>JAJJWW010004624.1:18062-571227 GCA_023531295.1 Papaver armeniacum
AACCTCTCAACTTGCTCAAGCTATACCCACTTCTGATCACATTCCCATCATCCTAGACATCTCTGATCCTTCTTGGGGACCTAGTCCCTTCAGGTTTGAAATCATGTGGTTTTTGGAGAATGGTTTTTTAAAACTTTTAGAAGAATGGTGGTTATCTTTCTCTTTTACAGGTAGTCCAAGTACTTCTTTGTGGTTGAAACTAAAGGCATTAAAGGAGAAGTTGAAAGTTTGGAATAGGGACACATTTGGTCATAACAACAATAAACTCAAGCACTTATTGGAAGAAATGCAACTTTTTGATAAACTGAAACATATGTCTGAGTTTGAGAAAGTTACTAAGATGGATGAGGTAGCTTTGAAAATAAAATCTAATAACAAATGTCTACAAGAAGGGGATAGAAATACTTCTTTTTTCATCAGTCAAGCCACTACTAGGAGAAGATACAATAGGATCAGACAGTTATACATTGAAGGTGATTTGGTCTCCGACAGATTTAAGCTACAACATCATATTGTGAACTTTTATAAGGACTTATTCACTGAAGAATAAGTCATTAGACCAGCGTTGGAGGGCATTACTTTTGACAGCATTAGTAACATTGAATCTGAAATCCTAGATGCAAATTTCACTGAAGAAGAGGTACTTCAAGCAATCAAGGACCTTGGTCAAGATAAGGCATCAGGGCCTGATGGATACCCAATCATGTTCTTTCTAAAGTGTTGGAGCTTCATGAAGAAGGACATTATGGAGACTATCATGGAATTATGTGAGTCAGGCAAGATTGATCCTAAACACAATTCCACATTCATCACTTTAGTTCCCAAAAAAGATTATGTGGAAACTGTGAAGGATTGCAGGCCTATCTGTCTTCTTACTAGTATGTATATGATCATTGCCAAAGTTCTAGCATCAAGAATGAAACTAGTTATGCCAAAGCTAATTTCCCCTATTCAATGTGCATACATTGAAGGAAGACAAATAATAGATGGCCCGTTAATTGGAAATGAGCTGGTTGACTCTAGACTTAAATCTGGACAAGCTGGTTTGATTTGTAAAGTTGACTTGGAAAAAGCATTTGACAAGAGTAAATTGGAGGTATTTGGAAAATATTTTACAGCTTATGGGATTCAGTAGTAAATGGTGTAGTTGGCTGAAATTTTGTTACTCAACTGCTTCCTTCTCTGTGTTGATAAATGGGTCCTCTTTTGGGTACTTTTGCAGTACTAGAGGAGTTAGGCAAGGCTGCCCACTTTCACCTTTGCTTTTCAATGTGGCAATGGAAGGCTTCTCAAGGTATTTAGATAGAGCAACAAGTCTGAACCTGTTTAGTGGCTTCAGTGTAGTTCAAAATGGCTTAGTAGTAAGTCATTTACATTATGCTGATGACACTATCTTTTTTGTTGATAACAAAAAAGAAGAGCTTATCAACCTCTTCTCCATTATTCAGTGTTTTGAGTATATTGCAGGTTTAAAGGTAAATACATCAAAAACCAGACTTATTGCAATTGGTGAGGTACCTCTTATTTAAGAATGGGCAACTGAATTAGGATGTGCAACTGACTCAATTCCTTTCGTGTACCTGGGCATGCCTTTAGGTGCAAAATCTAATGCAAAATCTATATGGGATCCAATTATTGAAAAATTTGAGGCAAAACTCTCATTGTGGAGACAAGGTAAGTTATCTAAAGGTAGCAAGTTGGCTCTTCTGAAGTGTATTTTATGTTCTCTTCCTATGTACTACTTCTCTCTGTTCAGGGCACCAATATCTGTCATCAAAATTCTTGAAAAGAAGATGAGATGTTTTTTATGGGAACATAAGTCTGGTTCTGCAACTTCACATCTTATAAATTTTGATTTAGTTTGTTCTTCTAAAGAGAAAGGGGGTTTTGGTGTCTTAAACCTAAGACTAATGAATCAAGCACTACTTGCTAAATGGTGTTGGAGATTTGGTCTGGAGAAGAATCACCTATGGTACAAGATAATTGTTGAAAAGTACGGTAATTCTTTCTCAAATTGGGCACCTGGTAAAGTAATTAATATGACTCATGGTGTTTCTTGTTGGAAGACAATTGCAGAAATGAACCACTGGATCTCTTCTAATTCAAATTTATCTCTTCATTCTGGCTCAAAAATGTCCTTCCGGCATGATAAGTGGGTTGGTGACTCTAGTTTGGATGTTCAGTTCCCTTTACTGTACAAACTGGATAGGTTGAAAAATGATAGTTTTGCTGCACACATCACTGAAGAAGGAGCTTGGAAATTTGACTACAAGAGAGTTCTGCTGTTTATCGAAGTTGATCAACTTGCCACTATGTTTCTTCTTATTAGTTCTTCACCACCAATCCTAGACAGCTTACCTGACCCAAGAAGATGGGCCTTAGAATCTTCTGGTGTTTTCTCGGTTAAATCTCTGTATTCAAATTTGGTTGCTGAAGCTGGAGTGGATAATTTTCCGTGGAGATTTGTCTGTCAAGCTTGCATTCCACCAAAGATTGTTTCCTAATGTGGTGCGCAGTTCATGGAAGACTAAACTCTTTGGAGATGCTGAATCGTAAAGGTATGTATTTGTATAACTCATGTATTCTTTGTGGAGATAGCACTGAGACACAAGATCATATTTTGCTCCATTGTAAAGTTGTGTATCGTGTTTGGATGGCCCTAACTCCAAACAAAGGTTGGGCATGGGTTTTTCCTGAATCTATGCATGCTCTAGCTATTTCTTGGCCAAACATCTTCATTGCCAGTAGCGTTGGAAGAGATTTATGGAATTTAATCCCGGCTGCAGTTATTTGGACACCTAGAGTGAACGTAACTGTCGTACATTCAATGAAAACTATAAGTTCAAGACTGACTCTGAACTGTGCGAAAACGCCAAAGTGCAAGTCCTCTCTTGGGCCGCCGCTGCTGGGAAAAGAGCATACACTAATTTCTCTTATATAGTGAGAAATTGGGAAACTGTTGTTTATTGATTTTGCTTGATTTCTTTTTGTTTTTGCTACATCTAGTAGCTTTCTTGTAAATTCTTCTTATTTTTAATAAAATTTCTCTCTTCCAATCAAAAAAAAAAGTGTTAGTTTTATCTTTATCTTTGAGTCACTCAATTTAGGTCATATCTTTTAGTTGAGTTGTTTCTATAAGTAGAACGACATGTTATGTTTCTAAAAATGAATCAATACAACAACATTATCTTTCACTGTAAACTCTTTCTTACTGCAATTCTCACTTGCTAAGAAAAAAAAAATGCTTTTTTGAAACAGTATGTCTTGGCGTGTTAATTGTAATGATAAGTACAATAAGCCTTGTTGTTTGCGTCATCTATAAAATGACCGGAAAAAGATACAAGGTTCTGAATTCATCCTTATAAATTAATGAATAAGTTATTTTATAGTTTTTGCTCGGTTAATGAATAAATTAATGATTTTGAAAGTTATGATGTTTGTAGGTCTTCACTACACTAGTAATTTCATCACAAAATTGGTTAAAAAGACCAAAATCAATAATTTCTGGGTGAAAAAGTCATTTAGATTTTGATACTGTTTAAATGGACAAAAATATAAAAATAGCCAGGATGTAACCAGTTTCATCCTACCCATTTTCAAATTCTTTTTCTTATTTTTAATTTACATCAGGATGCATCCAGTTTCATCCTCGCTATTTTTTAAGTTTAAGCCAGGATGAATCTAGTTTCATCCTGGCTATTTTTTTGTATCCATTTCACCATAATAATTTTTACTCGTCCATTTAAACCATGTTTTAAAAAATTTTGGACAAATAACTCATTTTCCGTAATTTCATATGATTGAATTTGTTCTGATGGACGCCAATTGCCTTTATATATGTCTATTTTATTTTCTTGTTCTCTCTTTCTTTGTTTGAGGTAAGGGTCAGCACCCTCGTTCTGTTTTGTTTCAATCAATGCTCCTAGTAAGCTTTGTCCAAAATAAAATAAAATAATAATAATAATAATAATAATAATAATAAAAAGAAAATTGTTGCCATGGCTCAGACAAGTTACAAACGTACAATGTTCTTTCAACTTTCAGGCACTCTGTTTTGAGACGGTAAGAGTACATTTTGTACAAAGCCCAACCATTTTACGATAGATTGTTCACGTTTTGTATCGGTGCAAATTTTGAATGCACTAGACCACCGAGAAATGCTCAGTGAACTGATAAACAAAACGGAAAATGGGTCATTTGTCCTAAAAATTTTAAAACATGGTTCAAATGGACGAGTAAAAATTATTATGGGTAAAATGGACAAAAAAATTTTAGCAAGGATGAAACTGGATTCATCCTGACTTAAACTTAAAAAATAGCTATGATGAAACTGGATGCATCCTGATGTAAATTAAAAAAAAAAAAAAAAAATATTTGAAAATGGGTAGGATGAAACTGGTTACATCCTTACTATTTTTATATTTTTTTCCATTTAAACAGTATCAAAATCTACATGTCTTTTTCATCCAGGAATTATTGATTTTGGTCTTTTTTAACCAATTTTGCGTAAACAAAAAGCTTCTCGACTTGTTGTATATGTATAATTATAATTGATCCAATCCTCGGTATGATTTTGTATTGTTTGCACATATAGCTTTCAAAAGTAAAAAATAAGAACTTGGAGCAAGTTTCCTTCTCAAAAAATGAAACATCTCATTCATAATTTGTTAATCAGTTTGGTGAAAGAACTGGATTAGACATTAATAGATTGGCAACACTATGGCAATCAAACAAAATATTATTACAGATGAAAAGATGGTTTTTGTCCATGATTATAGGAATTTTGTGCAGCTATTGTGTCAGTGCCCTCATGGGAAAACTCTTCAATGACAAGGTTGCTTATTTTTAGCTTAGTATATGTAATACGAGGCAATCTTATTGAGCGACGACTCAATGTTTTACGCGCGGTTCAGGTTCCCCTCCGTATACTTTGTTCAAAACATGTTCAAATCTCTGTTTTGCTACAAGAATTTTGCTTTGACTGGGGCCCTTTTCTGCCGGTTGCCGCGTCCACATTAACTTCTCTAGTTCAGTACTAGACTGGGCCCTAGTGAGTAATTTTCCGAATCATTCCCGGATGATTTGCGAACGTATCCGAACTGACCGCATACGAATAATATTTCCGAATTATTTGAACTCCGAACCTAGTTCTCTGATTATATGCACCTCATGAATGAATCTCGAACGTATCCGAACTGGCCGAATCCGAATGATACTTTCGAATTAGATTCGAACGCCCAACCTCGGTCTCCCGTAGGTAACTATCTGACCAGAGTTCTGTTGATTGGTTTTTGTTTCATTTTGTGTATACTTTATATTTAAATACAATTATTCATTTAAAATTTTCTATTAGTAATTGTTTAACCAGTTTTTTATGTGTTGATTTTTGTTTAAAAGTCTATAAGCTCGTTTTGTAATACATTTATGCGATTAAATTGTTTACTTCTTGTTAAATAATCACGCTAAAATGTTTTTTTTTCATCTTATAAATCATATCAAATAAAGTTAGTCTCGTAATAAGGTCATAATCTTATCATATATATGAGAGCCGAATTTTAAGTGCCGAACTCACATTTATAAAACGAATTTGCACGTACTTATGCCGTTCCGAACTATTGTCCGAACAACGAACCATTGACCGGATTTTTGACCGCCGACCTATCCGAATTCGTATATTCCCGTACGTATACCGTCCCGAACTACTACCCGTATCCCGAATTGCTAACTAGGGACTGGGCATTATTATTCATGTAACATTGTTAAAATTTCCGTTGTATAGCTACTTCTTATAGCTTGTGTATTCTTTTCTCTAATGAATTCTTCTCTTGTAATAAAAAAATACAAAATGAAATGACTCTTTACAAATTCCCCATGTTTTTGTTGTCGTTTGGAAATGATACTACATTTTAAGAATTTCTCACATATAGCTATCATTTTCTTTTGGTTCAATTTTGGGGTGAACCAAAACCAAGCCGTAAACAAATGCCATGAAAAAAAATGCCAGACTAATGCTTTACCATATTTTCTATCTAGTACTATTATATAAAAATAATACAATTCTAATGAGTGCTTTAGTATGTTTTGCATTTATGAATTTTGGTTTGAAGACGCATATTTCCAAGAGTTGAGATGTTTAGGAAATGGACATTAATTATGCAGAGCTTATGAATTTCAGGGTGAAGACACATAAGTCCAAACAAAATTCTGAATTTTGTAGATTTTTGGATGGAGACTAGTTCTTGGTATACCGCACCTATGTTGCTATAACAAATATGACGAAACTTGAGGTGTTCTTTTCTCATATGGGTATTAAAAGTTTGTAGCAACCAGATGTTAAACAAATGAGGTATGAAGAAAGTTCGGAAGAAAAAAATATATTTTGTAGTCATGTTTGTGAAGTTGGAGTTGTAATTGTGAAAACAAATGAGTGGAATGGCACTGAAATTCGGTTTGTCTCATTGCGAGTTGAAGCATTGCTTTAGTGTCATCTGGAAACTTTGCATCTATTTTAGTCGTTTCTATATGTTAATTAGTTCAAACTTCCAAAGATCCTACAAAATTACTGTATCTTATTTCGATGCGAAAACTGTAATATTTGACACCACACGTTGGGATGTATACACCAAACAACCAACAAAAGCAATCATCCAACATAAATGCTTGCAAAATAGAAGAACCCATTCTTTAAGCTTCCATGTTATCACCTTCAGTATGGTCACCGTTAACAAATTCCTTCCCATCAAGATGCTCATGCAATCACTTGATTGTGGTATGGTAACTCTAGCACCCGTAATTCAGAAATCTTCTGCCTATCAAGTTTACTTATTCCTTCACAAAGGCACCTCGACAAGCCCAACCCACTAAAAATTGGTTCCCCGCTTTAAAAGGAAAATAAAAATATTATTATGTGTTACGGTGCGTTATTTACTAACTTTTATGAAAATATATATTCATTTATAAAAGAAGTGAAATTGTCACTTGATAACAACAAATTAAGATATAGTACCCTCCCATTAATTGTATACTCCCTCCTTTTCTGAAAAAGAGATACTTTCACTTTTTCAATTTAGCCTATTTTTAGGCTAAAATGAAAAAGTGAAAGTACCATTGTTTTTTCAAAAACAGAAGGAATATATAAGTTGTTTGTCTAAAGGGATGATTCAAATAAATTTTAATTTGAAGCCCATAATGCTATCTATGAGTTAACCTCTAAAATAATGTCATCACTAGTCTTCAACTTCAACTTTTTTTTTTTTTTTTTTTGAAGCACTTCAACTTGTTGTTAAAACACTTGTAAAGGGTTGAGCAAAGATGTGTGGATGCGGATTTTAAATCACAAAATTGGTTAAAAAGACCAAAATCAATAATTCCTGAACTGTTTAAATGGACAAAAATATAAAAATAGTCAGGATATAACCAGTTTCATCCTACCCATTTTCAAATTCTTTTTCTTATGTTTAATTTACATCAGGATGCATCTAGTTTCATCCTCGCTATTTTTTAAGTTTAAGCCAGGATGAATCCAATTTCATCCTTGTTATTTTTTTGATGTCCATTTCACCCATAATAATTTTTACTCGTCCATTTGGACCATGTTTTAATTTTTTTTGGACAAATGACCCATTTTCCGAAATCACAAAATTGGTTAAAAAGAAAAATCACCCATTTTAATTCACCCGCGTCTAGTAAATATAAATGGAAAATTTTTAGACTTTCACCCATGTCAAGTATGTTATATGTTGGTTTTGACACCCTTAGGTGCACGTATAAGCAAATTGTACGTAGGTGGATTGGCGAATTTAAAAGAAAAATGAAATAGGTTAATGTTTAATAAGAGTAATATAACTTAGTTTTAAAACTCGGACATCGAAATTTAAGTAATTATAACACAATAAGAGTACCATAAATTATTTGAGGACTTCCAACAACCAAAAGTAAAATATTCAACCATACCAAGACTAAGCTCCAATCAATAAGAAACTATGTATATTACCTACTAAGAGAAAACAACTTAGGGAATCGTTGAATGGGGAAACCGGGGAACAACGATTTCTGAAAATAAAAGACTAAGCGTTAATCAGTAGGAAACTATAAATATATATATTACCTACCAGTTTTTTATAATAACCTTTTATATATATGTACAACAAAAACATTATTCTTAGGATCGGGTGTCCAACGGGATGACTGATATTTCATCCGCATCTAATTTGTGAAAACTGCTGATTTCAAAAATCCACCCACGGCCAATCCGCCTTGGGACGAATCAGCTGCCCACCCGCCAAAATGCGGATCCGGATAAAATCCATGGATTTGGATATTTTTCTTATCCACATTTATGATAGAATCTTGTTTGAGAGGCCCATGAAGCTCTCTTCGTTGTTGCAAGTCTCAGCCTCCAGGGCACTTCTTATAAGAAAATTTGTCATCTCCTCTACCAAAGTAAGTGCTAGAATATTTTTTCGAGAGATAAACCAGGTGGTGCTGCTAACGTTCACCTCATCTCAATGTAAGCAATCTGGATTCATCATCTTTAGGGGTGTAAATTTTCCCGGCAGCCCATGGCGCAGTACCAACCGCCCTGTTCCATGGAAGCCCATGATTGCTCGTGGTCCGTTACAGGCTATCCCGGCCTATCCCGTTTAATTAATGGGAGGGGCAAAGGCCATGAGTTAAAAAGCCTTATCGGGCCCTGTACCCATCCTGTTAGCCAGTCAACATTAACCGACCTGTCCATTAAATCTATCCGTTTACCGGACCTAACTGCCCATTTCTTCTTTAATTCTATATTATAATACACTCGATATACCAATCTCTCCCACTTTCTGCATATATTTCATTTTGCTAATTATAATGAGAAATTATAGGGTCTCTTCTTGAAAGATGATCCAATCTTGGAATAATTATAGAAAATGTTGCCATATTTTAGTTAAATTAGGTTACAATTTTGCCCGCCCTATCCCAAATTACTTAACAGGCTTGGACAGGTCATGGGTAGTTTATTTTGTAGTATGGCCCTGCCCGCCCGACCCTTTTAATTTGATGGGTAAGAGAAGTTCATACCCGCCCTGTCCCGTCCCATTTAATAATTAGGCCGGGTCCCGGCCCAATTTACACCCCTATTCATTGTGCAATCATCCTACTTTTGGAAAATTTCTTGTTTGGTCCTAAGCCCATAAGGTTATTTATAGTAGGGTCCAACCGGAATATTTTTTTTATCTTGAGGTCCAAAATTAATTAAAACATGGAAATGACCATAATACCCATTGTTACCAAACGTGTATGTTTACGTGTTCATTATATCGAGTACATATCTATTACACTGATTATAAATTCGAGTACATATCTGCTACACTACTTATTAATTCGAGTACATATCCGCTACACTACTTATAAATCTGAGTACATATCTGCGGCACACGTATCCGCTAAACTGCTTACAAATTCGAGTATGTATCTGTTGCTTACAAATTCGAGTATGTATCTGCTGCACTGCTTACAGGAAAAGTACATGTTTGTTAGAATGAATGAAAAATAAATTAGAAAATGTTTTACATCACATATATTGTAGGATCATACCAATTAATCTCTAATATTTCTTTAATAAAATATTAAATCATAGGAAAAATAAAGGAAAACCTTTATATGCACTATAAACACAGAAAAAGCTATGAAAAATTAACACATATTTCAGTATTTCACATACGTACCCATGGATCAAAGAAATAAAAAAGTGGCAAAACTGAATAAACAAAATCAGAAGAAATTTCTATCAGTACTCTATATACGTACTGCATATTCATGAACTAAAAATCAACTGCATGTAAAGAAGAATTGATGAATTCATGAATATAACATAATCAAAGAACATATTTCAGTATTACACATACGTGCTCATGGATCGAACCCAAAAACAATGGCAAAACTATGAATAAAACAAAATCAGAAGAAGTTTCTATCAGTGCGTCATATACGTACTGTGTATTCATGAACTAAAAAATCAAACCACATGTAAAGAATAAGTGACGAATCCATGAATATAACTGAATCAAAGCACATATTTCAGTATTACACATACGTACTCATGGATCGAACCCAAAAACAGTGGCAAAACTCTGAATGTAACCGAATCAAAGCAGATATTTCAGTATTACACATACGTACTTATGGATCGAACCCAAAAACAATGACAAAACTCTGAGTATAACCGAATCAAAATAGATATTTCAGTATTACACATATGTACTCATGGATCGAACCCAAAAATCAATTAAAAAACTTTGTACAACACAAATACACTCATGGATCGAATCCAAAAACAATGACAAAACTCTGAATATAACCGAATCAAAGAAGATATTTCAGTATTACACATACGTACTCAAGGATAGAACCCAAAAACAATGAAAAAACTCTGAATATAACCGAATCAAAACAAATATTTTAGTATTACATATACGTACTCATGGATCGAACCCAAAAATCAATTAAAAAACATGGTGCAACATAAATACACTCAGAGATCATACCAAATCGACGAAAGTAGACTCTTCCAGTTTATTATCAACATCACATCTAATACCTAAACATTAGATTTTGCTATAAACATGAAAATTTCTCAAATCCGAGAAGAAAAAAAACCTAAATTTAAATAATCTTTTGAAGAAGAAAGGAAAAATGAAATCCTAAACTGTACCAACATTAAGGAAGTGAACCTACCGATTAATCTTAGTTTGAATTCACGAATTGATCAACACCTCAGAAGATCTTCATAGCCGGAGCTCTTCACCGAACCACAAATGAGAAAATGAAGAAGAAGAAGAATAGATCGAGAAAATGAAGAAGAAATGGATTTGGTTACTTCTTTTATGTACTTGAGGGTGTTTTCGGTATTTAAAAATACGTCCTCATATGTTCCACACGTGTGCAGGAACAGGGCTTAAAAAATTGGGTCCATTTTTATGTTTTCTTTTTATTATGGACCTCCAATTACTGGGCTTTAATGAGTGGACCTGCCACTAACTAAGAACACTATAATAGGATCTATAGGTAATTCCTACTTTTTAGATCCTTATTACTGTTCGCACTCCACACAATATTTGACTCCAATTTCTTTTTCCTTTTCAGTTTGACACCGTGGTTAAATGAACTTATTACATATTGTTATCGTTTTCCAATCGTGCCTATTTTGGATGCACTAAGTCATAGAGAAAAAATGTAATGAACTTAGACAAAATAATCAAGAATATTTTTCTTTTTATATATATACGAAAATAAACTCTCATGTTTTAGTAAGGTTTGCATATTTATGGCTTCCGGGGTTAAAAAAAATAAATATCTAGGAATTGAGACGTACGAGGGAATTGAATTCAGTACCGTTGAATTTGTCAATGTATACTTTATACGTTTGTCCATACTTAACATCAACAATACAACTCCAGCATGGAGAATCACATATTGGGTTATTTGGCGGACATTATTCTTTGCAAGTACATAAGATCACTCCTTAGTGCAAACATTGGGACGAAAGTAATTTGATATCCATTAGTTGAGAGTATTGGATCTAATAATCGAAAGATTTGGTAATAAGTTGTCATATTGAACGCAACTCGTTGCTAGTTTAGGGTCTTTCCTCCACAAGTAGAAACTGGTTTCAATTTATTTTGGCTGTTGTATCATGAGTAATGTAAACACAAAATTGGTTAAAAAGACCAAAATCAACAATTCCTGGGTGAAAACGACATTTAGATTTTGATACTGTTTAAATGGCCAAAATGTAAAAATAACCAGGATGTAAACAGTTTCATCCTAATCATTTTCAAATATTTTTTTGTATTTTTAATTTACATCAGGATGCATCCAGTTTCATCCTTACTATTTTTTAAGTTTAAGTCAGGATGAATCCAGTTTCATCCTTGCTATTTTCTTAGTGTCCATTTCACCCATACTAATTTTTACTCGTCCATTTGAACCATGTTTTAAAAATATTTGGACAAATGACCCATTTTCCGGTTTTACAAACTTGTACATTCTTTTTCTAATATGTTTTCTTTTTATTAAATTATAATAGTAGGTTTAATTATTACAACTCGAAAAGACAATCATCCGGTAAGAAATTGGTCGGAAGCCTAGCAACAAGCTGTGCTCCAACACCTTTTTGAACAACTACCCCTATCCTATGAAAAAGGAATTCTCCGACGCGAACATTAGCATCATGGCTAGCCATATAATTACGCAAGCGCTTCAGAAAGTCTATGAAATCATCACCCAATTCCCCTAAGGTGGTAAAGGCAAGTGTCCCAAAACCAAAGCCATAAGACGTGCATTTTTCTAAATATTTAGCCTTCTTGCGAGTAACAACATTCTTAATGGTGAGACCGGAAGCAAAGGTACAAACTCCACAACCGGTGAAAGGTGAAACACCATTCACATCTAAACACACATCACGACCATTATCCCAATTTAGAACAAGTATGTCAGCTGGTCTCAAAGCAGTACCATTATTAGCAAGAAGTCCCAAATCAACCTCCTTCCTAGCTGGCAAACCCGCACGGTAACACATGTCTGCAAAAGTGTCTCCCACCAAATCATGTCTAAATTTAATCCCAACTTCATTCGCACAATGCAAGGCATAATCACCAAATATGTCCATATCTCTTTTGCAGAAGGGGCAAGAACCATTATCCTCGAAAAGAGGAATCCCAAATCTGTATCGGAGAATTGCACTGAATTGCCTAGCGCCAATAGTTTGGTTAAGGCCCACAATAGGAATTGCCATCAAAAAGTCTGAGGCATGTTTTGTTTGATTGCATTGCCATAAAACAGAATCACGCTCCGACATAACATAACTGGTGGGTATGTTTTCCTTCACAGCATCAAAGTAAATATTTGCCAAGGAGTTCATAGAATGGGTGGCAAAATTACTTGATCAAAGAGGAAAAACGGAAACACACAGTGAGTTAAATTATTATTTTATTTTTTGGGGGAGAATTCTTTGATAAAGATGTTTCACTGATAGCCCGCTAGGGCTATGTTGTTTGTTGCATAGACATGCTTTTGGGGGAGAATTCACTCCCTTCTTTTGCTCCAAAATGATATTGTATATGCTGAAAAGATAGTAACGTAGAAAACACGTAGCTAATGCCAACAAAAAATGTAATAAACTATTTTTTTTATAAAGAATAAAGAATTTAATAAATGTTGTTTTTGGTTTTTATTTTTGTACTTGCTATAGAAAATCGGAAATGATAAAACTCCTGACGCCAAATGCTGATACCAAATCCCGATTGAGACAGAATTCTTGATGGAGCCCAAACCCACCCCTATTGTTTCCCGTGGGTTCCACCGGTTGTGTCTATCGGGACACGGCTCGGGATTGAAAATCGGCGGGTGTATCATCATCCTACCCATATAAAATAAATACCCAATTTGTTGCCAAGCAACCGAAAAAAGTACTTATAAGTTCTAACAATGTATCTTTAAGAGACGTACATGCATCCATTGATATAGAAAAATATCATGATGCGGATCTAAATGTCTGCTTATTACAAAACCAAAAGACGAATTAGGGGATTTACTTAGAGCACTTTTTGTATGCACAAATGCAGGCCCTAAACTAAATGTGAGGTTAAGAAAAGAAACAAACAAGATTTGTGTTTATGTGTGCTCACAGTCACATATACATTACTCATAACCGCTATTGATCTAAGATTCCAAATTACTAATAATAATAATAAAAAAGTAAAGAATGTTTTATTAATTTTTGAAGAGATTAAAGAATTGTTTGGCGAGCCATGACGTAAATGGTAAAATATGTAATTTTCTTTTCAATTGAATAAGCGTAGCTATTCAAAAAGGTGTTGGAGCCTAACTTGTCGCTAGGCTTCCGACGACCTCTACGTACGAACCTCTTTTTTGATTTCTTTGTAAAAAAAAATAGTAATACTCCCTCTGTTTCAAAAAGACCGTCCTCTATTCCATTTTGGTATGTTTCAAAAATATATCCAGCTTCTCTTTATAGTTTTCCAATGAACTCTCTAACATACTTTAAGTTTTTTATATTCATAAGTTCTTTTTTAATGAGATAAATATTATTACATGAAACTAGTTGGAAGCCTAACAAGCTAAGCTCCAACGACATACTACTACATTAATTGAACAGGTTGCTGTGCTAGCCTACCAGCGGGCCTCATGGGGAACCTTGCCAAGGGGAGCCGAAACGGCTCCCCTGCATTTATTTTTAAAGAAATCTAAAACATTAATGAAATCTGTATACCCAATCTAAAATATTAATGAAATCTGCATAATTAAGGAAACAAATATATCCTTCATTTATTTTTAAAGACAAGTTGCAAATTAAATTTCTTATAAAAGTTATACTCCATAAGTATACAATCTTTTATCTGTATAATCTTTTCAATCCCATAACAATTTTGGTTGTTTTTATTACTAACATTTTTATATTAAAATAAATTAGGCAAGTAATTATGGGTAGCAATGTAAACTACTATGGTCTCCTTAATATCTTGACAAAGTCAAATCGGACTATCTTTTTGAAACGGAGGGAGTAATAAATATCTAAATATCTAGATACTCTTGGTTAAAAATTAAAAAAAAAAATATATGGAAAGGAAAGGAAAAATAATAATAAAATTGATATAAAAAGATCCGAGTGCATTTTATACCATACAATGTGATGCTTTTATGCGATTACAAAGATTTATATAAACTAAAAATGTACGATGAAATTGAGTTGTTTAAAATCACTCAACTCAACTAGTACTTGTCATACACTATGATGTTTAAGGGTTTTTACACCGGTAGTTTCCATATGATCTTATCTGTTCTAATGGCTCAGAAAAGTTAAGAAGACACTGAACACACAATGCCAAGCAATCCACTTTAGCCGTAACATTACACTTTGTACGAAGTGCCGCTTAACTCTCGTGAAATTCTAACATAAATGTTACCTGGAAACACAAGACGGGACCAGAAATTGATACCCCAACAGTAAACTATAAGGAACCCCAACCCTTTCTGACACGTTGTTCTCATTTTGTATTGTGCAAATTTTGTATGCACTATACCACCGAGAAATGCACATTGAACTGATTCTTGAGAGTAAACGATCATGAAACTGATCCAGTCCTCATATCCTGTTGTATAGTCTGCCCATCTATAGGTTTCAAACAAACAAACAAAAAAAGTGAAGAAAAATATTTGAGATGTTTGAGGAAATTGAACTCAATGAAGTTGAATTCAATTCCCACCGTCCACATTAGAATCTTAACACCTGTTTTCTTGCTTCCCAAGATGACGTATATATTCCGCAATGAGAGTAACAAATTAAACAAAATATACATATCATTGCCAAGAAACTTGTAAGGCTAAAGGCCACAGTGTAGTGTCATCATTTGTTCCGCTCCTTATTGGTTTGCTACGTGTAGCGTCTTTAATCCCTGTATGAAGATTTCTTCTTGTGTAGAATACGAAACTATTCTAAAAATCTTCAACTAGGAATCGGTCTTGAGTGCATTCTCTTTATACTGCAGAGTTTCGTTTCTCGGTTAAAATGTATAGTTGTCTTCCTTATAAAAAGCACTTTATTAGCGTTTTGCTGATCAGTTTGGTAAATTTTGTTTTGGATTGACCACAGTAGTGGATTAATCACGACAAAAAAACGGAAAATAATCACATATAGGGCAATGATATTTATCTATGGTACAGTGATTTTGTGCACCTATTATATCATTGTCAAAGGTGGGTACTGATATTTGAGGAAGGGTATCAATCCTTATAAGATAAAATAATCATAACCACTGGAATTCTGGATTGGGTATATTTCCTTAACAGTCATATAAAGATTAAAAAAAAGCAAGATAGCACTGTTAATAAAAATAATAAATGTCCAGGCAATACCTATACGGCTATACACTTTAACAAATTCTTCGTCGCTTTCACAATGTCTGTAAGGATTTTTAGCAATGTCGTTAAGTGTTTTCCGGCGTTTATAAGTTCTTTAAGCCTTTTCTTGCTTACTTCTAGCAAGTGCTCAGTATATCTTTCAGGTTTGCTGATCGAAACAATAAATAAGTAAGTCATCTACTCGTGGTTACAAATTCTTCCTACGCGAAGTAGTATAGTTACCATGGTTTTGTGGGAAGCTACACGAATCAGTATAATTAGATATATAATGATTCAACTTATTTTTGGACAGAGTCAAATACTAAGATACCGAGTTTTATGGCTCCATACTGATAATTAGATAATCAGTGTATGCTTTTTATTACTTTCACTTGACTCTTTGTAATTCTTTAATTCTTTGAGTAATCGACTCTGAACTTGGTCTTTTTTTTCTTCTTTTCTTTTTAGTCGGTTGTATTTTTTTGTGTTGAGGTACGCCCTAAATTACCGCTCTCTTAATAAAGCGAATCCTATTGACCGATCAAAACAAAAAAAAGAACCATGTTTTTTTGTTGCTTTGAAATGATAGTTTTGTGAACTACACATAATTATCATTTTATGTTAGTTCATGGTTTTATCTTCCAAATGGGCGTCTTCGTGTATTATTATTATTATTATTATTATTATTATTATTATTTTTATTATATATTATTATTATTATTATTATTATGAATCGGAATCGAAGTTACAAGAAATGGCTGGTAACCTAGCGACCAGCTGGGCACCAATACCTTTTTGAATAACAATCCCTAACCTATGAAAAAGAGAATTGCCAATCTTAAAATTAGCATCATGTCTAGCCATACAATTTCTCATTCTCTTCAGGAAAGTTATAATATCAGCACTGAGCTCACCAAAGGTTGAAAATGCTAGTACCCCAAAACCATAGCCTCGTGAAGTACACTTATCCAAATACTTTTTGTTCTTGCGAGTGACAGCTGCAGAGATAGCGTATCCTGGTGTGAAATTGCGAGTCCTGGAACTTGTGAAAGGAGAAACACCTGTGACATCCATACAAACATCTTTGCCATCCTCCCAGTTGTAAACCATAATATCTGCCTACTGAGCTCCTTGTCGTTAGAAACAAGTCCCAAAGAGACTTCTTTCCTAGCTACAACACCTGCCTTATAACAAATATCAGCCAAGACATCTTTGACCATCTCATGTCGAAATTTAAGCCCCACCTCACTAGCACAATGAATAGCATGGTCTCCATAGACATCCATTAGCTTCCCGCAACAGGGACACTGACTGTTTTCCTCAAAGAGAGGAATGCCCAAGCGATATTGCAAGACAGAACTGAACTGTCTAGGTCCAACTCCCTGATTAAGTCCAGGTATCGGAACCGCTTTGAGGAAATCCATTGCATGATCTGCTCGATTGCATTGCCATATGTTAGACTCGCGTACAGATAAGGAAAAGCAAGAGGGTACCTTTTCCTTGACAACACCGAAATAAATAACTGCCAGAGACTTCATGAAATGGGGGGCAGCATTATTGATGTTGAAACCAGGTAAAGGAAGACCACAAGCTTGGGTAAACCCCTGTAGCGCCTGTTGAAACCCGTGCGAGAAATCTGTTGGTGTTGGCAGCTTCAAGATTGAGTTTTGCAAATCTTTGGGTCTGAGCCTCGGGATGCTAAATAACAAGATGCAAGTATCTTCCATAGTAAGAATACCAAGCCCCCGTCTTTCATGGGAAGGGTAGCTAGTCGTTGTTGGACCAAACCATAACCAGCACCATCTCCAACCACTAATCGACGTAGATAACCCATAAGATGTTCGTCAAAACGGGATGCAACAACGAAGCGCCTCGGGGGCATGTTGTACGAAGAGCAAAATATAACCTAGAGACCCCAGTGCAACTACGCAAAAGTAAGAGTTCACTCTGGGGGTCATGCAGTTCTTGAATTTTATTCATGAGCTGTATGGTTTTATCCACCCTTCTCAAAACAATGCCACTGCAAAAATCCATATCCAAACTGACTGGGCCACCAAGAAGTTTAACACCACCCAACGGCTTGCCAATATTGGTAGGAAAGACATCATCCGCATCTCTTCTCGGGTCATAAGAAGGCCAAAATATTTCCGTCTTCGTGATGTTCAAATGCAAACCACATCTAGGACCATCTTCTTGGAGAATTTTAAGAGCTCTAGAAACCTCCATGGTATCCCCTGCAATGGTGCCATCATCTAAGTACCACGCATGTAGGTCTAAAGCGCAACTAGCGGCAATCTTCTCAACAAGTGGATGAAGAACTAGAGCAAATAATAGGGGACCAAGGGGGTCACCTTGTTGAACACCTAGATCCGAAGAAAGAACATGATCTTGGTAATATAACCTGGCCGGCTTCGAATAACAAACTCAACCCAAT
This sequence comes from Papaver armeniacum, assembly GCA_023531295.1. Lineage (NCBI taxonomy): Eukaryota > Viridiplantae > Streptophyta > Magnoliopsida > Ranunculales > Papaveraceae > Papaver > Papaver armeniacum. The sequence continues at coordinate 36,400 of JAJJWW010004624.1, forward strand.
AAGAGATGCTAGGACAACGAGTTCTCACTTCCCGAATTATAGTGGATCGATTAACAAGATTAAACGCATTCGAGAAGTCTATCAACATCATAGTCTTGGTGTTATCTGCCCCTTTCAACTCCAACAACCTATTGGCAGAATGCACAATACCCTCCCCTCCACAAGGGATGCCGACACCATACTGATAAGTCCCTAAGTAATTTGTCATCTCCTTAGAAACAGAAGTGGCAGCGAGTTTCGAGCATAACCTGCGCCATACGGTGCCAACCGCGATTGGCCGCAACCCACCGCCGGGCTTGAGTAAGGGAGTTAAAGGGGCACTAGCGATAAACTCACCGAGAACAGGGGGGGCATTTACCTGCAAGCCAGAGGTTAACAACGCCAGTAATAGACACCAACAATTAAAGCACAAAGAGCCCCCAAGCACCACTCATAGCGTCTAGCAAATCCGAGCCCTAAGACCGTCTCTTCCACAAGAAGTACCTTTGGGAAAGCTTTTGATAGCCGCAAGAACATCCTTCGCCACAACAGAAAGTGCTGGTGCTGGGATATCTTCACTTGGTATAACAGGGGGCCGAGCAAAGGGGTGCTTTTGTTGAAGTTCGAAGAGAGTGTCCGGGGTTGGAGGAGCAACACCATCGACGAAAGAATGACGGAAATTTGCATTGTAGTGACCCTGACTTATCTTCCTACTACAGGCCAGCAAATTCTTGTTCTTCTTTTTCTTACCAGGTGGCCGCTGTTTAGAAGATGTTGTAGTCAGATCAAGCAGACGCTGAGCCAAGGTAAAACATCCCGATGTTTCATTCCAGCTCGCCAAAGCTTTGTTAATTGCAGCTGCCTGCAGCTTCCGTCTACAGCCAGAACGTTCCTCTCTGGAGTTCTGAGGCATGTACAAATGCAATGTGCAGGCAGGTAATAGAACTAACCGAATCCAAGCAACAATGTTCCTCGGGTTGGCAAGAACAGCATCCAAGGTAGACTTCAGAGTACGAGAGAACAACAACCTGCAATGTGATGGAATGCTAACAGTTGTGGCAATCTGATTCTGCAGAACCTTGTTAAGGAATTCCACCGTAAGACCCGCGGCTTCGTCGTCAACTGAACTAAGCTCAGCATTGTCGATTTCATCAGGAATCACAGCAAGTGGTTTCTCAGCCCCATGAATGAGAAAGTCTACCCCTACTCCATTGGAAGGACTCGCTATTACGTGTCGTCGGTGAACGTTGGATCTGCAAGGCATTTTCCATGCATGAATTCGTGAGACATTTAATGCCTGACCATCCCCGCAAGTCTCGCAAAACATTTTCCCAGGAAACAAAGCAATTCTCTATGGTTTTGATCCTTTCTCTGCAGATTTCTTTGTCGCCCTCAGTTGGAAAATGGTGATCCGTCAAGTGTTTATAAATGGCACTCTTGGCATAACCCAAACCACCTCTCCCTCCCAAACAGCCATCAAAATTCTTGAACGGACAAGCAAACTTGCCCCCCTGGGAAGAACCCTGAGATGATGATGGGCATTGAGAAGAACCCTGAGAGGAAGGACAAGAACCAAGAGAGTCACGGCCATGGTGGGTACGAACCGGTGATGCAGCAGATCGACGAGTAATAGGCATGCTTCCTCAAAGCACAGTCTGTATCAATGAAGAAACAAACCCTAAAAAGAGAGAAGCAAAAGCCTGTAGAAGCATCCCTGAATGCAGATTAACAATAAAACGGAGAGGAAATCAAGATTGTGGTTGAAATCACGAGCAACAGGGATGAAGAAATCCGGTTTTCAATCACCAGAAGTCGCCATTTCCATTCGCCGGAGCTTCTCTTTCCTCTAGCAACAAGCTGAGCACGAAGGGATTGTATTAATAAAAAGCAAAAAGAAGTGGCAATGTCACATCTACTTGTAGGTTGGAATATGCGCGTAGGTAGGAATATGCGTATGTAAAGAAACGTATCAGAAGAAATATGCGCGTAGGTAGGAATACGTGTACACACAAAGGAATATACAGGTACAGGATAGAAGTAGGTTGTAGAGACTAGTTCCTAAAAGTAGAACACAATTTCCCACAATGATATTACTGAGTCCTTTCATTGGGAAAAGACCCCTATTTATAGTTATTTCCTCAAATGAAAATGTTGAATGTGTGTCCTTTTGTATTTCCCTTATCTTGCTATACTGCCTCTTATGACCGTACAATTGTACCTTATATCCTTCTAGAAGACATGTCCAATAACACCCCCCTTCGGGATAAGGGAAGAACTAGGTGTCTCCTCATCAGGTTGGGTGCTATTTCGTCCCTTTTTTTGGATATGGGGAAACCACACTTCTTCCTTGGTATTTTTCGGGTATCTACATTAAGTCCCCTGGATGTTTGGGCGAGGTGTTAGCCTCCTCAACAGTCTGATATATCTCTCAAGCGACCTTCCCTGAGCTTCAACTTCTTGAAAGGACACTTCCCATTAAGGCGCCAAACAGTATTGTCTCACCGACCATGCGAGATACCCATTGGAGCGTGATGTTCCCTTTACGGAGTTGCCCTTCTTTAGACGCATGTACTCTCTTTTGTAGACCTCTGCTTTCCACAACTCCAAAGACTTGCTCCTTGCAAGTCCCCTTGTCCTGGTGTTTCTTAGGACTTGCTCCCGGCAAGTCCCCTTGTCATTACTAATCCTTGAGGGACTTGCCCCTTTGGAAGTCCCCTTGTCTTCGTACGACCTTGCTTTATCCTTCCATCTGTCCATTCCTGAGAATTTCGTAGCGGCATGTGTTATTGTTGTGACACGTGGGATTGATGAAGCGGTTATTTCTTACAGTTACTTGCTAGGTTTAGCGTCTCTTCGAATTCTGTCATGTCGTTTTAATTACCCTTGATCGTGTCTTTTTACCACCTATAAATACTGGCTTCATATTTTGACCTCCCTTCATTCCTTCAAAAACACTTCCCTTATTCATTCTCTCTTCTTATCATACCCCCTCTTTCAAGAGACATAAAGTATTCTTCTTCTTTTATTCTCTCTTTATCACACCCCTCCTTCCGGGCGGCGTCAGACACTCCATGAGTGAATACGAGAGTTCAACGGCTGAGAGATCTTCTGGTAATGGTAATTCCCCTGGTGAGGAGGAGGCGCCTCATCTTCTTCTGTCTTATTTGAAGAGGAGAGTATCTTTCCCCCTGGGGCGGGTAAGAACTTGGCGACCCTCTTATCTAAACAAAACTCTGCCGAGAATCTCAGGCGAGTTGCCACCCCTCTCTTGGACGAAAAATTCTTTCGTTAGGTTAGTAAACCTTCCGCTTTTGATCCTCCAGTGATAAACGAAGAAACCAGTGATTGGCTTCTGTAGAAGGAAACCGAGCATCCGCCCCTCCTTCCCATCACTTCCCTTTGTCGGATTCGTCTCAACCGTGGCGACTTCGTTCTCCCAAAGATAGAATTTCTCTCTCGGGCGACTCCTTGTCCCAGTGGCAGCCATGGATCGAGTACATGCTTTCGATCCCCTATTGTAGAGATGTGATCGTCAAGTGGGGTTGATGAAGGCTCTTTCTTCGTCACGCTATAGGCATCTTACTAGGAACAACCGGGATATGATTCGCCTATATCTTAGATGGGTTCCCTTAGTTCACACGTGCCTCTTTGCTTGGGGAGAAGCGTCGCCCACATTAGAAGAAGTGGTGTCACTGACCGGCCTTCCCCTCTACGGGAGTCCCGACTTCAAAGAGGCATCCGGTAGTCTGTCTGATGATGACGGACTCGTACTGGACTTTCTGAAGCAAGCACGTACAGAATCAAGAAAATTAGTCGCCAAAACGAGTGCTCCCTCTGGAATGCAGAAAGGCGCCAGAGGAACTATGCCAAGGAAGGGGAAAGAGGTAACTTCTACAGAGGAAGCCGTCACTTATACAATTCCTAGGGGGCTTCCAAACGGGCCACCTTGAACCTGTGGGTGAAGATGTGGGCGCCCAAGTTGGTGGGTGAGTCTAGCTGGGAGCCCCCTTCTCCTCCTGTCGGATCTACTGAGCGACATGAATTGGCCGCTTTCTTGTCCTATTTTATCTCTCACGAAGTCTTTGAACATTCTAAAACCAATCTTTGTGAGGGACGAGTCAATGATCATGGCGATACTCATGTCGCGTGGCGTGTCGTTTCCTTTGGCACCCATGTTTCGGGCGGACTATACCATCATTTGGACTTCTTGGTAGGTGACATCCAGAGAGCCAATGACCCCTCCTTCACGGTCAAACGTTTCTTCCTGCCAACTTCATCCAGATGTGGGGATGGGAGTATTATCATCGTTATAGGCCAGAGACGAAGGTCTTGGAGCTTCTTGGTGAGCGAGTTGTAAGCTGCGGAGGATGGCCTGAGAAAGCACCATCACTTATCCTGTTTCCTTCCCCCTATGTGTCGATATAAACGAATTCACCTTTCGCCCGTACGACTACGGTACATGTGGAGAAGCTTCCCATCGGTTTGTGTCGCTCTTCCTCGAGGATTTTGTGGACGTCGCCTTGGACACTCCTACTTTTGATGCGTGCAATTTCGTGGCCGCCGTGATGCCAGGTTATCTTCCGGGTTTTTACAAGGGAAAGTATTTCGCCGAGGCTTATAATCCGAATCGTATTGCTCGCCAGGCAGGTTTCGACCAAGGGACTGGTTCTTACCTTTCGCCTTCATGCTCTTAGGATCCGCACATGATTGAGGAGAGCTTCATGCGTTTTGTATTTCAGGGTGAAAAGCCTCGGTTACGCCGCCCACCTTTCAACCCCTTAAAAGTCCCTCAGGTTAGCCGGGACTTGAAAGTTACGCATAAATGGTTTTTATATTGGGTAAATGAGATGGAAGATGTACATCATGCCTTGGCAGTTGATGGCGTGATGGCTCCTCCGCCGAACGTGCCAGAACTCTATCGCCTAGGGCGCACCAGGATACCCTCAGATATCATACGTTCTTATGGGTTAGCTTCTGGTGCTAAGAGCAGGCGTGTTGAAGTTTCCTCTTCTCGGGGTAAAGAGAAAAGAAAACCACCCTCTTCATCGAAAATTAGAAACGTCGTACGTAACCTTTTGGAACTATTCCTCAGGAAGTTGAGGTAATCTTTGCATTCCTTTTCTCCTTTATCGTTTCCTTAGTGACCTTTCTTGGGTTCTTATTACTTTATCTTTTAGTCGGATGCCCCTCCGCATGGCCCATTACAATACTTTGCTCATGAGTGGCTTAATGTTGATGTGAAGGATCTCCCACCGAGGTTTCTTTGAAAGACAAAGCGCGCCGTGATGCTGGTATAGTTCCTGTCCCGCGGTTTCCTCGGTCTCCTCGATTATCATTTTCAGATAGAGCTGCCTCTTTGCTCAGAGGGCGATCATCCAGAGATTATCCCCAGCAGTTTGTTGGTGCGCTACACTAGTCCAAAACCTGGTTTTTAGGACACACAGGGTGGAAGGAAAACGACAGATACTACGAGTAGTTATATATTTTAACAGTTAGGATTCGTCAAAGCATTTGTATTTTCAAAATAACAGCAGGAATTATCCTGTTTTTTGATTCTGTTTGCCCCCACTCCCTTAAAGTTCCACCCAGTAGGATAACGTCGGAAACCCTTAGATTCATATTAATCGTGCGACCTACAATTAGATCTAAAAACTACTTAAAACTGAAAATACATGGAGAAGGTAAAGTCTCCCTTATTCCCCTCCTCCATGAATCGTGTTTATTAAAATTAAACCATCTCCTTTAACTTCCCCCACTAGGTTCTTCGATTTTCTTTTCTTAGATTTAGATGTTATACTCTATCAATTCGTCACACATCACTTGATTTCTTCAAAACCCCTGATTTTTGAAGAAGCTGGAATCAAATCCGATTCAAAATCCATCTCACGAGAGAGAGAGAGAGAGCGGTTGGATATTTTTTCTGCTTTAAACAATAAAAATCGCTCTGTACATCCCTATCTTCGACCATGAATACAAAAATAGACATGATTTAACTTGGAACAGTGAAAGTGGTGGTGGATTGATGGCAAAGACGATCGTTGAGAAGAATCATCATCAAAAAGGTGAAGAAATTACCTAGGGCGGAGGAGAGCTAGAGACGCGAAATCAGTTAAGATTATTTTAAGATTATTGTGATTTTGGTATAATTTTGTCATAATTGTTTTGAGTTTTGACTATGCATTATGCTCTGCTCGATACTCCTTCAACAATAATTTTGGCATAATTGTTTTGATTTCTCATTATGCTTAGTGCTTCTTTGATAAAAGGGTCGAGTTTTTGTACTCGATTGATGTTTGTTCCTTGCTAGGATACCTCTGTAATTTAAGCTTATGTCAGTAGGATGACGATTTAGGCTATTCTATTTTCATAAAGTCCATATGTTAGCAACACAAGAGTGAACTACTGATATCCTCATAGTTGGGGTTAATAAATTAATGTTAGTGGATAAATCGATGTTATTTTGGAATATCTCAACACTGCGGGATTACTGAAATCTCATAGGGTGGATAAAACTTTCTCAACCTAGCTACTAGGTAGTTCCAGCTTCGTACTTGGTCTTGGTGTTTTACCGAATCGGTGATGTCGCAACAAGAATCATCAGTACTTTGTTCTTCAAAGTTGACACGTGTTTATGCGCTGTCTTTCTGAATTAAATGGCATGCCTCATATATATACACACAAGGGGGAGATATAGGGGGAGGTGTCGTTCTCTCTCTTTCTTTTGGATCTCTCTCACTCTTTTTCCTATTGGAATCTTTAGGGCGAGGAGACAGACAGCCTTTTGGCTCGGGTGCTTCGGTTGGGAATTCCTCTTCCTCAGCTTCTTCTACTAGTCGCCAGGACGTTGTGGCTTCTTCCCCTGTAAGTCGGTTATGAGCGACTTTTTTTTTTTTTTGACTCGTGTTTTCTGATAAACTTTTCTAGATTATGGGAAAACAGGATCGTTCAGAGGCTAGAGATGGCCGTGACAAGGTGAAAAGGAACAAAACTCTGAGCGATCACGGACATCAGGCTACAGCTCCCGAGAAGACTATTCAACCCAATCTGTTGGCTAGTGGAGAGCGTAGGGATCCGCCTGCTTTCCTTCTTTCAGACAAACCCATGGAGCAACGCCATATTCGTGATGGGGAAAATTATGTTTCGGTCTTTGGATTTTGGGTGCCTCCTCGCCACGAGTCATTATACACTAAAGTAGCGGTGCAACATGGCCATATTGCCTCTAATGTTGTCTTTCCAAATGCTAACGTTCTCGTGTCTCATACCTTGAACGTCTTGGATGTGTTGGGCGAGATGGTGGATGATGGTGACCATCCTTCTGGTATGCAATTGCAGAGCTGGCGTCGAATAATTGACGATGCTGCCAACATGCGTTTTAACATTGGATGGCTAGAGGCCCTCTGGCGAGAGGCTGAGGCGAAGGCGAATGCTCGTCTAAATCAATTACCAGTCATTGTCGCTGGTCTCGAGAAAAAGGTCGCTTCTGATCAGGTTAGTTTAAAGACATTGCGAGAGACACAACAACGCCTGATTAAAGAGACGAGCGAGGTCGCTGACCAGATCGCGCAGGCCAGGAAGACGCTAGAGGAGGATGAGCGATTGTTGGCAGATGCCAAGCCAGAGATGGCGGAGCAGGACAATCTATGAGCGCTCTAATGATCTGAAAGGCTCCCCTTTTTTTTTTTTTTTTTTTGTTGTTCAATTTTCCATTCTCCCTCTTCTCTTTTTTTTTTAAGAAGGATATTTTTGGAAGTTTGTATGTTATGACATTTGTTTGGTGGTGACTGTGCCTTGAGGCAAGATTCTTTAAAGTAAGACTGGTGCTTAGTATATTAATTATTGTCCGTGTTTTAAGTGGTTTTGATCGAGATAATGGCTAGTTATTACAGCTTAGTGATGGAGATATCTTTGTTAAGGCGACTTGTGAATGTTCATCCATTTATATGCAGCCATCTTGAGAAGGACCATGCGGATGCGCATGGCGAGTTGATGGACGTGGAACTTTGTGTGGATAGATTAAGGAGAGCCGGTAGCAGCGTACCCATGAATTTGTCATCTAGGCATGCTGAACTGAAGAACTGTCGAGTAGCTTCCGGCTTAGATTTGTCGTATGTTTCAGCTGCTCGTCATGCCATCGACGTGGCTCTTGCTCATGCTCTGGCTGATCTCAGTGCTCAGACACGTGTTCAAAATTCCTAGGGTTATTATGCCTGTGACTTTGTTCTAATGTGTATATATACATATATTTGTTATGTTTGGTTGCTTTCATTTCACCTAGGTCATTATATCTGTTGGAAAAGTTTTGTTGCTCGCGCCTCTATGTCTTCCAGTCACTCTGTTGAAGAATGGGTCTTGGCACTTGCTGCCTCTCCTCAGGACCCTTGGAAGGCAGTTTATGTTCGGGAAATTCGCCGTTTAGGAAGTATTAAAGAGGAATGTATGCAAGAGTTGGAAAGGTGTGAGCAGGATTTGAGCAAGGAACGTTTGGATTGGTCTGAATGTGCAGACACCTTCTTCATGGTGGAAAAAGGAGTCATTTCTCAAGCCGCCTTCAGGAAGGTGGAGCGACGTTTAGGAAAGCGGTATTGTACGGATGAATTCCCATGAAGCCGTGAAAGGAGATCGTGGTAGTTTGCTCATGGTGGAGGATGAGATTACAAAATATTGAACCATGTTAGGTGGTTTACGAGGTTGACTGCAAGTGGACCACTTCGTGGATTTATTAGGAATTTTCGCTCTCACTCCCCTTCTTTTCTATCTTTTTTTTTTTTATATAAATGGTTTTGGGTACAGATCTGTTAGTTCATTTGGCTCCCATTCCTCTTTTGGATCAATCGTGATGACCTGGGAAGAATTATTACTGGAGATCAGACGTCTCGGCTGCATGGCTAAGGCGGCACGCATAATGTTTGAGCACTTTGTAGAAGAGAACAGGCGCTATTCTCGTCTTTTGGCAAGGTTTGAGCAGGAGTTGCAAGAAACTATCATCAATGTTGTTCCCGCGCCGCCCCTTACTCTAGAGCGACGACAATTATGTTTTGATCAGATGAATAGCAGTTATGATAGCTACGTATGTGCGCATGTTCTTGTTGACGTCTTAGATAACGATGTTAGTGATGCTCAGTTTCTTCTGGATGTATTCCCTTAGACAACTTTGTCGTTTGTAAATCTATTAGTTGATATTAATGTTTGAAGGATATTTTGTTTCTCTCTCGCTCCTTTTTTTTTTCTCTTCTCTATTTTCCCGCTTTTTTTATGAGCTAAAATATTATCAGGGGCGCCTGCGCCTTTTAGGGACGCCAGGGCCATTCCTTAGAAGGAGGAAAAGATGTGCTCTCCCCTTCTTTTTTTTTTTGTATGAGCTAAGATATTATCGGGGGAGCCTGCGCCTTTTAGGGATGCCAGGGCCATTCCTTAGTAGGAGGAAAATATGTGCTCTCCCTTTTTTTTTTATGAGCTAAAATACTATCGGGGCGCCTGCACCTTTTAGGGATACCAGGGCCATTCCTTAGTAAGGCGCGGGGGGTTTCTTAGACACTCACATCCCAAAGAATGGGTACATGGGGGGTTTCAGGTACTCTTCCTTTTATAAAGGATGAGGATTTAGTCACCCGTTGCTACAATGCGTGGGGGATTTCTTAGACACTCACGTCCCAGAGAATGGGTACATAGAGGATTTCAGACACACTTCCTTTTATCAAGGATGAGGATTTAGTCACCCGTTGCTACAAGGCGTGGGGATTTCTTAGACACTCACGTCCCAGAGAATGGGTACATAGAGGATTTCAGGCACTCTTCCTTTTATCAAGGATGAGGATTTAGTCACCCGTTGCTACAAGGCGTGGGGGATTTCTTAGACACTTCACGTCCCAGAGAATGGGTACATGGAGGATTTCAGGCACTCATCCTTTTATCAAGGATGAGGATTTAGTCACCCATTGCTACAAGGCGTGGGGGATCTCTTAGACACTTCACGTCCCAGAGGATGGGTACATGGAGGATTTCGAGCGCTCCTCTTTGTCAGGAGGATTTTGTGGATTCGTGGAATCAAAACACGTATTATTTAGCTTGTGGGTTGCTTACATGTAAAAGGTTTTTAACCACTTCCCGTTAATTTTATCATTGGGTTTCCCCTTCATAGGAGTGCCGTCCATGTGTTCGATTTTGTAGTAGTCGATGTCTACCCCCTCAGTAACTCTGAAGGGACCTTCCCGATTTGGTGCAAATTTGCCCGCTTTCATTCCCAGGAACATCATGTGAGATGGTGAGAACCAGGTCGCCGACAACAAAGCTCCTTGGTTTAACCTTTTGATTATAAGCTCGTGCCATACGTGCGCGATATTTCTCAACACGGGCATGTGCAATGTCACGCTTCTCCTCAGTCGTGTCCAACACTTGGAATCTTTTACTATCTTGACTCTAAGGCCGTTTCTGCGATAACTCGGGCGGATGCGATGACGATTCTTTGCGAGAATGGCGTCTTCTCCATAAACTAGGGTGTATGGTGCATCCCCGCAGAGGATCTTTTTGCGGTGCGGTATGCCCACGCGCCATGGGTAATTCTTCGTGCCGAGTCGCTTGTTATCATATAAGTTCCGGATGAGGATTGAGCAAAATTTTATTGGTGGTTTCGGCTTTCCGTTTCCTTTTGGATAGTAAGGGGTAGACGTTTTACGCTTGATGTGTAATGCTGCTAGCGGGTCCTTTACATCGCTATTGACAAAGGGCGTACCATTATCAGATACAATACACATAGGTATTCCAAAACGTGTCATGATGTGTTCTTTGATGAAGGAGGCGATGGTGGCACCAGTAGTGTTTTTCAACGGGATCGCCTCTACCCACTTGGTAAAGCATTCTGTAGCCATTATGATGTATTCGTATTGCTTCGAGGATTTCGGTGTGATGGGTCCAATGATGTCTAATCCCCAAGTATGAAAGGGCCAAGGGGAGGCAACATTATGCAGCGTGGTATGTGGGGCGTGTATCAAATTTCCATGAATCTGGCACTGTTCATACTTTCGAACATATTGACTATGTCGCTTTCCATTGTGGGCCGATGTGCTTTGCTTCATAAATTTGCGCAAATAACCTGGCTTTCCCTTGATGTTCACCATCGTGAGTGAGGTCCATAACCTTGAGGGCTTCCGCCTTGTCCAGACATGTCAAGGTTTGCTGACTGAAGCTCTTCCGGAATAACTTTCGGTCGAGAACAAAGTATCTCCCTGACTTCTTGACTAAACGTAGTGCAGCCTTTTTATCACTTGGCAACGTACCGTTTGTTAGGTAGTCGATGTAAGGTTCTCGCCAATCTTCTGTGTCGTCTTCGGCGATGCAGATTTCTACCTCTTGGGGAGCACCTTGGCAAATCAAGCATTTATCTTAGAGTGCCTTAGCTTGCTCAGCCATGTCTGGCCAATAAAATCCTTCTCGCTGAATTCGTCGGTGCAGCATGATAGACGTGGCGTGACCACAAGTTAGAGAGTGTATCTCATCCATCTTTTCTTTAGCCTCGTTTGGGCCGAGGCATCTGCATAGTCCTCCTCCGGTTGTGATGAAATACAATTCTCTTTCAAGGAGAGTGTGAGTTTTAACATTTTCCATGAAAGCTGCCTTTCTTCTAGTGGACGGTTAAGGTCTGCGATTATTACCCTTCGCCAGTCCAACTCTTCCATGGCGGCTCTTTCCTCTAAAGCTATAGGTGATGTTTTCTTGATGATGGTGATAACTTCTTCATACCCTTGAAGCATTTGTAGCTTTGATGCCAGAGTGGCTAATGTGTCTGCATGCTTATTCACTAGGCGCCCCATGTGTTCTATGGCAATGTGGTCGAAGCGTCGCATCAACCTTTGAGATTTATCACGATAGGTCGCCAGTGTTGGTTCCTTCATATGAAAGTCACCTTCCATTTGATTTACAAGAAGCCTCGAGTCTCCCGTAACTTCCAAGGCGCGGATGCCCATTTCCAATGCCATTTGCATCCCAATGAGGAAACTTTCGTTTTCTGCAGCATTATTGGTGCAGGGGTAATAGAGTTTGTAGGCGTATGGTTTGAGTTCGCCTTATGTTGATTCAAAAACAATTCATGCGCCTCCATGTCTTCCGTAGGAGGAACCATCAAACGAAATCTTCCATTTTGGGGGCGATATTTCTTCTGCTATAGCGATTTCTCCCGGGAGATCGATGTGAATGTCAGAAGTGTCTGATCCTGGGAAGGCTTCCAGTAGGTCTGTGATCGCTTGTCCTCTGACTCCTTGGGGTCGTATTGGTGTGAAGTCAAATTCCAACAGTTGCATTTACCAGCGTGCCAGCTTGCCTGATTGGATTGGCTTAGTAGTTAAATAAACGGTCGGGTTGGCGGCTGCCACCACATAGCATTTATGCTTTAGAACATAGTGGCGTATCTTCTGTTCTGCTAAAATTAATGGTAGGCAAGATTTCTCGGCAGACGTATATCGAAGTTCAACATCTTTTAAGGTTTTCCTAAGGTAGTAAATGGGATGAGATTAGCTCCTCCCATGTCTTGAGCGACCAACACTCCGATAGCGGTTTCTATATGTGCGAGATATAGATACAACGGTTCACCTTTTATGGGCGGGCGTAAGACGTGCGGGTGGGTAAGCCATTTTTTGATTGTGTCAAAAGCCTCTTGTTGCTCCACCTCCCATATAAACCGCGCATCTTTTTAAGCATTGGGAAGAAATGATTTAGGGTATGTGCCAATCTTGGGATGAAGCGTCTTACATAAGAAACTTTGCCTATGAGCTTTTGAAGTTCCTGTTTGTTCTTCGGTGGCGGCATCGAAATGATGGCTTAGGCTTTAGCATATCGACTTCAATCCCTTTGCGGGTGACTTGATACCCTAAGAATTTCCCCTTAGTGACTCCAAACACGCATTTGGCCGGATTCATATTTAGATTGAAATTTCGACATTGCTGGAGAACTCGGTGAAGGTGTTGGGCGAACTCTTCTCGCTTCTTTGCTTTTATCACAAGGTCATCCACATAGATTTCGACGATTCATGATTCATATCATGGAAAATGGAAGTCATCGCCCGTTGATAAGTCTCCCCGGCATTCTTCAAGCCAAAAGTCATGACAACATAGTAAAAGTTTCCTATGGGAGCGGAGAACGCCATCTTGGCTGCTTTCTTTCATTCTGACTTGGTTGTAACCATTGTGCCCGTCCATGAATGCGTACATGTCGTACCCACACGTTGCGTCTACTGTCATGTCGATGTTGGGGAGGGGTAATTCATCTTTGGGGCAAGCGCGATTCAGGTCTCGGAAATCTACGCAGCATAGAATGGTTCCGTTCTTTTTTTCTACAGGTACAATATTCGCAAGCCATGTTGGGTAATGTATGGGTTTAATATATCCTGCTTCTAGTAGTTTTGTTACTTCTGCTTTTATCTCTGCTTCAGTTTCATAATGAAACTGGCGTCGGGGTTGCCTTATAGGTTTACTGCTTGGGCTGACTTTTAGTTCATGACAGACCAAGGCGGGTTTTAATCCCGGCATATCTTCGTAGGACCAAGCGAAAACGTCCTTGTACTCTTTTAGTAACTCGTGTAACTCACCACTTTCCTCTTCTGTCAGGGCCCCTCCAAGTTCAATCCATTTTGGGTCCTGTTTGGTACCTAAGTTGACCTTCTGTGTTGCTTCATCATGTTTGGGCGGCGCTTTCTTCGTCATTCTTTCCCAGGCGTGAGGGACGTCCTCCACTTTCAAAGTTTCCATCGCATCTGCGATGCTAACTTCTGCTGTCGGGGCTTTCCCGGTTAATTGCTATAAGCGATACACATGACGTCCATCCGGGCGAGACACCTATCGGAAGCGTCGTTTGTCTTCTTCAACGTAGTATTTCTTTCGTCCTTGGCTGGTGCTTCCTTCTTGGTAGGTCGTCTCCCAGTCTGTAATTGGGATTGAGAAGATGCGAGTTACCACCTCGCTTGGCTCGCTCAGACCATCAAAGAAGGCTTCTTCAGCATAACACGCCTTATCAGCAGAGAAGGGGTTCTCTGTAGCTCGGACCCTCTTCTGTTTTCCCTTGAGGATAAATTTGATGCATTGATGATAAGTAGATGAAACAACTCCATGTTTGTGTAGCCAAGGTCTTCCCAACAAGATATGATATGCCGTATTAACGTCCATCACGTGAAAAGGCTCGATTGCGTTTATTGGACCGACCTTGACTTCTAGGTTGATCGTCCCAATGGTATGTTGACTCAGACCGCCAAAACCCTGGATCCTCGTTTGGAATTTCTTAATTTCCGCTTCCTTCCCGCCAATGCTCTTTAGGATGTGCAAGGGTATCAAATTGATTGATGCGCCAGTATCGATGAATGCTCGCTTGAAAGTGTCATTTTTTACTCTAGCCGTAAGGTACAACGGGCGTGTATGGTCGCTATTCACGGCCTTGTCCTCCTCAGTGAAGGTTATAACATTGGTGGGCAGTGGATACTTCCTATCCAAGTAGGCGCTCACATCTTCTCTGGCTGCAATTCTGCTTAGAAATATCGACGCTAGGTATCTCTGAGCGACGTCAAAACCCAAAGCGTTGAAGAAGTTTGCGAATAGAGGCTTATTTGCCACCGTTTCTGATATTTGCTCAGTCGTACCGCCTGATGATACATCATATATATCTTATTCTTCCGCTACCTCCATCGGGCACCCTTATCCTTCTCTTGGGTCATGAGTCAGGGCTGCCACTTCATGGTCTGGCAGCGGGTCATCATGTATGCCATTATCGCCTCCGACATCCACCTCTCCATTCCGTTGTTTGTTGTAGATCGCCCATTTGAAAGTTCGACATTCCCTAGTAGGGTGATCTACCCTTCTATGAGTAGGGTTGCACATGGTTCGATTTTTATCGGTTTTTGGAAAAACCTAAACCGAAACCAAAGTAATAGGTTTTCCAATAATGAAAACCAATGAAACCATATAACCTATTCGGTTTCATTGGTTTCGGTTTCTACTCGGTTTTGTTAAAAACCAAACGGTTTTTGGTTAACCGAATGTCAAGTCATAATATCAAAATCAGTTCAAATCTAACTCATGGTAGTTTTAGAGCCGAGTGAAGTATGGTGGTAGACTGGTAGTTCTTTCACTTCAGGGAAGAACGGGAACAACAGAGATGAAGTTCTAAGAAACATAAAAGACTGAAGAGAAGACTCGAGTGAAATATTATTAGGGTAAAATATCTAACATCCACGACTAATATTAGTTCAATCCTATGGCTAGTAACAATCGGTTAACCATATGGTTTTTGGTTCGGTTTTTTTAGGAAACCTAAACCGAAACCGATAATGTCGGTTTTCTGGGACTGAAAACCAAAAATGAACCATTGGGAAATGGTTTCGGTTCGGTTAGGTTTAAATTGTTCGGTTTCGGTTTCGGTTTTCGGTTCTGGTTCGGTTTTGTGCAGCCCTATCTATGAGACAATAGCGCGGGTTACGTTTGTCGGCATCAGTAGGGACCTTCCTAGGTTCTGGGAGGATAATATCGCCATTTTTGATCCACTCTTTTAGCAAGCCGACTGCCTGTTCTTAAGAACATGCGAAATCAGGTGGATCTTGCTCTACTCTCCTTTTGCCTCGCCTACTGTCGCTTCCTGGTGGACCTCGCCTCTTTGGCGCTACTGAGCCTTCTTCCTTAGCATATGCGACCGAATGAGGCCAGGATTTCTCAGCCGCCTCAATCTCCTCGTTAGTTGCATCAGTCCTGGCAAATGCTTCCTCAAGATCAGCAAACATGGTTATCTGGGCATTTTCAAACATTCTGTGTGTCTTAGACTAAAGCACCGATATACAAATGTTCACTAACTCTTCCTCAGGTACCTCTGTCCGACATTTGAGGGACTCGCTTCTAAAACGTACCGCAAATGGTTTAAGTCTCTCTCCTCTTCGCGGTTTGGTGTTTCCTAGGTCAGAAATGGAAATCTTTACAGGTTTGGAGTAGAATTTTTGCATGAACGCCTGCTGCATCTCACCCCATGACCGTATACTATTGGGTTTCAGGGAAATATACCAAGTGAAGGCGTCTCCCGTCAGAGTTTTCCCGAACTCCCTCATACATACGACTTCGTCTTGGTCATACTAATTAAGTGACATGGTGAATCGATGCATGTGTTCTGTCGCATTACCACTCCCCTCCAACAGCCTAAACTTTGGTGTCTTGTACTTGGCTGGCATTGGTCTGGACAGGATTTCGGTCGGGATAGGTGATGTTATAGTGTAGGCGCTAGCTTGAGTCTTGAGGTCGTACTTTTCTTCGAGCATCTTGGTAAATTTTCCATCTGATAAGGCGATCCGGGCTTGTTCATCCGTCATAGGCTGGTTAGCAGACTGTTTAGCTGGCGATCGCCCTTGAGGAGTCCGAAATCTTTGATCTTGATCGAAGTCGCACCCGTGATTCAATCGGGGCGAGTCTAAACCTTCTTCACGATTTCCTCCAGGCGACGGATCGATAGCTTCATTTTGCCAAAAGAGCTTGTCTCTGGCGATCGTTCTCCTCTATATCGAACAACATTTGTTCTATCTCAGTAAGCGGTCCATACACGCGTGGCTGAGCCTGGCTTGTGAACCTTTCAGTGTCCATGTGATGAATTGTGCGCTAAGCTAATGACCTAGTCTCCCACTGTGGTCGCCAAAATGTACACAACAAGGAATATACAGGGTACAGATAGAAGTAGGTTGTAGAGACTAGTTCCTAGAAGTAGAACACAATTTCCCACAATGATATCACTGAGTCCTTTCATTGGGAAAATACCCCTATTTATAGTTATTTCCTCAAATGGAAATATTGAATGTGTGTCCTTTTCTATTTACCTTATCTTGCTACTGCCTCTTCTAACCGTACAACTGTACCTTAAATCCTTCTAGAAGACATATCCAATAACACCCCCTTCGGGATAAGGGGAGAACTTGGTGTCTCCTCATCAGGTTGGGTGATATTTCGTCTCTTCTTTTGGATATGGGGAAACCACACTTCTTCCATGGTATTTTTCGGGTATCTACATTAAGTCCCCTGGCTGTTTGGGCGAGGCGTTGGCCTCCTCAACAGTCTGCTACATCTCTCGAGCGACCTTCACTAATCGTCAACTTCTTGAAAGGACACTTCCCATGGTTTTATCTTCCAAATGGGCGTCTTCGTGTAGGTTTTCTTTTTTTCATTTTTTAATTTTTTTTTTTTTTAAGTTTAGACAAAGATCACGAAGAGATTGTATTAATAAAAAGCAAAAAGAAGTGGCAATGTCACATCTACTTGTAGGTTGGAATATGCGCGTAGGCAGGAATATGCGTATGTAAAGAAAAGTATAAGAAGAAATATGCGCGTAGGTAGGAATATGCGTATGTAAAGAAAAGTATCAGAAGAGGTCAGATGGTAAACTAAGCCAAGTAGATGAGAAATAAAAAAACTAATAGTTTAATAGTTTAAGAAACAAACAAAATGGATCGTGAGCAACACTATCAAAATTCAAAGTTTGGACCATTCCGATGTAACTTATAACTGGCCATAACATGGCATCCACTACGTTAGTGAATTTTGTTTTCTTCAAATCTTTGCTGTCTCTATATATATATATATATATATATGAAGTAAAACTCTAATATCTACATTACACGAAAGTTGCTTAATTTTCTCGATTTTCTCAATTTTATCAATTGTGAGTTCCATACACCAATACCTATGGAAGCCATTCTTGCCGGCGGTTCAACAGTTGGAATGGATGGGGTGAGGACAACTACACTTGCTCATGAAAGGAAATGGTTGTCGATTAAAGAAAAAGATGCCAAAGATATCAAACCAATACTAGAATCGAGTTATAATGCCTTTTCTTCACATTTGAAAAGGTGTTTCTCCTATTGCGCAATCTTTCCCAAGGATTACGAGATTAATAGAGAAACACTAATTCAATTGTGGATGGCTGAAGGATTCATCCCTGACGAACCAGACACAAGATCGAAAGAAGACATTGCAAATGAATATTTTCAGAGTTTGTTGTCGGGCTCATTTTTCGTGGGTGTAGAGAAGAATGAAGTAGGTGAAACAAAGACATGCAGGATGCATGATTTTGTGCACGATCTTGCACAAGCTGTTGTTGGGGATAATGAATGCATATCTCTCAAGGTAACTGACTTAACCAGTGTTTCTGAAATTCGTCGTTTACGGTTAACACTAGATGAAGAATTATTATCAACATCTGCACTACGTAAAGCAAAGAAGCTGCGTACGATTATCATCCTTGAATCAGGCAATAATTTGGATCTCCAGAGTTTCCGAAGCAATGACCAGTTACGTGTTTTATATTTGCGTGGTTTGGGTGCACACTTGTCAGAGTTATCAAACTGGAGTGGCGAATTCAAGCAGTTGAGGTACCTTAACCTCACCTCTTTTAATCTAAGTAAAGTGACGAATGATATAAACATCCATGAATACTATCATTTGGAGACGTTGGTATTAAGTGGGTGTCGTGACGTTCTAAATATTCTAAGGAACGTCGGATATTTGGAAAATCTAAGAAATCTTGATCTTTCGTTTACTGATATTACTGAACTACCTGACTCTGTCACTAGCCTCTATAATCTGCAGATGTTGGATCTAAATAATTGTTCTTACTTAACCATATTTCCCAACTCCGTCACTGGTCTTAACTATTTAAAATATCTTGATATGTCTTGTACACCTATCGGAAAACTACCCGGTTTCATCACTAGCCTTCACAATTTGCAGACTTTAGACGTTCATAACTGCCAGAGATTAAAATCCTTAGCTGAGAATGTCGAAGGTCTTGATAACCTGAGGGTATTTATTTTCACAGATTGTCCACAATTAGAAGTATTACCCGAAGATTTTGGAGCATTAACTCAGTTAAGATACCTTAACGTCACTGGGTGTAATGTGAAAGTGTTGCCCGAGTCATGTGATAAGCTCAGCAATCTTGAAATTGCGAATCTTTGGAATTGTGAGCTTCCCAAAGAGGTCAAGAATTGGAAAAAGCTTAGAATCTTCACAGACATGCAGCAGCCGGAAACACCAGAGGGCATAAGGGAACTTGTTCGCCTTGAATCCTTGTCGTACTCAGTAACAAAGGAGCGTGGTTTGGAAGAGGTTGGAAAACTTGACCTTCTTGATACACTGTTTATTTCGCATCTTCGGCTTATGGGGTTTCACGATCCAAGAGATGCTGAGAGAGCAAATTTGATGGAGAAACGTAACCTTCGTACATTGACACTTGATTGGAATGGGTCGGTCAAGTATGACCCTCTCTTTACAATTTATCATGGATTAGACCTTTTTTTCTTAATTTTTTTGATTTTATTTTGCATTTCAATAGGGGTAAATTATTTAGCTCGTTTTTGCTTTGTTCTTCTTTATGTTGTGTTTTTCATTTATAAAAACCGGAAGGAGTTGTCCTCTTTTTTGAGTACTACCGCTTATATGACTCATAGTTTTAAGGTGGCTGAAGCTCTCCAACCTCCGGCTGGTTTGAAAAGGTTGGTTATTATTTGCTTCATGGGGTGGTTGCTCCCTCAGTGGATGTGTGATCGTTGGTGTCTTCCAAATTTGGAAACGTTGGAACTCATCGGCTGCGACGGAATTAAACAACTTCCATCAAATATCGGTAATCTCTCACGTCTTGGGTTTCTTAATCTTATAAGATTGCCTTTGAAGAGTTTGGATATGAAAATTCCATCGTTAAAAGATCTCCAGCTTGTAGATATGTTACTTATGGAAGAATTGAGCGGCTTTTTCCCTTGTCTTGAGACTCTGACAATCAGCAACTGCACAAAGTTCTCTAAAGTTCATACATTTCATTCTCTGAGGTTCTTACTTCTAATGAATGTCGACTACAAGATGGTAAGCTTAATCGCAGGAAGCCAGACTTGTCTCACAAACCTTATGCTGGAGAACATAGAGGATCTTATATTCTTCCCAATGATTCTACTCGAAAATAATGGTAATCTCCGACTTTTGACAGTTGAAAAGTGCAATTTGTTTCAAGGATTTCAAGCAAACAATGATGAGAACGAGGCTGCACCAATTGGTTCTGACGTGTACACTGGGGGTCTTCACACATTGACTTTGAAAGACTGCCCGGTACTGCAGTATCTGCCGGATTCACAAAGATGGGCTTCCATGCCGGAAATATACATTACTCGTTGTCCCCTAGTACAGGACTCTTCAACGTGAGGATCATCGAGGAGATGCACCTAGCGTTGAAGTTGAAGAGAGTGTGTTGTTTACTTTTCTTAATTTGTCGTGGTTTGTGTATTGTACCAATGACGGTCATACTTTTATACATGGTGTGTTTGTATTTCGCAGTTTAAATAGTTGAGTATTCGGTCCATTTTCATGGTTGGTAACAAGATCTTGTCATGGATTAATCGGTACCGATGATCATAACATTTTTGCACTAACAGATTATGGAATTGAAAAACCTCTATTACGAAAAGCACAAGTAAGTATTTACTGCGTCTGCGAGATATATATGGACTCGTAAGAGTGCATCTGTCAATATCCTCAGATGTTGTTTAAGTTTAAGTGTAATATAGACCAAATATTAGAAGGGAAAAAAATTTCGCTCGTAGTGGATAGCATGTTTTGGCTAGTTATCTGCTGCATTGGAATCAAAACTTTAATATGAGATTTTTGCCACAAAGGGACTAAAAATAAGGTGAAATTTCGCATCCCCTCACCGAAGTCCTCAAATCTGATCCATCTCATGATTCCTCCACAAACCAAAGCTGGCCTGATATATGGTCTCAAAATCAAATGTCACATTAATCCCACTCATTCGGTTAAACCATCAAGAAATCAATTTGATGAATTTATTGGGTTTATTTTAGGATTAACAGGTTTATTATTAGGAAGAGAACGAACAAGAAGAGATAAGAAAAAGAAGAAAAAGAAGGAGGGCTTAGTTTTAGTTTAACCAATTTCAAGGTAATTTTAAAATTAGAAAAATAACAAATAAAATAGCAAACCGGAACCAGAAACCTGGTAAAGTAAAACGAACAAATATGGTGAGCGGAACGTGCACCCCGGTATTTAAGGGGTGCACAAATTTGCACTCTGACAATATGCATCTGTTTGTAGTAGAAGTTGTATGGACAAGAGTAGTGTACATGTAACTCTTTGCTTGGGTCTTATATTGACCAAGTAAAGAAAGAGAAACAATTATCATCTTCTAAGTTAATGAAAACAGAGAGTGAGAAGAACCTGAGTCCAACTTTGTGCACCCCTTCAAAACCGGGGTGCACGTTCCGGCTCTCTTCATTGGACTGTTTATTCGGTCAAAACCACTTTAAAACCAGTTTTGGTATTGTTGATGGTGGTTTTTAGCTTAGGATTAAAATCGTAAAACACTAAAACCTAGCAGACAGTGATGTCACAACATTTAAATAAACATGCATTTACTAGGCACATTTACTGAAACCTTTAATGTGTCTCTAAATAATTACCAGGGTATCTTTTTCAAATCAGGGTTACGACAAGCCAAATCCTAATTCCCACGTGTGCCAATGGAAAATCATGCCAGCCACACCGACCACGCCAAAGCATGCTAACCCTGCTAGCCGCACCTCTGTGCCAATGGCAAATCATGCCAGCCACACCAACCGCGCCAAAGCATGCCAACCATGCTAGCCGCACCTCTGTGCCAATGACAAATCATGCCAGCCACGCCGACCGCGCCAAAGCATGCCAAACATGCTATCCGCACCTCTGTGCCAATGACAAATCATGCCAGCCACACCGACCGCGCCAAAGCATGCCAACCATGCTAGCCGCACCTCTGTGCCAATGGCAAATCATGCCAGCCACACCGACCGCGCCAAAAGCATGCCAACCATGCTAGCTGCACCTCTGTACCAATGGAAAATCATGCCAGCCACACCGACCGCGCCAAAGCATTCCAGCCATGCTAGCCGCACCTCCGTGCCAATGGCAAATCATGTCAGCCACACCTACTGCGCCATGCCAAACACACCTCGCCATGGCCCCATGCCGCGCCACCATACTGGCCTTCACTACGCGGCTGTCAAAACGAAGGCATGCAACAATCAACGGTTGCCCTTCAATCCCATGAGCAAATCCTGGCCGTCTAAGGTTACCAAACGACCTTTGCCCCAAAACCCTAGCTTGGTCACGCACCTAGCCCAAGCTAGCCACGCCATGCGCCTATGGCAAGCCCTTGGCCCCACACACCAAGCCAAAACCGTACCTAGCCCAAGCTAGTCACGCCATGCGCCTATGGCAAACCCTTTGCCCTACATGCCAAGCCAAAACCGCACCTAGCCCAAACTAGTCACGCCATGTGCCTATGGCAAACCCTTGGCCCCACATGCCAAGCAAAACCAAACCTAGCCAAGCTAGCCGCGCCATGCCAAACGCACTTTGCCTTGGCCCTAGCCATGCTAGTCACATCATGGCAAGCCAAACGCCCTTGCCTTGGCCCTACCCACGCCATACGCCCATGGCAAACCCTTGGCCCCACATGCCAAGCCAAACCAAACCTAGCCAAGCTATCCGCGCCATGCCAAACGCACTTTGCCTTGGCCCTAGCCATGCTAGTCACATCATGCCAAGCCAAACGCCCTTGCCTTCGCCCTAGCCACGCCATACGCCCATGGAAAACCCTTGGCCCCACATGCCAAGCCAAAATCGCACCAAGACAAAGCTAGCCGCGCCATGCCAAACACACTTTGCCTTGGCCCTGGCCATGCTAGTCACATCATGCCAAGCCAAACACCCTTGTCTTGGCCCTAGCCACGCCATACGCCCATGGCAAACCCTTAGCCCCACATGCCAAGCCAAACCAAACCTATCCAAGCTAGCCGCGCCTTGCCAAACGCACTTTGCCTTGGCCCTAGCCATGCTAGTCACATCATGCCAAGCCAAACGCCCTTGCCTTGGCCCTAGCCACACCATACGCCCATGAAAAACCCTTGGCCCCACATGCCAAGCCAAATATCGCACCTAGCCAAAGCAAGCCACGCCCAAGGCGAACCCTTGGCCCCACATGCCAAGCCTAACCACACCCTAGCCGCGCCACTCTGTTGGCCTTCCCTACGCGGCCACCAAAACGAAGGCGTGCAACAATCATCGGTTTCCCTTCAATCCCAGGAGCAAATCCTATCCATCCAAGGTTAACAGACGACACATGGTAACCTTTGGCCCGAAAACCTAAATTTGGCCACGCCAAACCTTGCCATGCCAACGGCATGCCAACCTAGCCGCGCCACCACGTTGGCCCTCACTACGCGGCTACCAAAACGAAGGCGTGCAACAATCAACGGTTGTCATTCAATCCCAGGAGAAAATCCTAGCCATCCAAGGTTACCAGACGACACATGGTAACCTTTGGCCCGAAAAACCTAAGTTTGGCCACGCCAAACCTTGCCATGCCAACGGCATGCCAACCTAGCCGCGCCACCACGTTGGCCCTCACTACGCGGCTACCAAAACGAAGGCGTGCAACGATCAACGGTTGCCCCTCATCTCAAGATGCAAAATCTCGACCGTCCAAGGTCACCAGGCTGGCAAGTTTCCCGAGCTTGACTTGCCAAGCCACAACAACGTGCTACATGTTTTCCAAAACATTCGAGACATCAACACAAACTGTGGGATCCTCTTTGGGTATTGGTTTGGCGGTTTACAGCGTGCGGCGTACACTACGCCCGTCATAAGGAAGTGTCATAAGGGTGAGGCGGTTAGTAAATACGGGAAGTTATGTGTGAAACGTTCATGGGACATAAAGTACATGCGTTAACAAGTTTATGGGACATCAATTCCATAATGTTAGCAGTTTCATGCGTTAACCACTTTATGGAACATCAATTACATGCATACGGTTACCACCTCATCCCATTTACTTCTCTACTCCTTAATTGGTTTGCACTAATGATTTAGTACCAGGGGATGTGTTTGTTTATGTATTCATATGGTGATATTGTGGATGTAGAAGAAGAGATGGATGCGAGATGCACCCATCCTGGTTTATCCACGAAATACACCTAGATTTATCTAAGAAATACAGAAGATACACCTGAGTGCATAATATATATTCTGACAAAAAAATAAATTTTGTCCTAGATGCACCCGAGTGCATAATGTTTTTTTTTTTTGAATTTTTTTTGTTGTTCCTCCTATCTTCTTTTTGGTTGATTTTTTAATGGTTTATATAATGGTAATGATGCTGAATTTACTATTTTGACATCATGAACCGGTGATTTTGGTTGTGCATAGTATATTACTGGTGATTAGTAGAATAAACCAACATTTATCCATGAAGTACACAAGATGCACCTGGGTGCATAATGCATATTCTTATAGAGAATAAATTTTGGTCAGGTTGCACCTGGATGCATAATACATATTTTTATATGATATAAATTTTGTCCAAGTTGCATCTGGGTGCATAATGCATATTTCTATATGATATAAATTTTGGCCAAGTTGCATTTGGGTGCATAATGCATATTTTTATAGGAAATAAATTTTGGTCAAGTTGCACCTGGGTGCATAATGTATCCTCGTCCTGGCTTAAATATATATTTTTTTCTCGAATTTGATGTCAACAATAGATCTTGTTCCGTAGAGAATTTCGAGCCCTTTCCAAAAATATAAATTTCATTAAAATCCGATTTATATTTCGGAAGTTGTGACTTTTCTCGCGATTAATTTTAAATTGGAGAGGGATATAAATAGGAGAGAGAAATGATATGATAAAGAATAAAATTTAAAGTAAGGTTATAGAAGATTATATTTTTTTGTGTCTTTTTCATCCGGACACAAAGTTTAGCAATCCAATGCTACCGACCTTTAGAGGCCTATGGTCACATGACTCATTTTCCGAAATCGATAAAGAAAAAACAAAGAAAAAAAACTATGCTATTAGAAGCTTCCAAATTCAAATGCGTCTTCCTTTTCTCACCCCCAAAGCCAACCACAGTATTTACCATTCTTGACTTGGTTGACTGATTATGACTTTGTCGAAGTAAAAAGCGGGCAAATTAATCTTGTTCAAACCCTATGTATTGATGTCGACGTCAAACTCAGGCATAGGGTTGTTACCTTTTTTATATGTATCAAAATGATCTGGTTGAATTAAACGATCGCACATGAAAGTGCCATTATGGTACAAAGGCCATTGTTCAATAAACTATTTATAATAACTGCTACACACTTTCGGTAATCTTTTGGGCACTTTGTGTATGCACCAATGGAGGCGTTAAACTATTTGTGAGCAAATAGGATTTGCGTGAACATCTCCACATTCTTATATAAAATCATTTCCAACCTCGATCGTCCAAAATGATGAATCCAAAATGTAAAAGAATTTCTACAAGTTATTGGAACATTCCATACTGATTAATTAGTTTACAGTAAAGTAAGATGTTCGGGGAAACTGTAGAGCTGAAATAAGCAAAACATCCACCTTTGGAATCTTGATATTTATTTGTCTCTACCCTGCTGAGTGTAGTAAGCCTAGTGCAGTTCTCATTTGCTCAAAAAGAAATATGCCTCGAAACTTGATGCGTATGTCCTGATATATTCGGTATAAATTAAATGGAAAAATTATAAGATTTTGAATTTATCTGTTTTTAATTTACAAAATTATTTATTTCATTTGAAATTCAAATATTTTCTCATCTCTTTTTCGTAAACTATGAATCGGCTCTGAGAGCTGGCACCACGTTCAAAATAGATTAAACACGGGAGTATCTTTAATTAGAAACATAATTCATCGTTATCATTTTCTGATAATTTTTTATTTTTGTTTCCAACATTTAAAACACCGGTTGTTTTGGTATGTATGATCGTATCCATTCCGAATTCCAATGGCTCTTAAGAGTATTGAAGATAGCAAGCCAGTTTGACTGTGACATTACATTCTGTACGAAGCCCCCTCAATAAAATCTTAACTGATTCTTTCATGGAAACACATGACTGGGCGAGAAAATGATATCCTCCCAACAGTAAACGGTAAAAAGCCCAACCCTTTTATGACATGGTGTTCTCATTTTCTGTTGGTGCAAATTTTGTATGCACTAAACTACTGAGAAATGCAAATATGCAATGAACGATTCGTGAGAGTAAACGATCAAGAAGCTTCACCATTTTTTACATTTGTATAAAATGAATGATCCAATCTATGTCTTGTTGTATAATTTGCGGCTTGTTGCTCGCTTGTTTGATACGTCAATGTAATTAATCATTATTTTTTTTCCCTAAAAATTCAATTATCTCCGGTTGTGTATAAAAAAAAAAGGAAGGAAAATATATGAGAAGTGAGATGTTTAGGGGAATTGAACTCAATGAAGTTGAGCGGCACATCGACATACAAGTTTAACATTAGTAGTTCACTTGGTTTTCTTGTTTCCCAAAATGATAGATATCTATGTGCCACAGAATACTAAATTAAGCAAAATACGGATTCCAATGTGTCTTATTTTAGATTTAAGTAGTTTATGAGTTTTTTTTGGGTCTTTAGACATCCTTTTCTTGTAATCCCTTTGTACATATTGCTACTTATTAATACAATTTGGATTTACCAAAAAGAAAAAAATATGGATGCCAATGCCAACAAACCTGTAAGGCTAAAGGTATGGCTACGTCTTAGTAATCGTTTGCTCCTCCATTTATTGGTTTGCTCCATGTAGTGTCCTTAACCGATATATAAAGCAAATGATTTTAAAGAACCTCAACTAGGAATTTTTTGGAGCTAATTGAATTTTTTGGAGATAATTGCATTTTCTCTGTACCCCAATCAGTAAGGGAGCCAGAAGGTACTACGAAGAAGACTAAAAAAACATAAAATTTGGGGGAGTAATATTTATGGACAAAGAACTAAACAGAGGGTAAAATGAAAGGTATTTATGTAGAATTAAAGATTTTCAGGTGGGCTAGAGCTAGGATTAGTCAACCTCTTACTCCGCCACTGACATTAATCTTGTTTTGTTGCTAAAAGGTACTAGTTTTCCTTATTATCAGAAAGTGAAGCATTTTATTCATGTTTTGCTAATCAGTTTGATAAATTCTTTAGTCATAACAAACAAACAAGAAACAATCACATATGAAACATTGATATTTTTCCATGACTATAGGAGTCTAGTGGTTGCTTCAAAGAAACAACAAATAATTAGGTCATTAATAAAGGTGGGTACTGGTATTAGCCAACGGGTGCAAATTCATATAAAATAAAATAATCCTGAAAACTAGATTTTTAGATTGGTACATTTTTAGTGATTATGCAAAAAAAAAAAAAAAAAAAAAAAAAAAAAGTTGTTGTTACATAACGTACATATTAATCAACCAAAGCTCTGTATGATTGATTTTTTTAATATACATATTAATTTTTTTTCTAATTTTTTTTTTACATAATGTACCTAAGTTAATAAAAATTAATAATTGCCCAAGCCAAAACTTGTAAACTGTAACAAATACTCTGCCAAGTTTTAGCAATGTTTGTAAGGATTTTTAGCAATGTCGATAGGTGCTTTGCTGGTTTATAAGCTCTTTAAGCCTTTTCTTTCTTACTTCTAGCAAGCACTCAATATATCTTTTATATTTACTGATCAAAATACAAAGAGTGCGTTTAGACACCAGAAGCAGAAGTCAGAAGCAAAAATTGCTTCACAAAAAGTTACTTTTTGTTTCTAGAAATTGTTTTGAAATAATATAGGCAAACTAACTTTTTGCTTTTCGAATTCTGAAAGTTAAAAAACTACCTTTTAATATACATCCAAAATAAATAAGTCACCGACTCGTGGTTATAAATTCCTCGTAAACGGAGCAATATAGTTCCATATTTTTGTTGTTGCTTTGAAATGATAGTTTTATGAATTTTTCACACATAGTTATCATTTTGTTTTGGTTCAATTTTTGCATGCACCCAAACCAAGGCACTAAACAAATACCATGAACAAGATGAGAGATTAATGATCAAATGCTTTTACTACATTGTCTATTTAGTTTTTGTATATAAGAATTATCCAACTCTAATGTGTGGTTTTAACATATTTTGCATTTAATGATTCTTATGGTGAAAGACACGAGGTTCCAAGAGTTGAGATGTTTGAGGAAGTTGAGATGAATTATCTTTGAGTTTCCTTAAATAATATGGCCACTCCTCGAGGTTCTCCACTTTGATATGAGTATTATTTAGCAACAAGAATTCCATCAAATGAGGTTCGAATAAAGTTCAGAAGAAAAAAATAAGTCTTTACATATGGGACTAAAATAAAAAATTAACAAAAATATCGGAAAAACATGGTCTTAAATGTCAAGGCTGCTTCTAACAACCGTCCAAGAATCAAGAATATGTGCTTAAGGCGTATCGATGAGAATGCAAGTATGTGGTGGGAGAGGCCTTTTAGTGAAGATGAGGTCAAGAATGCTATTAAAGATTGGGAATTGATCGTGCTCCGGGTCCGGATGGATACCCTATGAAGTTCTTTATTGTTTGTTGGGACTTTCTAAAAGAAGACTTGATAAAGGTTTTTGAAGAATTTCATGATCACAATGTTCTTCATAAATCTTGAAAAACAATTTTATTGCGCTTATCTCTA
This sequence comes from Papaver armeniacum, assembly GCA_023531295.1. Lineage (NCBI taxonomy): Eukaryota > Viridiplantae > Streptophyta > Magnoliopsida > Ranunculales > Papaveraceae > Papaver > Papaver armeniacum. The sequence continues at coordinate 64,952 of JAJJWW010004624.1, forward strand.
AGAAGGTGGGTGTAGAGGAAGTAAAATATTTTCGGCCAATTAGCCTTATTGGAAGTGTCTACAAAATCATCTCAAAAATGTTAGCGGAGCGCCTAATCTCAACATCTCAATCTAGTTTTATTAAAGGAAGACAAATTCTTGATGGAGTATTGATAGCAAATGAATGTGTGGACTCCAGACTTCGTCAAAAAATCCCAGGGTTGGTTTGCAAGCTCGATGTTTGTACCATAAGTAAAAATACCACTTAATGGGCCAAATTGATACTTGAATCATCTTTTGGTCCTCATCCAAGACCGTGAACCAGTCAGCCAAGGCAGCCCACCAGTCTGCACAGACCAGTCGATGGTCAAAGTAAGTCAACTATCAAAGTCAACGTCGGGTCAAGGTCAATGATCAAAGTCAACGGTCGGTCAACAGTCAAAGTCAACGTCCGGTCAACTATCGAAGTCAGTCGCACCCCTAGCCAATTTTCAATCTTGTAGCCAGCAATGCTGCTAACCAACTCCCATCCAAAAACTCTACCGCACTGCCAACCAGTCTCCAACCATGCTGCCAGCCAGCTTCCATCCACACTGCCAACCAGTCTCCAACTATGCTGCCATCCAGCTTCCATCCACACTGCCAACCAGTCTCCAACCATGCTACCAGCCAGCTTCCATCCACACTGCCAGCCATCATGCCTGTCAACCATCAAGCCAGTCCCTACCCATGCAATCAACTGTTCCGCCAGCAAGTGTCTACCAATACTTCCAGCCATCATTTATGCGAGAATTTATCATGGAAGCATAAATGTGCGATTTCATGCACGAAATTGAATTCCAGCGGTTTGGCCGTTAAGTGAATTGAATTGGTGAATTCCAGCAGTTTCAGCCATGCAATATTCATTCTAGCAGTTTCATCCATGCAATAATAATTTCAGCAGTTTCATGTGGAATTGAAGAGGGAGGCATAAATGAGCAGTTAATGCCATTTAAGTTATATTGAAATTATACAATTATATAAAGAGGAGGAGCAGAAAAGGGAGAGGGGTAGCCAATAGGGGAAAAAATATATAATGTAATTTTACTATCATTACAAAATCACTCCCCAAGAGGATTCGCCCGTGGACGTAGGCAACCTATGCCGAACCACGTTAAACCTCTATCTTTCATTTTTGTTCTTCAAATCGACCCCTAACCCAAAATACTCACCAAAACTATCCATTCATCGTGTTTCGTGCCCAAAAGTAATTTTGGGTACAAACATTGGCGCCGACTAAGGGGATTACGAGAAAAGGAATCTTTTTTTCCCAGTGAGAAAAATTGTGCAAAATACTTCAAAATCATGTCCGTCAAAAAGCAGTTTGGACGTCTTGAAAATCACTGCTGCAGTGCAGTCTGATCGCAATTGTTGCAGTCCAGCTGACCGCAGCTGCTGCTGACCATGTAATCGCAGATACTGCAATCAAGTTGATCGCAACTGCTTCCATCCAGATTCGTTGATCGAGATCTGCTAAAACAATTACCTTCGGAAACTACTAAAGCTGCATCACTACAAAGATGCATCACCCCTTGGACGTTCGGTCCACGGTAAAAGATGGCGTAAAAACATCATCAAAATTTTTGCTGGATATTCGATCCGCAACATGGTTGGGTCAAGTTTTGATTATAGTCACTGCAGTCCAGTTGATCGCAGCTGCTGCATTCCAGTTAATCACAGTTACTGCAGTCCAGTTAATCGCAACTGCTGCAGTCCAGCTTCATACTCAGAGGCCACCAAGACTGACTCATCATAAAGATCGCTAAGATTGTTGCCAGGATGTTCGATCCGCAGTATATTCAAGTCCAAAGTTGGAAAAATTTGCTTCCCAAATAACGTAGTGTCTACATGTTCGAGTTTGTAAAACGTCAAAATCACTACTGTCAAGATCGCAAGGTTGTCAAGTTGCCTACATCTCAAGGTGCATGAATACCCCAGGGAAAGCCTCCAGAAAAGCATCTCAGAAAGTTCCAGAAAGGGCCACAAAAGTGCAGCAAAACCATGGTGAAAGGTCCGTGAGAAACAGCAACAGTCCCTAGAACCGTTGCTAAAAATCCAAAGGAAAAGAAAGAAAAAAGAATACTGTTACAAAAGTTCAAAAGCAATGGCAACAGTCCAGCAAACCGTAACAGAAAATTCAAGATTAAAGACCACAGTTTAGAAAAACTGTTGCGAAAAATTCTCATACAAAAAAGAAAAAAAAAACCGGCGGCCAACCCCGGCGGCTGAATCTGGCAGCCGATATGTTCACCCTCTACAGGGGTTTCGTTCACCTACCTTTGTTTTCACTCACCCACGTCAAAGATGTCCATCACCCACGTCAGAGTTCTTCGATGCTTCAAGTTACATCAAAGTTTGATGCGCAGCAAATGACTACCATGGATTTTAAGAGGTACATCAAACTTCGATGCTCCATGATACATCAAAATTCCATTCTCAGCAAAAGTTCGATGCAACGGTAGTACATCAATCTTCGATGCGCTGGACACACAGACCGTTGATGCTCCCTGGTACATCCATCTTCGATGCTCTGTAAAACATCAAAAAAATTAAAAAAAAAAAAAACCGGTGGCCAAGGCCAGCGGCTAGACCCGGCGGCCATTACGAGCGGCGACGGCGAACGGCGTCAGCGGCGATTACTCGGGGACCAAATGACGATTAATCAGATAAAACAATTAATTGGCGATTAATTGGAGGGTCTGATTTGGTGCGGCGCGGTACAACTTAATTCCGTTGCCCTGTTTCAATGCAACACGGCGCAACTTAATCCCAATTATTCTGCCTCGTTTCTCTTGCCTTGCGGATATGTACACCCCACTAGGGCTTGGTCTAAAAATTTGTTTCGTTGATATCTTCTTCGTCTCACGTCCGAATTGGATGATTTTTGGCTCGTTGCGATCGCATTTCAATATCCAACGACATGAAGGTAAAATTTTGCAATTGGAGAATAATATTTTTTTGGTACAATCACGTCATCAACATGCTTGGAGCAAGTGGCTAACCAACCAATTTCGTTTCTTCGATAACTTCTTCTTCGTGCATCCAAATTGAGTGATTGTCGGCCCGATGAGATCGTATGTTAATTACCAAGGTCGTGAAGGCGACATTCTAATTTTCGGAGAATGTCAAAAATTTTAGAAATGTAAAATGACAGCACCAGAAACGGTCACATTCAATCACAACCGAAAATACTGCAGTCCGGTTGATCGAACTGCTGCAGTCCTTTTCCACATAACTTTTACAGTCAGTTGATCGAACTACTGTAATCCGGTTTCACAACAACAGCTGTTGGCATGTTGATCGAACATCCGCAGTCCTTTTTAATTCCTACAGTCTAGTGGGTCGAACTGCTGTAGTCCGATTTTCCCCAAAAACTGTTTCAATACAGTTTTCCTCACAACTGATTCAGTCCAGTTTTGTGCATAATCATTGCAAGATAAGGTGATCATCTTCTTGAAAAACGATTCGTGGCAAGCTGTCTTCGATCCGGCTTGGACTAAGTCGAGACGGGACGCTAAGGCAACTATACTAATCATCGTCATTTGGAAAACACCGACATAGCCAGTGGGCATCCTATCACTTCGTAAACGAAGTCGCAGTAACATTTTCAATAAGATAAGTATACAATTTACATATTTTTGCATCTTTTCATATAATCATGCATACTTTTGTTCAATGAGGCACCTATAATGTGGTGAGCATTTTCTCACGAGGAGATGCACACATTTCAATTCTGCGCGCATCTGGAAAAGTGGGATTGGCCCCCCGCGCGAATTCTAGATAGCAGACATCTTCAAAATTTCATGCGCGATCAAAAAGTAGCAAGGCAGTGCACCCTTGTGCGAGCATTGAGCAGCATGACAATCACTATCTTCTGGGGGCGAGTTTCATATCACTTAAACGTGACAGACTATCACTTGGGGGCGAGATATGTAACACCTCATGGTCTAAAAATTACTCTTTTGGGGCAAGCTGTGTAACACTTCATACACTTGGGGGCGATTTACATAGCACCTAATTGCAATGCGGAATTTATCTTCTGAAAATCGAAACTTCAGGTAACCCAAACTTCTTAATCCTCCAACGAGTTGTAGGATTAAGAGGGGGCGAGCGTACACCCTAATATTTTTTACGCAATTTTTACAATCAGTAACGTTAAACTGCTATAGTTATGTTGATTGAATTATTGTGCTCCAGTTCAAAAGCAACTGCTGCACTCGGTTGGACGCGACCGATGCAGTACAGTTTTGCCTACGAATTATGTACTCAGTTGGACGCAACTGATGCAGTCTGGTTGCACTCAGTTGGACGCAACTGATGTTGTCTAGTTTTATTTATAACTGTTACACCTAGGTTTATCGAACTGTTTAAGTCCAGTCCCTCAGCATCTTCTGCAGTCCAGCTGATCGAAGCTACTGCAGTCCGGCTCTGTTTGTATTCCTGCAGACCAGCTGATCGAAGCTGCTGCAGTCCAGCTCTGTTCGTCGCTGCTGCAGACCAGCTGATCGAAGTTGCTGCAGTCTAGCTCCGTTCACAATTCTGTGATCGGTGACCGCATTTGTTCTAGTGAGGCTCGCCGTTCACGTAGTCCACTGCCGCATGTGCCTTGGTGTTATTAGTATTCTTTGCGAGTCCAGTAGATCGAAGCTACTGCAGTTCAACTTTGCTCGTCGCTGCTGCATTTCAGCTGATCGAAGCTTCTGCAGTCCAGCTCGTCGCGTCTCTGTGATCCAGTGATCGCAGCGCGCCATGTCTGATTTTTGCTCGCAACTCCTGCTGATCCGGTGATAGCATTTGTTGTAGTGCGTTTTACTCGTCGCTCTGCCCAGTCCGGTGGCGCAGCTGTTTGTAATGCTCGATCTTCTTGCAGACCAATTGATCGAAGGCTGCTGCAGTCGGCTCTGTTCGCAACTCTGAGTCCGGTGATCGCATTTCTTTGCGATCTTGATTTTGCTCGTCGCTCTGCCGATCCGGTGATCGCAGTTTCTTTGCAATGCTCGATCTTGCTCTGATCCGGTGATTGAAGTTGTTGCCGTCCGAGATATGTTCGCGATTCTGCATGATCGGTGACTTGATTCTTTGCGATGCTTGATCTTGCTCATCAACGCATTCAGTGATCGAAGCTTCTATAGTTTAGCTATGTTGGCAAATCCTGCAGTCCAGCTGATCTTAGCTGTTGCAGTACAATTTTACTCATTTCTGCTGCAGGTCAGCTGATTGAAGCTGCTACAAACCATATTTTTTTTCAATGTTGTTGCTACCCAGTTTTGTTCATTACTGTAGAAGACAGTTTTTTGTGGCCACTGCAGACAAGTACAACGCAACTTCCACAGTTCAATTTTACATCAGTAGTTATCACTCACTCACAACACCATTCCACTCAAGCATCACACTTCCGTTACAGAGCAGTTCAACCTTCGGTCCCGATTTTGCATACAACAATGGTTCATAATCAACTGTCTCCCGCCGAACACAATAGCCTCACTTGGGGGCGACTTGATTACGATTTCCATAATCAACGAAGACAGTTTTCTTTAAACTTCAGCAACAAAAATTTACTCTCGGGGCATCTTGACTTCCGCAAAAACAAGGGAGAAGGTTTCCAATCGCCTCAACATCAATAATCCACACTTGGGGGCGAGTTTTGTCATTTACTTAGGAAAACGAAAATGTCTTAACCCCCAACAAGTTAGAGGTTAAGAGGGGGCGATGTTTGTACGATAAGTAAAAATACCACTTAATGGGCCAAATTGATACTTGAATCATATTTTGGTCCTCATCCAAGCCCGCTAAGGCACCACCGATCGACCATGGCATCGGTCAACTATCAAAGTCAACGTCCGGTCAAGGTCAATGGTCAACTATCAAAGTCAACGTCAAAGTCAACCATCGGTCAACTATAGAAATCGTCGCACCCCTAGCCAACCATCTTGTAGCCGCAATGCCACCTTCCAACTCCATCCACCGCACTGCCAACCAGTCTCCAACCATGCTGCCAGCCAGCTTCCATCCACACTGCCAACCAGTCTCCAACCATGCTGCCAGCCATCTTCCATCCACACTACCAGCCATCATGCCTGTCAACCATCAAGCCAGTCCCTACCCATGCAATCAACTGTTCCGCCAGCAAGTGTCCACCAATACTGCCAGCCATTATTTATGCAGAATTTATCATGGAAGCATAAATGTGCAGTTTCATGCAGAATTGAATTCCAGCAGTTTCAGCCATGCAAAATTCAATTCAAGTTTATTACCATGCGAATTGAATGCAATATTCAATATTCATTAGCAGTTTCATCCATGCAATAATAATTTCAGCGGTTTCATGTGGAATTGAAGAGGAGGCATAAATGAGCGGTTAATGCCATTTAAGTTATATTGAAATTATACAACTATATAAAGAGGATGAGCGAGAAATGAGAGAGGGGGTAGCCAATAGGGGAAAAAATATATAATGTAATTTTACTATCATTACAAAATCACTCCCCAAGAGGATTCGCCCGTGGACGTAGGCAACCTATGCCGAACCACGTTAAACCTCTATCTTTTATTTTTGTTCTTCAAATCGACCCCTAACCCAAAATACTCACCAAAACTATCCATTCATCGTGTTTCGTGCCCAAAAGTAATTTTGGGTACAAACATTGGCGCCAAACTAAGGGGATTACGAGAAAAGGAATCTTTTTTTTCCCAAGTGAGAAAAATTGTGCAAAATACTTCAAAATCATGTCCTAAAAAATTTTGGACGTCTTGAAAATCACCGCCGCAGTGCGATCGATCGCAATTGTTGCGGCCCGGTGATCGCAATGCTGCTGACCATGTAATCGCAGATACTGCAATCAAGTTGATCGCAACTGCTTCCATCCAGATTCGTTGATCGAGATCTGCTAAAACAATTACCTTCAGAAACTACTAAAGCTGCATCACTACAAAGATGCATCACCCTTGGACGCTCGGTCCACGGTAAAAAGATGGCGAAAAACATCATCAAAATTTTTGTCGGATATTCGATCCGCAACATGGTTGGGTCAAGTTTTGATTATAGTCACCGTAGTCCAGATTGATCGCATTTCGCGCATTCCGAGTTAATCACGATTCATCGCAAGTCCAGTTAATCGTGAATCGCCGCAGTCCGCCTTCATACTCGAGGCCACCAAGATCGACTCATCATAAAGATCGCTAAGATTGTTGCCAGGATGTTCGATCCGCAGATATTCAAGTCCAAAGTTGGAAAAATTTGCTTCCCAAATAACGTAGTGTCTACATGTTCGAGTTTGTAAAACGTCAAAATCACTACTGTCAAGATCGCAAGGTTGTCAAGTTGCCTACATCTCAAGGTGCATGAATACCCTGTGGAAAGCCTCCGGAAAAGCATCTCGAAAGTTCCGTAAAGGGCCACAAAAGTGCAAAAAACCATGGTGAAAGGTCCGTGAGAAACAAGAATAAGTCCCTAGAACCGTTGCTAAAAATCCAAAGGAAAAGAAAGAAAAAGAATATCTTTGTTACAAAAGTTTCAAAAGCAATGGCAATTGATCCAAAGAAACCGTAATGTAAAATTCAAGATTAAAGACCACAGTTTAGAAAATCATTGCGAGAAAAAATTCTCATACAAAAAGAAAAAAAAACCGGCGGCCAACCCCGCTATTTGAATCTGGCGGCCGATATGTTCACCCTCTTCGGGGTTTCGTTCACCTACCTTTGTTTTCACTCACCCACGTCAAAGATGTCCATCACCCACGTCAGAGTTCTTCGATGCTTCAAGTTACATCAAAGTTTGATGCGCAGCAAATGACTACCATGGATTTTAAGAGGTACTTCAAACTTCGATGCTCCATGATACATCAAAATTCCATTCTCAGCAACTGTTCGATGCAACGGTAGTACATCAATCTTCGATGCGCTGGACACACAGACCGTTGATGCTCCCTGGTACATCCATCTTCGATGCTCGTAAAACATCAAAAAAAAAAAAAAAAACCGGTGGCCAAGGCCAGCAGCTGAGACCAGCGGCCATTACGAGCGGCGGCGACGGCGTCGGCAAGCGATTATTTGGGACCAAATGACGATTAATCAGATAAAACAATTAATTGGCGATTAATTGGAGGGTCTGATTTGGTGCGGCGCGGTACAACTTAATTCCGTTGCCCTGTTTCAATGAAACACGGCGCAACTTAATCCCAATTATTCTGCCTCGTTTCTCTTGCCTTGCGGATATGTACACCCCACTCGGGCTTGGTCTAAAAATTTGTTTCGTTGATATCTTCTTCGTCTCACGTCCGAATTGGATGATTTTTGGCTCGTTGCGATCGCATTTCAATATCCAACGACATGAAGGTAAAATTTTGCAATTGGAGAATAATATTTTTTGGTACAATCACGTCATCAACATGCTTGGAGCAAGTGGCTAACCAACCAATTTCGTTTCTTCGATAACTTCTTCTTCGTGCATCCAAATTGAGTGATTGTCGGCCCGATGAGATCGTATGTTAATTACCAAGGTCGTGAAGGCGACATTCTAATTTTCGGAGAATGTCAAAAATTTAGAAATGTAAAATGACAGCACTTAAACGGTCACATTCAATCACAACCGAAAATACTTTGCAGTCGGTTGATCGAACTGCCGCAGTCCTTTTCCACATAACTTTTATGATCAGTTGATCGAACCATCAGAATCCCGGTTTCACAACAACAACCGCTGGCATGTTGATCGAACATCCGCAGTCCTTTTTAATTCCTACGGTCTAGTGGGTCGAATTTGCTGAGTCCGATTTTCCCAAAATCGTTTCAATACGCTTTTCCTCACAACCGATTCATCCAGTTTTGTGCATAATCATTGCAAAGACTGATCATCACGCTGGCTGAAAAACAGTTCCGTGGCAACTGTCTTCGATCCATCTTGGACTAAGTCGAGACGGGACGCTAAGGCAACTATACTAATCATCGTCGCTGGAAAACACCGACATAGCCAGTGGGCATCCTATCACTTCGTAAACGAAGTCGCAGTAACATTTTCAATAAGATAAGTATACAATTTACATATTTTTGCATCTTTTCATATAATCATGTATACTTTTGTTCAATGAGGCACCTATAATGTGGTGAGCATTTTCTCACGAGGAGATGCACACATTTCAATTCTGCGCGCATCTGGAAAAGTGGGATTGGCCCCCCCCGCGCGAATTCTAGATAGCAGACATCTTCAAAATTTCATGCGCGATCAAAAAGTAGCAAGGCAGTGCACCCTTGTGCGAGCATTGAGCAGCATGACAATCACTATCTTCTGGGGGCGAGTTTCATATCACTTAAACGTGACAGACTATCACTTGGGGGCGAGATATGTAACACCTCATGGTCTAAAAATTACTCTTTTGGGGCAAGCTGTGTAACACTTCATACACTTGGGGGCGATTTACATAGCACCTAATTGCAATGCGGAATTTATCTTCTGAAAATCGAAACTTCAGGTAACCCAAACTTCTTAATCCTCCAACGAGTTGTAGGATTAAGAGGGGGCGAGCGTACACCCTAATATTTTTTACGCAATTTTTACAATCAGTAACGTTAAACTGCTATAGTTATGTTGATTGAATTATTGTGCTCTAGTTCAAAAGCAACTGCTGCACTCGGTTGGACGCGACCGATGCAGTCCAGTTTTGCCTACGAATTATGTACTCAGTTGGACGCAACTGATGCAGTCTGGTTACACTCAGTTGGACGAATAACTGATGTTGTCTAGTTTTATTTGTAATCGTTACACCTAGGTTTATCGAATCGTTTAAGTCCAAGTCCTCAAAGATCTTCTCGCAGTCCAGGCTGATCGAAGCTACCGCAGTCCGGCTCTTTTGTATTGTGCCAGACCTAGCCGATCGAAGGCCGCTTTGCAGTCGGCTCCCTGACCGTCGCTCGCTGCAGACCAGCTGATCGAAGTTGCTGCAGTCTAGCTCCGTTCACAATTCCTGCAGTCCAGCTGACCGCAGCTGTTCTAGTGAGGCTCGCCGTTCCTGTAGTCCAGCTGCCCGCAGCTGCTGCAGTGTTATTAGTGTTGCTGCAGTCCAGTAGATCGAAGCTACTGCAGTTCAACTTTGCTCGTCGCTGCTGCATTTCAGCTGATCGAAGCTTCTGCAGTCCAGCTCTGTCCGCGTCTCCTGCAGTCCAGCTGATCGCAGCTGCTGTAGTACAGTTTTGCTCACAACTCTAGAGTCCAAGTGATAATACTTTGTTGTAGTGCGATTTTACTCGTCGCTCCTGTGATCGGTTTGTGCGCAGCTGTTTGTAATGTGCTCGTCTTTGCTGCGGACCAATTGATCGAAGGCTGCTGCGGTCCAGCTTCGCAACTCGCAGATCCGGTGATCGCAGCTTGCTGCGATGCGGTTTTGCTCGTCGCTCCTGTGATCCGGTGATCGCAGTGGCGCAATGCTCGATCTTTTCTGATCGGTGATTGAAGTTGTTGCCGTCAGATATGTTCGCGATTCTGTGATCGGTGACGCCGATTCTTTGCAGTGCAGTCTTGCTCATCGCTTACCGCATTCAGCCGATCGAAGCTTCTATAGTTTAGCTATGTTGGCAAATCTGTGATCCGGTGATCTTAGTCATTGCAGTACAATTTTACTCATTTCTGCTGCAGGTCAGCTGATTGAAGCTGCTACAAACCATATGTAGGATCATAATATCGCAACATACAAGGCTCGCGGGATTAATGAACGACGGCGTCGCGAGGGAGTCGCAGGGAGCTAAAATAAACGACGCAATGAATAACGACATGTGCAAAACATAAAGAAGACGTGAGATCTGGCGAGGGTTAAGAAGTGTCGCGAGAGTGAATGTTTGTACATCTGCGACACTTCGCGAGACATTCCCGAAAATAAAGGGTAGCTTAGCTGTCATCCACTATGTATTACCCTATATAAAGGGCTAAGTGAGTCTGTAAAAGGGGGGATCTTTTTGGAATTGTTGGGCAAGTCATTAGGAGAGAGAAAGCTTAAGAGTGCTTTAATTTCTAAGTGTAATTCTATTTTCTTGTGTAAACAATTCATAGATTCAATCAATAAACATTCTTGATCTTATATCTTTCAATGGACTAATTAAGCAAAATCGAGTAAGGGGTGTAGTGTGGGAAATCCCGCTACTACATATGCGCTAGAAACAGGGACGAGCAGGAATTAACGCAACAATCGAAAGGAATTTGGATTAATAGAGAAAAGATTTGGAGTGATACTCAAGAATTCAAAGTGAAAAGAAAAATGGCTAGAAGAAGAAATGTACAAAGGCAACCAACGATTGTAAGAAGAAGTGGGAGACTTGGCTTTGGAGAAAGGAGGAATGAAACAGGGAGAATCGTCAAGGATGAATATGAGAAATGATGGAGAAGATCAAAATCAACCACCGATTTCCCCGGTAGCAAATGCGGCTGTGGATTATGATAGAGTAAGTGTGCATACTTGGAGATCCGATTCGAAGATGAGAGAGAAGAGGAGCAGCGGTGGTGAGCAATGGACAAGGGGAGCAAGGGACGAATGGAGAAACCAATCCAGGAAACGAAGAAATCACAGCATTAGAAAGATTGAGACAAACAATACACGAAGAGAGACGGCTAGAGGCAGAAGAACGAGCAAACTTGACAAGACAGAATCATGAGTTGAGGATGGAAAATATGAGATTGCAAAATAGAAGATCAAGAAGTAGCGAGACAAGCTCGAGATCGATTAGGGAAGAAAGAGGGAGAATTCCGCCAAAGTAAAGTACCGAGGAAGAAAACCAACATTGAAACACAAAATCCAAACATAGAGCCTGGCGAGAGAAGAGGAGAGATGGAAGATCGTTATATTCCTCAGCTTGAAAATTTTCAGAACGAGCGGAATAGGGAAAATCAAGGAAACATGCAACTCCAAGGGCCGAATGACCCAGCTGCTGAGGGAAGAATAATCTTGCATGGGAGAGAAGAATTGAGAAGAGACCGAGAGATTGAGGATGACATTGAGAGACACTACATTGAACAAGCGCGACTAGCTCGCGAGAGAGAAAGGATAAGAGCAGAAATGGAAAATCAAGAGATGGAAGAAGCAATCCGGCAGAATAACCATGACAACCGCGAAAGAAGAAGGGAACAAAATCGTACCAATAGAAATATCAATGAAGAATATGAGAGGGTGCAGATGATGAGAGCTGAGAGGCAACCAAGAAGAGAAAACAACCTATATAATGGTGTGCGAATTAACGAAAGAGACGAAGAAGAGCGTCGCGGGGAAAGAAGAGGAGAAAATAACGAGCAAGAAGATCAAAATAGACACGAGCGAAGAAGGAGAGAAGCGGAGCTAAAAAGACCAGTAGAAACAAACCCTGAAGCAAATGAACAAATCTTAAGAGAACTGGCTGAGATGAGAGGATTACTGAATAATAGAAGGGAAGGAGGAAGAAGACAATGGACGAAGCCATCGCAGAAAGTCGCGAAGAATCCTTTCACGCTAGAAGTACAAATGGGAGGAATACCTCCTAAGTGTAATCTACCCGCATTAACCAACATCTTTGATGGAACAACTTGTGCGATACAACATATCAAGGCTTATATGAGATGCATGTTGCAATGGGAGAATCATGACGCTATCTTTGTGCAAATATTTTGCGTCAAGCCTAATAGGAGAAGCACTAAAATGGTTTGAAGGACTGCCAAGAAATACAATCACATCATTCAATCATTTACAAGCCACATTCCTAGGAGCATACATAAGTAACAATTCCTCGCGACCGGTATCGAAGATGTATTCGGGTTGAAACAAAGAGTTGGCGAGAGTCTAAGGCAGTTGACAATAAGATGGAGGACCATGTGTAGCGAAATGGCAGGACGTGTTGAGGAAAGATACCTCATCCTCTCATTTGTGAATGCTCTCTTCGCGACCAATTTATTATATATTCAAATTTTTAGAATCAAAAATACAATCACGATGGCGAAGCTCATGAGAATTACAGGGAAGAATATATTGCCTTAGAAGAAAGATGAATGAAATGAATTCTTATCCAAATCGCGAACACAAGCTCTAACGCTGAACGCAAGCTTGCCGCCTCAATTCATAAATACAGTGGCGAGCACTTCGCAAGGACACAGGCAAGGAAAGGCGATGAGGGACACAGAAGATAGTAGCCATGGGAAGCCACGATCAAGAAGAGTTTGAGCGAGAAAGGAACTATTATAACCGTAACAGCAATAATAAGATTCAGAGGTTGGATCATGTGCAAGAAACTTATGGTGGACGAAGGCAAAATAACCGTGGAGGGCAGAGAAGCCACAGAATAGTATGGGAACAGATTAAGATGCCTCCACTGAATGCTAGTGTGGAAAGATCCGGGAAGCTATACTTGTGATGGAAAATGTACAACAGACCTTTGGAACGTGGGAATGGAACCACCGCAAAGCGATAGAAGTCATGAGTTTTGTTCTTACCATCGTTTCCATGGGCATCAAACAAACGATTGTAGAAACATAAAGAGAATTATTCTCAGGATGATTGATCAGGGGAAGCTAAATCACTTTCTAAAGGGAGAATAAGCGGGCCAGACATTACCACCACCACCAGAAATGCATAGAACAGTGTCGGCGAAGGGAAAGGAATCATTTGTGATAGAAATCGGGACAAAGGGTAAGAATTTGAATTGCAACTCTATCGTCCACTCCTATCGTACCATTGAAGATTTTCATGACAACGTGCTCAAGAGAGAGTCTTTGCGAGAGATGCTAATGATAAAGAAATAATGAGTCTAGCGAGAACGACGCAGTTAGAGAAGTGGCAGCTGAAGATTATTTCTTTCTCTGCAGATGAAGTACCAAAAGGAAGAGAAACACATGATAGCCCGTTGGTTGTGAAACTAGAGATTAACCCAAAGCCAGTTGATGGAGAAGATAATGAGGCAGAAGCTTGTTGGGCGATCAACCGAATCCTAATCGATTTGGAAGTTCGGTGAATATTCTTTTACCATACTTATAAGACGATGGGAGGAAAGGATGAGGATTTGATCCCCTCAACATACAAGATATATGGCTTTAATGGCACTGCAAACAAACCAAAGGGAGAGGTTCACATGAGAATACCTCTACAAGGGTTATCAACTGATATTTTATTCTGTGTGGTTGACGTGGAATCCCCATATAATGCATTGATTGGGAGGCCATGGCTTCATGAAATTTTGGGGATCGCATCGACATATCACCAATGTATAAAATTTCCACATCCAAACGGCATTGGTATCATCCAGGGAGATTGGAAGGAGTCGCAACAATGTCATGAGGTCGATATAGAAAGTCGAAGAAAGAAATGCCAAAAGAAAGGGTTGGAAGCAACATGTGAGAAATGAACAGAGAAAAGAAAAACTAATGGTAGATGCTATAGAAGTGGGGGCTGGACATATCTCGCGAGGAGAATGCCTGGAGAAAGACAAATGTTATGACAATAAAGAAGCAAAAGATATGAGGAACAAAAAAGGCATAAGAAGTGAGCAATCAATAAAAGCAGGAGGCAAAGTAGCAGCTGGAGTAATGATGTGCGAGAATCTCGCGACCAAGAGTAAAATGGGAATTCGATTAAGAAAGAAAAGTGAAATACAACAAGTGAAACAAAACTATGCGAATACTTCGCAAACAAATATCAGCAAATAATGAAACATGAATGATTGAATGACCTAACAAAGACAAATGCGCAAAAGAATGGGACGAACCTTTATGGCGTACACCCTAGTTCGCGAATAACATTTTCGTAAGAGGCAAATGTAAGACCTAAAGTGCGTCATATAAGGGGTATCTCTCGAAGTGGTTCGGGGGAAGGTTACACCGCTCGAAGCCTTGAACCATGAAAATTTGGGGCCCATGAAAGCCTATCCGGGGAGATACCTTGGATTCCCAACTATATATGTAGGTTATACCACAGTTGGGCGACCGAGGGTCTCTTCCAAGGAGTCGGTGTATGCACAAGGCGCCGAGGTACACGGTTGAGCCAGAGTGCCCGGGATGGATGAACCTACCCGGCCATTCTTGGCAAGTCTTGGCATGCGTTGCACTCGCCCGAAGAAAACTCCACTTAGGGTGCAGGTCTCGTAACCATAAACCATATAGGTATAAGGGATAAGAGATGCGAAAACTCTTGGTTGTTGTTAAGACCGGATGGGAGGAGCTAGTCTTGTATGGCGATGTTTCGCCTCCTTGAAGGGGCAACCGGGAGATGATAAGGGCGACGCTCTCCATTAGGGGGTGTCAAAACAGACGCAAATGTCATAAGGCTATGTTTTCGCAAGAGAACGTAGGCTCGTCATATTTGTGCAATGATCCTGCGCAGAGGCAATAATACTAACGCGAGGGTAAGGCGAGATCAATGGGTCTTTACACGAAAGTGTACGGACGTCTGCGATTTCGTCGCACAGCCGGCAATGTCATGGGGCTTTATGTTCGCGAGGATATCTAGGCCTGTCATATTGTCGCAACTAAAACATCTGCAGAGGCAAAAATACTTGGAAAATGATAAGACAAGATCAATGGGTCTTTACATGCAAGTGTAACGGACGTCCTGCGATTTTGTCGCCATAAAAGGTGGAGGGGAGGACCTCTAATTAGGGAGGTCTAACTCGGAAGACCACACAAAAGTGATAAGGCAGGGTCAATGAGCCATCACATGAAAATGTAAAGGCGGTCTGCGACCTTGTCGCAACAAAAAGAGATAGAATTCTCAATTCATGAAGATACCCGCGACTCCGTCGCGATGATCCATTTCAATTAAGATTATTATGAAATACAAGAAGACAACTAAAATCTTCCATCCGAAGATAAATAATGAGAGGCAAGTATGGGATTGGAAAAGATGGAACATTGTTATTCATCTTCTGACGAAAGAGTTATACATCAATAATGTTAGCCAATCATATTACAAGGAAGAACTGCCAAAAAAAAAAAAAAAAAAAAAAAAAAAAAAAAAAAAAAAAAAGGGAGTGAAGATTGAATTCATGGGGAAAAAATCCAAGAAGTTCACTATAACAAAGATACAAAGAATGTACGAGATATTACACGCAAAGAAAAGAAAACAAAAAGAGTTATATCTTTGGTGATTCTTCTTCTTCATCCCGATTCTTCGTTTTATTATTCTCATCACAGAATTTTCTTCTTCGCCGGCTTCACTATCGAAACATCGAGAGACGGGTAGATTCTCGGGAACCTTTTCAAGAAGCCAAGGATATGTATGCAGAGGGATGTTTGGTGTTTACAAACATACTCCATGGCTCCATTGCGATAACGAACAAAGATCATTACTAAAGTTCTCCACCGTTGTTCCAAATTGTTTCTTCAACTTGGAATACTTGTTATTACGAAGGGAGAGACTTTTGGCGATTTGTTGTTTTTCGGTTTCGAGTTCTTCAATTCTCATTTGGAAAATTCTCATGAAATGCTGTTCTTTTCAGATTCAAGTTCTCTAATTCTAACTTGAAGCCTCTTCTCGATTCTCGCAAATAAGAAACAACAAGTTAATAATTTACAAGCAATACCACAGTAAGAAGCGATGAAGGAATAATAAGTAACCTTCTCTATCGGATATCATATCTTTAATCAAGGAAGTATGCTCGGCATGAAGACTAACATCAACACCTAGGTTATTCCTGGCATTATCTAAAACTTTCGCAGGCCTGTGCGAATTCATCATCATTATTAATAACAAGAAGAGAACGAACTTGCTCTTCTCGCTGCTTAAGCATAGTATTTTGGTGAAGGAGTTCATCTCGTTCAACTTGCACACTAAGAAGAGATTTGTGGAACTCGCTAACGCTTTGTGCACCTCTCGTTAGTAATGCGATCGTTCTCATCTATGAGATCACTAATTTTCTTTCTTAAAGTCTTGATTTTCTCCTCGGAATCAAGGTACATTCGTTTAAAGCGATTAGTTAAATTTAAATTGGATCCGTGTTCGATCCTTAAAAGCTGATGTTTGGACTGAAGATCCTTTAATGAAAGGAGGTTAGTTTTATCTGAGGAACTACTTAGAGAGTGATTGAGGTGCGCAAGAAGAAGGTCATTATCCATGGGTTCAGGAAATGTATGGAGAAGAATAGCCTCATCGGAGAGATTATATACATCTGCGAAGGTAATAAGTTAGGTGGTAGTATGCGACCGATAAGATAGAAATAATAAAAAGAAGTGAAATCTTATACCATAAAGTTGTTGATTAGCGTTCTGAAGAGAGGACACCCTATCCCTTTGGGATTCAAGCTCGGTATTTAACTTTTGAATTCTCTCATCTTTATCGCGAGACGACGCAGCTTCAGTCTCTAATTCTCGAATTTTCTTGTTCAACTGCGAGTTCTTCTTTTCAAGATTGTTGCGTCTTCTCTCGAGATCTGAGGCAATTACAAAAGAAGTTCTTCCAACCTATGAAAGAAAATAGAAAAAATGTCAGTACATATATATTTAAAAATTTTTAAAATTAACAGGGAAATATGATTGCATACATACCAAAGACCCAAGGGCATTCAAGAAGTCAGGAGACACGATTCTAGAGGCTCCATTGAAAGAATCATTGCCTTCTAATAAAGTAGCGTTACACACATTTGCGAGAGTACCGCAAAGGGAAGCTAGGGGCATCTCCCATTCCTTGGAAAGAGTCGAGAAGATGCTAGATAATCGATCCATAGGAGAACCGGCCAACGGAATCTCCTTAGCAAGAGAGAGATTCGAATCATGATTATCCTCATCAGAAGATTCGGAGCTTGAGTTAAGACGAGAAGAAGATTGAACCTTTCGCTTCTTAGTTAATGGAGCAGAAGATTTACCCTGGCGAACGATAGTTTTGCCTTTACCTTTAGTCTTCGCGGCTAAAGCTTCTTCAACTCCAACCTTCGCATACGGTTAAAGATAAGAAACAGAGGCAACAATATTGTTTCAAATAACAAAGGAAGTGTTTCTTACTTCACTGTAAGCGATCGAAGTATGGTCGAGTACTCTCCAAGGGATTATCCTTGTACTTTCTTCTCAATTTGGCGATCTGAAAAAATTATACAAACTCAACATATGTAAACAGAAAGTTGCAAAGGCAAGATTTAAAATGGGAAACATACCTCAGTTGCTTTATCGGGCCATATGAATTCCCAAGGATGATACCTGCGAGATTCGCGGGGAAGAACGTGCGGGCCCGCGATATAAGGACCATTTAAAAACAAGGGTACAACCCACCATTTCTCATCTTTGGAGTGGCGAGGAGTAATATTATTACCCGGGTGCCAATCAATATCCTGCATGAGCAATTTATCCTCAGGGACATTATCCTTCTTTTTCAGGCGAATACCCCAGCGAGATTTCGCATTAACCATCTTTATCACTGAATAGTTTTCAAAAAAGTTCTCTATAGTGTACTTCTCAGCAACTATTTCCAAGTCTTTGAAATCGGGGTGTCTAACAGTGGCAGGGTATAAAGATCCTTTGCCAGCACCACGATACGCGAATTCAAGCATTAGGCGAATGCAATCGCCACTCAATTGATAAACAGCCCGAGAGAATTTTTCATGGGCCAAGATTTCATAAAATAGAGGCAACTCTGGATCGTATAAGGGAATGGGAAGACCCGCGAGAAGCTGACCTAGCGAGACTATAATCCTTTGATCATCACATTGATGATCAGAAAATAATTTTGCGAAAGAATGGATGAAGATTCTTGATCGGGAATGGGCGATAGAGTAAAACCCTTCTCGAGTAACTTTCATGAACCTCTTCAAAAGAAGCTTTGTATGCACGATTGATGAAAGCCATTTATCAGTATGGGAATGGATGGAAGTTTGGGGATTAAGATCAACACTAGAAAGGACGAAGAAAAGATTTGCAGTAGTAGGAGCGCAAATTGCGGAAGAAGAGAGTCAAAGAAAAATTGCAGAGAGAAACTAAAGAATGAAAGGAGAGGAAAAGAAAGATATATATAGGGAAAAAGATCCTCGAGGAAAACGAGGTCATTTAATGCGAGAAGAGACATGAACGGTCAAGAATAAACGGTTGAGAGAGACGTGTCAAGAAAAGACATTAATAATCAAAATCCGTGTAAAAGTACAAAAACTAAAAAGATAAGCATCGCGGCAAAGCAAAAGAATTACTCTCATGATGCTCTTCCCTTCGGGAGAAGTATGAGGAGAGACAGGAGACGATACTTCGTATATATTTAAAAGAAGCTTCGGAACTTCGCAAAAGAATAGAGGCAAGTACGTACTTTTCAAGTACAATATTCTTCTGCTCATTCCTTCATCAACAAAGATCAAAGATTGCTATAACAACGGATTTTTCCTTAAAGATCGCTCTTCAAGCAATATTCAAGGAAAAAGAGGCAAGATGTAGGATCATAATATCGCAACATACAAGGCTCGCGGGATTAATGAACGACGGCGTCGCGAGGGAGTCGCAGGGAGCTAAAATAAACGACGCAATGAATAACGACAGGCAAAACATAAAGAAGACGTGAGATCTGGCGAGGTTAAGAAGTGTCGCGAGAGTGAATGTTTGTACATCTGCGACACTTCGCGAGACATTCCAAAAAATAAAGGGTAGCTTAGTTGTCATCCACTATGTATTACCCTATATAAAGGGCTAAGTGAGTCCGTGTAAAGGGGGATCTTTTTGGAATTGTTGGGCAAGTCATTAGAGAGAGAAAGCTTAAGAGTGCTTTAATTTCTAAGTGTAATTCTATTTTCTTGTGTAAACAATTCATAGATTCAATCAATAAACATTCTTGATCTTATATCTTTCAATGGACTAATTAAGCAAAATCGAGTAAGGGGTGTAGTGTGGGAAATCCTGCTACTACACCATATTTTTTTTCAATGTTGTTGCTACCCAGTTTTGTTCATTACTGTAGAAGACAGTTTTTTGTGGCCACTACAGACAAGTACAACGCAACTTCCACAGTTCAATTTTACATCAGTAGTTATCACTCACTCACAACACCATTCCACTCAAGCATCACACTTCCGTTACAGAGCAGTTCAACCTTCGGTCCCGATTTTGCATACAACAATGGTTCATAATCAACTGTCTCCCGCCGAACACAATAGCCTCACTTGGGGGCGACTTGATTACGATTTCCATAATCAACGAAGACAGTTTTCTTTAAACTTCAGCAACAAAAATTTACTCTCGGGGGAATCTTGACTTCCGCAAACAGCAGGAGAAGGTTTCCAATCGCCTCAACATCAATAATCCACACTTGGGGGCGAGTTTTGTCATTTACTTAGGAAAACGAAAATGTCTTAACCCCCAACAAGTTAGAGGTTAAGAGGGGGCGATGTTTGTACGATAAGTAAAAATACCACTTAATGGGCCAAATTGATACTTGAATCATATTTTGGTCCTCATCCAAGCCCGCTAACCAGTCAGCCAAGGCAGCCCACCAATCTGCCTGGACAGGACGATGGTCAAAGTCGGTCAACTATCAAAGTCAACGTCCGGTCAAGGTCAATGGTCAAACTCAACGGTCGCTCAACAGTCAAAGTCAACCGTCGGTCAACTATAGAAATCAGTCGCACCCCTAGCCAATTTTCAGTCTTGTAGCCAGCAATGCTGCTAACCAACTCCCATCCAAAAACTCTCCTGCTTTGCCAACGGTCTCCAACCATCTTTGCCCGACCGACTTCCATCCACACTGCCAACGGTCTCCAACCATCTTGCCGGACCATCTTCCATCCACACTACCGGCCATCATGTCATCAACCATCAAGCCAGTCCCTACCCATGTAATTTATTCGCCGGCAAGTGTCCACAATCGCAAACCATTATTTATGCGGGAATTTATAATGGAAGCATAAATGTGCGTTTCATGCGAGAATTGAATTCAGTGATTGACCATGCAAAATTGAATTCCAGTTTGACCATGCATGTAATTGAATTCAATGATTTGACCATGCAATATTCATTCCAAATAGTTTCATCCATGCAATAATAATTTCTGCGGTTTCATGCGGAATTGAAGAGGGAGGCATAAATGAGCAGTTAATGCCATTTAAGTTATATTGAAATTATACAACTATATAAAGAGGAGGAGCAGAAATGAGAGAAGGGGTAGCCAATAGGGGAAAAAATATACAATATAATTTTACTATCAATACAAAATCACTCCCCAAGGGATTCGCCCGTGGACGTAGGCAACCTTTGCCGAACCACGTTAAACCTCTGTCTTTTATTTTGTTCTTCAAATCGACCCCTAACCCAAAATACTCACCAAAACTATCCAGTCATCGTGTTTCGTGCCCAAAAGTAATTTTGGGTACAAAAGCTCGATTTTTAAAAGGCATTTGATAATGTGAATTGGAATTTTCTAAATGAAGTCTTATGTAAAATGGGGTTTGGTGGTGTTTGGAGAGCTTGATTAGAAATTGTTTAACATACTCAAAGTTCTCGGTTATTGTCAATGGATCCTCTTACGGTTACTTTGGTAGTGAAAAGGACTTCGTCAAGGAGATCCGCTTTCTCCTTTTCTTTTTACTATCATTGGTGAAGTCCTAAGTTGTATGTTGAGTAAAGCACAAGAAGCTAATCAAATTTCGGGTTTCTCGTTAAAGGAGAGGGGAACAAAAATATATCACTTGAAATTTGCCGATGATACTATTATTTTTCTTGATGCTAAGAGAGAACAAGTTGATGCCCTTCGTTACCTAGTTCTTTGTTTCGAGTTAACTTCCGGCTTGAAGATAAATTTCTCCAAGAGTAGCTTATTTGGCGTGGCATTCGAAGAGGGAATTGAAAATTATGCTAACATGTTAGGTTGCAAATATGCTAGGTTTCCTAGTATCTATCTTGGTCTTCCAATGGGAGACAAAGTGGGAGGCTCACACAAATGGGAAAAGATCCTTGATTCTTGCGTGAAGAGAGTAACTTCTTTGAGCGTAAAATCAATAACAAGAGGGTAAGTTAACTCTCATCAAAATTATTTTGGCTAGTCTACCCGTTTATTATCTCTCAAGTTTTCTTGCTCCATGCTCCATAACTAAGAAAATAATCAAAGTGGTTAGAGGCTTCATATGGGATGATGCTCAAAATAAGAAGAGAATTCACAATATTGGTTGGAAAATGGTTACAAAGTCTAAGAAAAAAGGTGGTCTTGATATACATAGAACTAAGAAAGTAAATTCGGCTTTGCTAAAAAACTGGTGGTGGCGTTTTGGTTTAGAGAAAAATGCATTGTGGAGGAAGATTATGGTTGAGAAATTAGGTGAAACCTCGACCGATTGGGAAACTCTCCAACCCAAAGGATGAAAAGGTGGTAGCTTGTGGTTTAATATCTATAAAGAGCTAAAAGATTTCAACAAAAGTATTAGATTTAATATTGGAGCGGGCAAGGAAACTAGATTTTGGGAAGACTATTGGATTAGTGAAGCAAAATTATGTGATATTTTTCCCCTGGTATATGAAGCCTCAAGGACCAAGGAGTTTGTGGTGGCAAGTATGTATGAAGTGAATGAAGGTGATATAAGGTGGATGTTTATGTCTAGACAAAGATACTCCCAAACCATTTCAAGTGAATTTTTAACTATCTCAAATCTACTCTCTCCCGTCACTAATAAAGAAGGCATCTCGGATAGTCGAATTTGGGTCGGCAATAGTCACGGTCAATATACGGTTAAAAATGGTATTAGAGACGCAGAAGATCAAGATGAGCCAAATTTTCCAATCGATGTTGTTTGGAGCCGTGACTACCCTTGTAAAATCAATTTTTTCCTTTGACTTCTTTTTCATGATAGGATAATGACGACGGATAAGCTTTTGAGAAGAGGTATGGATGTCTCTAGTGTATGTTGTTTTTGTGACAAACATGATGAAACTAGCTCACATTTGTTCTATGGAATAACATACCGGTCGTAATATGGTGGTGCATTTGGAGAGAGCAAAATGCAAGAGTCTTTGAAAACAAAAAAAAAAGTTTGGTAAGCCTTATTAGAAACGTTAAACTACAAGCATTCTTTTGGGTCGAATCAAACATAAAGATGTTAGGTTTAACGGTGAATATGGTGATAGCATCATGGGACTCTTTTTTCGGGTTTCGTGAGCTTGTTATTTGTAGTCTTGGGTAGCCGAATTCCCCTTCGGTTTGCTTTTCTTTTTTGTTTCCGTTTGTATTCATTGGGTTGAGGTACCCCTCTTAAGTACCTTTTCTTTTCAATGAAACTTCTCTTTGACGGATCAAAAAATAAAATTAAAAAAAATGTCAAGGATGCTTTATTTTTAGTGTATGTAATACAAATCTGATTTATTTAGCAGCTACGAGAAGTTTTACAGTTCCCTCTGTATACTTGTTCAAAACACTAGATTAGTAGTCGTGCTACGCATCAGGCATTTTTTTTCTTTTAACCTTTTTTTAGATTCAGTGCGCGGGGCTTCCCCCACCCCGCCCGTGGCGATGTATTTTTCATTTGGTGTCGTCCCGTCCATCTCGATGCATTAAATAAGTGGGGAAAAAAGGAACTATGTGAGGATTTTATTTATTTTTTATTTTATTTTCGAAAATATGTGAGTTTTTCTTCTTCTTCCCTTTATGTATTATTTTGGAAAAAAGAATCCTCATATGGTGGGTACTTGACTTTAGAATTGAATTTGGACTTCCATAGAACTCCAAACATGGTAAGTTAAATTTTCCTTTTGAGTTTGTAATTTTTAAATCGATCATACGTTGCCAAGTGTCCTCACCAGAACGTTCATTTCACAAAACTGAAAAAAGATTTGTTTCGACCAATAGGAAATGAGGGTTTCCTCACCGTTCAACGTGATAATTTTATTTGTCCAGACCTTTAACTCTTGAAATGTTCAAACTTTATTTTGCTGCAAGAACTTTGGCTTTTACTTGGGCCCTTTGCTGCCCGCTCCCTCCTCCACATTAACTTCCATAGTTAAGTACTATAGTGGGCACCATTATTCATGTGATATTTTTACAATTTTCGCCATATAGCTACCTCTAGTTCTTGTGGCTATTTATATTTTTCTTCTCCTGATAAACCTTCTCTTGTAATTAAAAAGAAAAAGGGAATGACTCGTCGGTACAAATTCCCCGTGTTTTTGTAGTTTTGAAAGATTTTTGTTAGAGGGAGAGCAAAAGGAGATCAGAGGAGTGCAAAAATCGTGACCGACTCACTGACTAGGACCGATTCAGTATTTTAATCTAAAAATGACCCAATTATCCTGATCAACGCACTACACGGCTACACCCAGAAAGAATTCCGCCATCGAGACCAGTGCACCACCAACCAAAAGAAAAAGTGAAATATTTCATCGTCGCCTTTACTTACGCGTTGATAAATCAAATCCTAATCAAGAAAACAAAATAATTATGAATCAAATCAAACGAAAAAAAGAGTAAAGTAGATAGTAGAGAGGAAAACTATTTTAATGGAGAATCAGAAATGAACTTGTTTTCCATTGCAAAATCATTCATAAATAAATAGAGAGTACATAATCGAAGCTGTTTCGTACATCTACAGCTACCACTTTGAAACACATATTACATTCTCCAAATCAATAACACCTACCCGAATAACAGGGGGAAATCATGGCAAAAATTGCCTCTTTTTGTGTACGCTACATTATTTTCTTCCGGTGTTGAAATACCCTAGCCCTAAAATTATTTGGGTCTTTCAATTGAGTTTTTTTGAAAGCTTTAGGTAGTAAGTGAAGAAGTTGAAGAAACTATGATTGAAGCTATTAAGTCAAGTGATCAAATCGGTTGTTTTGTGACTGTTAATTACCAAAAATTAATTCGACATGGTATATAATATTGAATGTTATGTCTGACGACAATATTCAGAAGTACAATTTAAGTAATCCTGGAGATCGTAAGGATGATTGGCTCGACTGAGTTGTTGGTAGAGACGACGGTAATGGTGAAGAATAGATGGGAATTTTTGTTAATGGGGACGGTGGTAGAATTAATGGTGGTGGAGTTGTTTGGGAATGGGTCCAAGTTTGTGTGGTTAGCGGGTGTATTTGGTAAGGATAATTCAGTCTGAGTTTGTAAAATATATTGAATAGGCTTGAGTTAGTGAGTCAATCACGGTTTCTGCTCTCTTCGGATCGCTTTTTGCACTCCCTTTAACAAAAATCTTTTGAAATGATACATTTTATGAACTTCTCACAATAGTTATTGTTCTGTTTTGGTTCAATTTTGGCATGAACCAAAACCAAAGCACTAAATAAATGCCGTCAACAAGATGCCAGACTAACCATCAGAATGTTGATTTTGGCCTTTTAAACTAATTTTGTGAAATTACAAAGAGTCAAGATGTTTAATGAAATTGAGATGAACTAAATTAAGTTTACTCAACCATATAAAAATCTATAAATAGTCCGAGGACATTAAGGTAGTTTAATAAAAAAATAAATCCAAATACGATAGATGTTGATGCAAGAATATGATCCAAATACGATAGATGTTGCAGATTGCTGTGAATGTACTTTAGTTTGTACTTCTTAGTGTTCTTTGAGCTCCATTAAATTGAGCTGAATTTTTGTGCTACAATTCTAACACCTACTTGGTGTGGAATTGTTTTTTATAATATATTGCCCTTTCTGAGTAGAAAGAAAAAAAAATCTTTGCGAGTTCAATCATTATTTTAATATCATTCGACAATCTTGTATCTATTTTAATTCTTTGTACATGTTAGTTCAAAGATCCAAAAAAACTTAGTTTATTTCGAAGCGAAAGCTGCAAACATTTGACATTACAAATTGGGATGTATTGTGTATACACCAAAAACTCAACAAGATTAATCAACCAACAAAAATATTTGCAAAATAGACGAACCCATTCCTTAAACTTCCATGTCATCACCTTAAACTATTACTGATAGTTTCTTGTAAATTTTGTTTTCCCTAATAAAATTCTTTCCATCGATTAAAAAAAAAAAAACCATCTTTGGTACAAGCTTCAAAATTCAAATGTGTCTTCTTTTTCTATCCCCAAAACCAACCCACATTATTCACCATTCTTGACTTGGTTGACTGATTATGACTTTGTTAAAGTAAAATTTAATTCCCAATGTCAATACATTTTTTTCTACGTTGTCAAAATTTAATTCCCATTGAAATACCGGTGTATTGATGTCGGCGTGAAACTCAGGCATAGGACTGTTACCTCTTTGATTTATATCGCATATGAAAGTGCCACTTTGGTACAAAGGCCATTGTTCAATAAATTAACTATACATAATAACTACTACACACTTTCTATTTGTTGGATATTATGGAAGAGAGTCTTTGGTGGTCGTCAGAATAGTATTGCGGAGAATATTGACCTTGTTAAGCAACTTGTTATCTTATGGTCCTGTGACACAGATTCTTTTAAATTTGTTCCTCCTAGTCTCATTAGGAGCAATTGGGAGACTCTCATAAGGGAGTGATTTGCTTTGTAATCTGTTTTTTTCTTTTTCTTTTTTAATATAACCTTTTCTTCGGAAAAAAAAAAAACTACTACACACTTCCCGTAATCTTTTGGGCACTTTGTGTATGCACCATTGGAGGCGTTACACTGAACGTGAGCAAATAGGATTTGCGTGAACATCTTCATATTCATATATAAAATCATTTCCAACCATGATCGTTCAGAATTATGAATCCAAAATGAAAATTAAGTACTACAAGTTAGAGGAACATTCCAAACTGATTAATTAGTTTACCGTTACAAAGGATGGTAAAGTAAGATGTTCGGAGAAACTGTAGTGTTGCAATAAGCAACACACCCAACTTTAGGATTTTTTGAATCTGTCTTTTACGAGTCTAATCAGTTCTCATTTTTTTATCTCTTGAGTCTGAAAACAAATTGGCTTGCCTACTGAAGCCTATTGTTCTCATTTTTTTCAATACAATATGCCTTCTTTGTATAGCTTAAGCCAGCCCGTATGTCCAGATGTATAGGAAGCGTCGGTATAAAAGAAAAGGAAAAATTATAAGATTTTGAATTTATCTTTTTTAATTTATAAAACCATACTCCCTCCGTTTCTGGAAAAGAGTAGGCGAAAATGAAAAAGTGAAAGTATCTCTTTTCCTAAAACAGAGGGAGTAATTAAAATTCAAATATTTCTTTGTCTTTTTTTTTTCTAAATTATGAATCAGCTCTGAGAGCTGGCACCAAGTTCAAAATAGATTAAACACGGGAGTATCTTTAATTAGAAACATAATTCATCGTTATCATCAGTGGCGGAACTACATATAGGCTTGGGCTGGCTTAAGCCAGCCCAAAATCCAGAAAAACGCAAAGTTCTACCATGGTTACAAAAAATTCATGGGTAAAAAACAAGCTTAAGCCACCCCAACCAATCCAATTAGTTTTCAAGTCACCCAAGCTTTATTTTCCAGCTCCGCCACTAGTTATCATTTTCTGATAATTTTTTATTTTTGTTTCCAACATTTAAAATGCCGGTTGTATGATCGTATCCGTTCCAAATTCTAATGGCTATTGAAGATAATGCTCGTTCAAGCATGCCAGTTTGACTGTGACAATACATCATTTACGAAGCCCCCTCATAAAATGCTAACCCGTCTCGGCGTTTCATGGAAACACAAGACTGGGCTAGAAAATGATATCCATGATACTCCCAACAGTAAACTATAAGAAGCCCAACCCTTTTGTGACCCGTTGCACTAAACCACTACTGAGAAATATGCAATGAACTGATCCGTGACGTAGGGGTGAGCATGGGCCGGTTTTCGCCTCATCAACATCCAATCCATTGCATTACGGATTTCAAATTTGGCATCTGCATCCAACCCATATCCAACAGATTTGCATCCAATGGACACGGATGGACGGATTGGATGCGGATAATCCAATGGATTTGTTTTAGTTAAAATTTATACTAAAGAAAATAAAGCTTACACAAATGACTCCTTATAAAACCTACATATCATATATATGTATACAAATATAAAAATGTCATGTACAACACCCCAAGCAAACATCTTAAAAATTCCTAAGTGATCCATAATATTTTCTAGAACTATATAAATGCCCTTCATTTAACAGATATGGATGTCCAACGGATTTTTAAGGTTGCATCCGGGCCCGATCCATTATCCGTTGGATTTCAGAAATTCCATCCGCATCCTACCCATTAACGAACGGTCCGGGCATCCATCCGCAAATGAACGGTTGGTCCCGGTTAAATCCGCGGATTACGGGCCAAATGCTCACCCCTATCCGTGAGAGTAAACAATCAAGAAGCTTCACCATTTTTTATATTTGTATATAATGAACCTGGCTTGATGGGGGTATACCTAATAAGACAAAAGCTATGTTATTTGCAGTAAAAGAAGCCACCCCTTAACCATGTATTTTCTAAATGGCTAATATACCCTTGTTTAATTAACACTAAAAAAACTGATTAACTTAATTAATTGAATTTAGATTAAAACTTTTGAAATCATGAATTTAAGTTGTGAATTTTTTTTTTTGATTGAACTCATGTGGGAAGATTTTTGATGAAAAAATTTTCTTTCGAGAATATTTTTTTTAACGGAAATGAAAGCATACTACCCAAACACTTCTGAAAAGAGGATTACAAAGCTGGGTATGAAATCATACTCAAAATTAAATAAGAATTTAACACTTTCAGTTTTGAAACTATCAAAAGTCGGCAGGGTCGACGAATGAAGAACATGCCGACTAACGTTGGCCGGCAAGGTCTACGGTTGAAGAACATGCCAACAACTTATGGCCGGCAAGGTCGATGAATGAAGAAGATGCCGACTTTATTATTTTTGACACACAGGAGACTGTTGTAAATGCTTCAATAGTCGGCATGCTTATTGATTTCTTACCTTGCCGGCTATCTTATAGTCGGCAACGTCGATAAAAAAATACCCGACCAACTGTAGAATTTTTGACATACAGATAAAAATGATTAGTCGGCAAGGTATAACCTGCCAGCTAAACTATAGTCGGCAAGGTATAAGGATGAATAACGTGACGACCCTGTAAATGGAAATTTCAGAGATGAAAAGTCGGCACGATATTCAACCTCATACCTTGCCGACTATATTTTGGTCGGCAAGGTAGACAAAAAAAACCTTGCCAACTTATGATTCGTTTTGATTCATCGATATTTTTTCTTGTTTTGATTTCATCATGTATAGTAAGAGGTTAGAAGAAAGATTTTGAATTTTTTTTTTGGATATATTTTAGTCGGCATGGTTATTTTAGTATGGGAAATTTGGTCTTTTAACACCTTTTAGACACCCCTTAACACATAAATATGAATGGGAATAAAATGGGTATACCCTAATAAATTTGGGTATACCCCAATCTCGCCAGGATAATGAATGATCCAATCTTCATTTCTTGTTGTTTAACTTGTGCGGTTTGTTGCTCGCTTGTCTGATACGTTTAATGTGATTAATCATTATTTTTCCTTCCTAAAAATTCAATTAACTCTGTTTATATATGAAAATAAATTGAAGAAAAACATCTTAAAAGTGAGATGTTTAGGGCAATTGAACTCAATGGAGTTGAATGTAATCGACTGGCACATCAACATTACAAGTTTAACATTAGTAATCCACCGGTTTTCTTGTTTCCGAAAATGATATATGCCATAGAATAATAATACAAAATACGGATCCAGTGCCAACGAACTGTAGGGCTAAAGGTGCTAAGTCGTAGTAATCATTTTCTCCTCCATTTATTGGTTTACTCACTGTAATGTCCATAATTAACTGCGGTATAAAGCTTTCCTCTTGTGTAGTGTATTTCAAAAACTATTCTAAAAAACCTCAACTAAGAATTTTCAGGAACTGAGTGCATTCTCTTTATACCCTAGCCAGTGGCGGAGCCAGAAAGTACTATGAAGGGGCTAATAAATTATATAAATTTGGGGAACTAAATGCTAATATTTATGGACTAAGAACTAAACAGAGGATAAAATTAAAGGTATTTATACAGAATTGAAGATTTTTAGGTGGGCTAGAGCCAGGATTAGTTGACCTCTAACTCCGGCACTGACCTCAATCCCGTTTTCTTATTAAAATGTACTACCAGTTTTCCTTATTATCAAAAAGTGAAAAAATTTATTCATGTTTTGCTAATTAGTTTGGTAAATTGTGTTTTGGATTAGTCACTGTATTGGCAAATCATGAAAAACAAACAAGAAACAATCACATACGAAACAATGATATTTGTCCATGGTAAAAAGAGTGTTGTGGTTGCTTCAAAAAATTTTAAGGAATTAGGTCACCGATAAAGGCGGGTACCGGTATTAGCGGGATGGGTACAGATCCATATAAATTAAAATAATCCTGACAACTGGATTTTTAGATTGGTACCCCTCTTAGTGATCATGCAAAAAAAAAAAAAAAAAGATTATACAGTTAATAAAAAATAATTTCCCAAGGCAAAACCTGTAATTAAACTTTAACCTTTAATAATATTCATGCTTCAACAAAAAAAATCAAATGAAAAGAAAAATAAGAAGATCACTTGGTTACAAAAGTTATTATGACAACAGAATGTCCCCTAGTGTAATCATTTCAAAAGGCACTGCTAAACTTGCCCTGCTATGAGCTGATAATGATAACTCTACTGCTACTTCTTGCATAGTTGGCCGAGTATATGGATCACCTTTTAAGCATGATAATCCAACTTTCACAATGTACATTATTTCCTTCTTCACAGTATCAGTTGGTGATCCAATGCATTGATCCAGGATGTCTCTCAACCTTACGTTTTGCCCCATCATACTGGAAGACGGAGATGAGAGACGAATTTGTGAGAGCACTGTGATGATTTCAGAAGGATGCCTTCCCATTAGAACTTCCAATACGATCACCCCAAAGCTATAAACATCACACTTCTCAGTAACCTTCATTGTATAGGCAAGCTCTGTCACAACAAACAAAATGGATGCAAAATTTATTTACTAACCTTAGAAAAAGGGTACCAATAAAAACAGATTAAAAGTTTAAATTGAATTATATACCCGGAGAAACATATCCATAGGTTCCTGCAAGTGAAGTCCAATTGGATGAATCTGGCTTTAAAATCCTCGCTGTACCAAAATCAGAAACGCGAGCATCGTATTCAGCGTTTAACAAAATATTCTTGCTAGATATGTCTCTGTGTACTATTGCCGGAATGCAATCATGGTGCATGTAAGCAAGTGCATCAGCTGTTCCCTTGATGAATCTTATTCTCTTTATCCAATCAAACTCCATTGCTCGTTCCCCATCGGATAAAATATTTTTCAAACTTCCTCTTTCCACGAACTCATAAACCAAAAATGAGATCCTCCTTTCAGGATTAGAACAAAAACCCAAAAGTTTCACAATGTTTCGATGTCGGATTTCTGTTAGTGCATGAACTTCACTTTCGAATGACTTCTGATCTAATATCTCAGAATCTTCATCTGATGGGTGAAGTTTCTTCACAGCAACAACCTGACCTGTTGACAACTCTGCTTTGTAAACGCTCCCATACCCTCCAGCTCCAATGCAATCTTTAATATCAAAATTCTCGGTGGCTTCAATTATATCTTCAAACACTATTTTCCCATCGTAGTTCCAAATTGAAAATAAATTCCTTCTGGTTTCAATAGCTCTAGCTTGATCAGTAAACGCGGCATTTCTTAGTGATCTCTTTTGAAGGCAAAACAAGATGGCAAAAAGTAGAGTTATAAGAAACAACAAACCAATCAAAGGAAGTAGGATTACAAGCAAAAGCTTATGCTTGTCCTGTACCAAATTACATGGTTTTAAAGCTCTAAAGTTATTACTACATAACCCTGTGTTGTTCTTCAAAGTATCAATAGAAGCATCCTCAAAGGCCTTGGTGTTTGGAAGAGGACCACTCAATTCATTGTATGAAATATTAACAGTGGTGATGCTAACCATTTGATCAAATGAAGATGGAATTGAGCCGGAGAGCTTATTATGAGATACATTTAGTGTTTCTAGTTTTCTTAGTTTTCCAAGAGCTGTTGGTATCTCTCCACTCAACTCATTGTAACTAAGGTCCAACAGTATCTGTAATGAATCCAAGTTTCCAATCTGGGGTGGGATGCTTTCATTAAATTTGTTTTTGCTCAAATTCAAAGATAATAGCTTTGAACACTCCCCCAACTGTGTGGGTATTGATCTGATGAGTTTATTTGCTGATAAATCGAGAAATTGCAGGTTGGATAACATTCCAACTGCAGAAGACAAGCTACCGGAAAGCTGATTATTGCTCAAATCTAACTGGATCAATGAAGACAGATTAAACAACTCCTTAGGAATTTCCCCTTCTAAGTTATTTGAACCAAGATTAAGTGCACTTAAAATCTTCAACCTTCCAATTTCAGATGGTATTCTACCTGTGATATTGTTCTTTGAGAAAGATAGCAACGTTAAATTTCGACAGTTTCCCCAGTCCTCTGAGAGTTCACCAAACAACATATTGTTACTTACAGTAAACCTAACTACAAACGGATAGACGTGAAACGCCTCGGTTACGTTATCTACCAGTTCATTATTTTCAAGCCCGAGATTTCTCAGGCTGGTGCAATTTCTAAAGGTTCTTGGTATAGGACCCGTGAAATGGTTACTGCCTGCCAAAAATTGTTCAAGTTTTCTGCTCTGACATACATTTGGAGGTAAATAACCAGAAAACTTATTATCACTCAAAGACACTGCTTTCAAATGCGTTAGACTGTTGAATTCTCTTGGCAATGAACCACTTAACTGATTTTTAAAAAGGTATAAGATCGTTAAATTTCTCATGTTACCTATAGAAGGAGGGATTGAACCAGTGAGTTGGTTTTGAGACAAATCTAATGTAGTTAAAGATCCCAACTTTCCTATATCACGAGGGATGTTGCCAGAAAGTTGGTTAACAGATAGGTCAAGAATTCTCAAGTTAGTCAAACTGGTTAAAAAAGTGGGAATTGAACCAATGAGATTGTTCGCAGACAAATCTAAGATGGTAAGAGAATTTAGCCTTCCGATATATTCAGGAACGACATCAGATAGTTGGTTATAATTTAGGTAAAGAGTTTCCAATCTAGCCAAAAATGATATTGTATTAGGGATTGAATAAGACAGACGGTTTGAGGACAACCTTAAATGAGTGAGATAATATAAATTACCAATATGTTGAGGGATGGATCCACTAATTTGATTTTGAGATAGGTCTAGATATAACAGATTTATGAGAGAGGTTACTTCTGATGAAATTTGTCCAGAAAATTTATTAACAGAAAGATCAAGGTGGGTGAGTTTCCGAAGATTACTAATTTGGGGCGGAATGTCTCCGAAGAGTTGGTTCCGACTCAAGTTAAGACTAACGAAGTTGGTGAAACATGAGAAATCGAAACTACTGAGCGTACCTTGTAAACCCAAACCTGTTATATTTACTTCGATGATGCTTCCCTCATTGTTACAAGTGATTCCATACCACTTGCATGGACTCATGGAATTAGAAGTAGCATTCAACTTCCAAGAAAAGAGGGTAGAATGATTTTGGTCAACAAGGGTAGATTTCCATTTCAAAAGTGCATTTACTTCTTGTTCTATACCTACTACTTGTAATAGTTTTTTATGAGTGGAAGAACCGTATGCAGGAAGCAGAATACTGTAAGATGAAGCTAACAGCAATGCCGCCACTAGTAAAGTATCAGTGGAAACTTTTACTCTTTGTGACATTTTGAAAGAAGAAGAGATTTGGTTATTGGCTGGTGATTCACTTAATAAGTTGCAGGATGTTCTGTAATCTTATGTTGTTTGATTCCAAAGACTTTGTTAATTTCCAGTCAACTGAGGATTTCATTTTTGAAAGTCTGCAACCTCATCCAGGAAGAGGTCTTGGATGGGGACACATGCTGTATTTTGGTCAACAGAACACATGTCAAGACTTTATATGGTTGAGTATAGTTAGAAACGACATAGGATGTAACCTTAGGGCTTATCTGATAGATTTTAAAATTCAGTAGAAGGAGCAAATTATTCGATAACAACTCGGTGTGTTGTCAACTTAGGTGCACAATAAGCCTGTGACAAGGTCCAATTTACAGACAACTACCAGGAATACTACTCTCGATGGGGATGGTCTTAGACCTTCCCTTCAAGTCAAGACAATTGATTCAGTTTTGTTACTTACACATGACAAGACTTCTAGTGGTTGATTGAAATTTTGTGTGAACCCCAGTGACACTCACTATTTACTACAGTTATTATTCTCTGGACTTTTTAAGAATCGTTTTACAAACAAATTCACATTGCTTGGGAATGCTATTCTGAGTCCTGGTCCATGCCCTAGTCTGCGCCTAAGCTGATGTGGAGTGATGATGTGTAACAAATCACGTGAATAGCTATTCTCTCTCGTTCTTTTTGTTTTTCTCTTCCCTAAACACCTTTGGTAGATAGAAGTGACAACATATGAACTTAATGCAGAATGGAAGCATGAATAAAGAATTTTGATAGTAAAAGTAGGAAAATAGTTGAGAAATCTCAATATTGGTTTATAATAATATTGTATGTGATTACATATATAGGACTAGTCTCCTATTTAAATAACTCTAAGACTCAAACTTGGAACATAAGAAATCCCTAAAATAAATAACATTCTAGAATTAAATAACTTCTAAAAATAAGATATACCTATATTAAATTAATTAAACTCTAGAAATAATAATAAAATTATTAATCCTAAATCTAACGGATGTCCTATATCAGACCCACCATCTTGAAAAGAATTCGTCTCGAATTAGCAAAGTACCGAAGAACATGATCAGAACTTGAAATCAATCAAAATCAATCCAAAGTGCTATCGTTCCTCTGTTATAAGGTTATCGATACTTATATTCTTTAATCAATCAAGAATATTCAAACTAAGTTGTACTCTAGGAAATCTCTTTTTGACACTCAGACTTTGACACAAAAACAAGGAGTAAAATTGATTGATTGGGACAACAAAACAAACAAGTTTTTATACACAAACAAGTTTTCACCGCAATAGACAACATCTTCAAGATCCTCAACTTATCGTCAGATTGACCATGTTAGTACAAAACTGATGAAAGAAATGCTCACATCTTCGATTCTAATCATACTTTCAAAACTGACGATGATCTATTTATTGAAGCAAAGTCTTTAGTTATAGCTTGGGAAAGAGCTTGTGGTCATCACATAATACATTGTTGCTCGATGTAACAACTGGGATACTGTCTTGCATGTAATGTAATTTACTTTTCTGTTTTTTTTTTTTTTTTTTTTGTTTTTTGCTATTACTGATAGTTTCTTGTAAAATCTCTTTGCTCTAATAAAATTCTCTCCATATCAATCAAAAAAAGAAAAGAAAAACACGCTGGTACAAGCTTCAAAATTCAAATGCGTCTTCGTTTTCTTTCTTATCCCCAAAGCCAACCACGTTATTCACCATTCTTGACTTAGTTGACTGATTATGACTTTGTCAAAGTAAAAAGAGGGAAAATTAATCTTATTCAACACATGTCAATACCTTTTTTTCTACGTTGTCAAAATTTAATTCCCATTGACATACCAGTGTACTGATGTCGACGTGAAACTCAGGCATAGGACTGTTACCTCTTTGATATATATCGCACATGAAAATGCCACTATGGTACAAAGGCCATGCATTGTTCAATAAACTATACATAATAAGTACTACACTTTGGGTAATCTTTTGGGCACTTTGTGTATGCACCATTGGAGGCGTTACACTGAACGTGAGCAGATAGGATTTGCGTGAATATCTTCATATTCATATATAAAATCATTTCCAACCACACCCGTTCATAATTATGAATCCGAAATGAAAATTAAGTACTACAAGTTATTGGAACATTCCAAACTGATTAATTAGTTTACCGTTACAAATGATGGTAAAGTAAGATGTTAGGGAAACTGGCAAAGCACCCACCTTCAGGGTTTTGATACTTACTTGTCTTTACATTGCCGAGTGTAAGCCTAGTGCAGTTCTCATTTTCTCAAAACAATATGCCTCGTTTTTATGAAGCGTATGTCCAGATGTATTCGGTATAAAAGAAATGGAAAAATTATAAGATTTTGAATTTATTTCTTTTAATTTATAAAATTATATATTTCATTCAAAATTCAAATATTTCTTTGTCTCTATTTTATAAATTATAAATCGGCTCTGAGAGCTGGCACCAAGCTCAAAATAGTACATTAAACACGCCAGCATCTTTAATTAGAAACATAATTCATCGTTATCAATTTCTAGATAAATTTTTTATTTTTGTTTCCAACGTTTAAAACACCGATTGTTTTGGTATGTATGATTGTATCCGTTCCGAATTCCAATGGCTCTTAAGAGTATTGAAGATAGCATGCCAGTTTGACTGTGACAAATACATTCTGTACGAAGCCCTCTCATAAACTGCTAACCGATTGTTTCATGGAAACACATGACTGGTCAAGAAAATGATATCCTCCCAACAGTAAATTATAAGAAGCCCAACCCTTTTATGACATGTTGTTCTCATTTCTGTTGGTGCAAATTTTGTATGCACTAAACTACTGAGAAATGCAAATGTGCAATGAATCGATTCGTGTGAGAAAACGATCAAGAAGCTTCACCATTTTTTATATTTGTATAAAATGAATGATCCAATCTAGAGGTGTAAAACGTGCCGGCCCGGCACAGCCAGGCACACGAAGTCGCGTGCTTCACGTGCCATGTGCCGTCTTTGTCTTTGTGCCAACGATTTAAACGTCTTTGTGCCGTCTTTGTGCTTTACTAGTCAAAAGCTAGGCACAGCACAGCCCATGGGCACAACACACGAATAAACGTGCCGTGATGTGCCGTGCTGGCACACGTGTTATAAACAATTTGAAATCACTTAATGTATACATTAAGTCATACATTATCACAAGAATTTAATTAGACAACATATCATTTGAAATTATTTCAAGTAAAATTAACAAGTTTATTCAATAAAAAGAAATAGCCCATCAAATATAAAATTGGATTATTGTCATGTACATTAATGTTCTAGTTAAATATAAGTGACGACATTATAACAACGATATTGAAATATATTTTTCCAAATATTAAGGTATTATATGTGTTGTTATAAATAAGCCAACATAACATTTTGAAAACTAGCTAGAATAGTGACTCTTTTGTGAAATATACAAAAAATGTGATATACTATGCCTTGTTATATGGTGTATTTGTACATGTTATGACGTGCTCTCTTAACGTGTTGTGCTGGGCTGGGCCACGTGCTTATCCGTGCCGCGTCTTTGTCTGTGTGCTCTTGTGTCAATTAGTCAAACCCAAAGACGTCCCATTTAACTAACGTGATGTGCCGTGCTGGGCTAAGTCACGTGCTGGGATGGGTTGCTCAAATTTTAGCGTCTTTGTCTTGGGTGCTCATCTTGGCACAACCCAATTTACACCTCTAATCCAATCTATCTCCTGTTGTATAATTTGCGCAGTTTATTGCTCGCTTCTCTGTTACGTCAATGTAATTAATCATTATTTTTTTTCCCTAAAAATTCAATTATCTCTGGTTGTGTATAAAAAAATAGAAGGAAAATATATGAGAAGTGAGATGTTTTGGGGAATTGAACTCAATGAAGTTGAGCGGCACATCGACATACAAGTTTAACATTAGCGGTTCACTTGGTTTTCTTGTTTCCCAAAATGATAAATATATATGTGCCACGGAATACCGAATTAAGCAAAATACGGATCCCAATGTGTCTTATTTTAGATTAAAGTAGTTTATGGGTTTTTGGAATCCTTATAACTTCTTTTTCTTATAACTAGATTGTTTGGCACGTGCGTACGCACGTGTAAGGTGGACATGTAACTCATTATTTATTTATTTAATTTAAATACTTAAATTACCATTATATCCTCCTTTTTAATTATAAGACATTAATTATGTGCACATAATATGGGGGCTTTTTTGGGAATTCGAAAATTGCAGCCTCATTTTACTGTTTATGAACAGTAAGCATAGTTGGCTTTATAATAGGAATAGATGTGTTTGTACATATTGTTATTTATTAATAAAATTTGTATTTTCCAAAGAGAAAAAAAAAATGGATCCCAGTGCCAACGAACCTGTAAGGCTAAAGGTATGGCTACGTCGTAGTAATCATTTGCTCCTCCATTTATTGGTTTGCTCCGTGTAGTGTCCTCAACCCCTATATAAACTTTCCTCTACAGTGTATTTCAAAAATTATTCTAAAAAACCTCAACTAGGAATTTTTTGGAGCTGAGTGAATTTTCTCTACGGAAATGATTAGCTTCCCGCGGGATCCCGTGAAATGGGATTGTGAGAGGGAGGGGTGGGTCCCATCCTTAAACCCACTCCCTATAAATCCGCCGGGTCAGGGGAGTCCCTGTTATTTGTGTCATGCGGGATGGACCACGGGAATCAACCCGCGGTCAGTGTATCATCCCCGTTTTCTCTATACCCAATCAGTGGGGGAGCCAGAAAGTACTGCGAATAAGACTAAAAAAACACAAAATTTGGGGGAGTAATTTTTTATGGATAAAGAATATAAGGCCTTCACAAATACCCCTGTCCATTTTATTAATACCCCTAAGAGGTATTTTTTAAGTGGATAATGAAAATGAACTAGTACTTTTTTGGATAATGAAAATGAACTAGTATGTTCTTGACGCGTGAAAACGTCAACCCAACCTCCTACGGAGGTTGAGTTGACTTAATATAATTTTAGATGTGCCAAAAACTATACCCTAAAAACTTAAAATATACCCTTTAGGGGTATTTGTGAAATCCTTAAGGGTATTTGTGAAGACCCTTGAAAAGGAGGGGTATTTTTTCAATTTCCACTATATTTATATAGAATTAAAGATTTTCAGGTGGTATGGAGCTAGGATTAGTCAACCTCTAACTCCGCCACGGACATTAATCTTGTTTTATTGTTAAAAGGTACTAGTTTTCCTTATTATCAGAAGTGAAGCATTTTATTCATGTTTTGCTAATGAGTTTTATAAATTCTGTTTTGGATTAGTCACTTAATTGTTCGTATAGTTGATCTTCAGTAACTAAATAATCCAACCAAGCAAGTATAGTTTTGTCTAAATCAATCCATAAATAATTAAATATACCTAACTAAATTGACAATAACATGGATTATCAATTGTACTTCTCAGAAGTTCTGCTCCTGGTTTTAAAGGACTACACATCTACTCCTGGTTTTAAAACTCTACAATGGAGTTACCCGCAATTGTAATGGTAGATTTGAGGGACCTTCTGCTCCTGGATATCAGGATATGGAAACTCTAACCCTTTTTTTTTTTTTTTCTTTTTTTTAGTTTTTAGTTTTTCTAATTTAAAATCAAAACAGATCCAAATGTTAATCATATCTCCATTAATTTCTTTCCTCTTCGCCCCTTTTGGATTCGTAGTTCTTTTAACTCAAATGGATCTTCGATGAACTGAATTTTATTTAGAATCGGCCACTACCATCAACCGAGGTTCGTGGATCTGAACAAGTTTATATTTCTTGATTTTTTTGTTCTGTTAAACCTTTGAAATTGTTACATTCAAATCCTTTATTTGAGATTTTGAGATATGTTTTTAAACTTTATCAGAGACGAAGAGTCAAAGACAGAAGGTAGCTAGATGTTTTTGTGATGAAAATAACGACATTAAGTTAAATGCAATTATGCCGTGAATTGCTAATAAATTAGTATGGTGAAAAACAGGTGGTGTATCCTGATTGGTTGGGACAGGGAAAGACAGGGAAGTAGGGGACAGGTGATCCGGAGCCGGTAAATACAGGGCAGTTTGACACATGTCAAAGTTTAGAACATCCAAGTTAGATGGAAATTTTGGTGAGTCAAAAAAACATAGTGCACAATATATGATATGCAATGTATCAATAAACTTTTTTTTTTCTTTTATATTTTGGAGATTCAAGAGAAAATTTGCCAATTTACTCCCCACGGCATTTTTCAACGACAAGAAAATGATAGTCAAGACAAAATAAAAATGAGAAAGGAATAAAGAGCAAGGAAACATACAAAATTAATAATGTTAAGTTTTTATTAAAGTACATGTGAACTTACTTACATTGGGGGTGAACTTACTTAAGTTTTTATCATAATCTACCCCAAAAATATCTATTATTCCATGGGATCAAAAGCATCAATGATGGGTTCAATATCTAATTGTTTGACCACCTATCCCGTTCATCCCAACCTTAGAGATGTTGGGGCTTCTATCTTTCTGTCCCCAACCACTTTAATCCTTGTTACTAAGTTTTACTATTTGTAAAACTATTTTTTCTCTACAATTTGTTTAACCTTAGTTTCCTCAAATATCTTAGTCATGGTCTGTAAATCTTTGCTACGGTAAAAATCATTATAGTGCAAGGTATAAGACGCACTAACAGATGCATAATTTATCTTTTTGCTTCAGAGGTACGATATATAAGGGACTGATCCAACTAGATTATTTGTACCCAGAGAAATAGTTACTAACAACCAAGAAATAGGTGAGATTCGGAAGTGTGAAACCAATAAAGGAATACTACCATGGAGTTGATTATCCACAATCCGTATTGTTGTTTCATGGTGTGATATACTCCATTAAAGGAAGCATGCGAATAGTTTGATACCAAAAAAAAGAGCATAAAAGGAGTTTTGTTCACAGATTAATTAAAATCCAACACCAAGCAACTGGTTCTTCACAGCTTGTACATCCACAATAACTTCACTCATGCTGTTTCTATCTGAAGTTAGCTCTGAAGAACATTTAACTCCAATCTGAATGATGGAAGCTAGGATTGTTCTCACTGCATCATTCTGATATTCTCTCAGTTCCAACAACAAATGTGACTCGATAATCTCCTCAACACGCTCTGGCAACTCGTGCATCTTGCAGAAGTTGTGAATATTTAGACCATCCTTGAACATGTCATCAGTGGGTCTCTTTCCTGTAAACATCTCTAGCAAAAGAATTCCATAGCTATACACATCACCTTGTGTTGACACTTCCCCCACCCATTCCGTATTCTACATGAGCCAAAACAAAGATTAGCGCTCATGAGCAAAACATAGTCAATTCTAATTAAAATACCGGCCGTTTCTAGTTAATTTCCTTTTCTTACCTGGAGAAACATAACCGATGGAGCCCTTTATTGCAATTGAACTTGGGTCTTGTTCACTCAGCTGTCTAGAACTACTAGAAGGACTAGAAAGGAACTTGGCCAGGCCAAAATCACCCACATGGGCAGTAAAATCATCATCAAGAAGGACATTGCTTGGCTTCACATCACAATGCACAATGGGTGATTCACAATCATGGTGAAGATAATTTAACGCAAAAGCAACATCGACTGCAATGTTCAATCTTCTTTCTAGGTTCAAATTCTTCTCTTTTAGCTGATCGTCATCGTTTGAATCACTTATATTCTGGTGCAGCCAATTCTCTAGACTCCCATTAACCATGAACTCGAAAACTAGAGCTTTGAAAGGATTACCTTGAAAATCCATACTCGAACAGCAAGTTACAATCTTGAGCAAATTTCTATGTCTAACTTTCCTTAGAGCATTACATTCATCCAGGAAACTCTTGGTTGCACCTCTTTGTTGAAGGTGTAGAACCTTCACTGCAACAGGTCTTGATTCATCTTGTTGAAGAATTCCCTTATATACAGAACCAAAACTTCCCACGCCAAGCAGATTGGTAGAATCGTTAAAGCCATTCGTAGCTTTAAGAAGCTCATTATAAGAAACTCCCGCGTTCAGGTTGCCAAAGTCTAAAATTGGCGAAGGTAATTTCGTTTTTGACTTCCTTCTCCAAAACATATAGAGAGAAGACACAAAGAAAGTGAAAAGTAAAACCGCAATAATGATTATTATAACTTTCTCAGCTGCGTATTGGAATTTATTGGGACAGAGCAATTTGGCAGCTTCAAATCAGGTACACCACCACAGAGCTTACTATTTCCATCAATTGAAAATGCACTTATATTATTGAATACTCCGTCTTTTGGTACGATTCCTACTAGATTATTATATGATAAATCCAGTTTACTAAGAGTAAGATTTTCAAACCTTTTTGGTATTGTACCAGACAAGTTATTGTGGGAAAGATTTAATTCAACAAGACCTTTTAAGAAAGTTAGAGACTGAGGAATTTTTCCTTGGAACAAGTTTTCTTCCAATTCAAGAGTTGTTAAGCTTACACACTCGCCAATGGTACTTGGGATCTCACCGGATAATCTGTTTCTGTCTAGATACAACTCCCCAAGGTTTTTCAGGCTACCAACTTCCACAGGAATTACACCAGTAAAATTGTTATTACTTAAATCTAGAGTTTGTGATAG
This sequence comes from Papaver armeniacum, assembly GCA_023531295.1. Classification (NCBI taxonomy): domain Eukaryota; kingdom Viridiplantae; phylum Streptophyta; class Magnoliopsida; order Ranunculales; family Papaveraceae; genus Papaver; species Papaver armeniacum. Next base: position 107,274 of record JAJJWW010004624.1, read on the forward strand.
AGAGGGAAGTTTGAAAATTTGTTTGGGGATACTACCACTTAGTCTATTAGCCTCTAGGTTTAAGGCCTGCAAAGATTCACAATTCCCAATACTTGATGGAATTAATCCTGTTAAGTTATTGCCATAAAAAGAGAGTTGGATCAATTGTGTTAAGTTACCAATAGAAGAAGGGATTGAACCAAATAGTTGGTTTATATCGAAAATCAATAATCCCAAATTCTGAACCAAATAGTTGGAGGAATATTTTCTGTTAGTTGATTGAAACCGAAATTGAGTGTCGTTAAACCGACAAGATTCTGAATACCTGTTGGAATGCTACCAGATATCTGATTCTTACTGAAATCTAGGTGAATAAGACTTGTTGTGAGATTGGCTATAGAGTTGGGTATCACTCCCCCTAAATCATTCTGGGATATAATTAAATACCTCAGAATGGTACAATTGACCAGAGAATTGAGGAAGTTTAGATCATTAGCTTGTCCATTTCCAAGGTTATTGTTTCCTAATATTAATACTTGAAGACTTTCCAAGTTACCAAGGTTATAAGGAACCGATCCAACTAAATTGTTGGTTTGCAATTGTAAACTCTCAAGTCTAGACGAATTGGAAATGGAACTTGGAAAGTTTCCAGTGAAGTTATTTTTTGCAACTGAAAACTCAATGAGATTTGGAAGTGTGAAACCAATATCAATAGGAATACTACCATGGAGTTGATTATCCATCAATGAAAACTTTTCAAGTGATGAAATATTATAGAGGGAAGAAGGGACACTACCTGAAAATCTATTCGAATCTAGACCTAAACCTGTCAAGCTTGTTAGTTGACTGAGAGTGTCTGGTATTCTTCCCTCCAGATTAAAGTTATAACGGAGATCAAGAGTAATAAGAGATGAAGAAATGTTACCCAAAGAAGTTGGAATCTCTCCTGAAAGATTATTATGATTAAGCGACATGATTTTGAGATTAGATAAGTAACCTACTCCATTTGGAATTCGTCCCACAAGCTTGTTATGAGAAATACCAAGGTATATGAGATTGGTCGACCAATGGGAAATATTGTTCGGAATTCCCCCCTCCAAGGAATTATGCGAGAGAGACAACTGTTCCAGTCGGAACAGTTGACCAATTTCGTGTGGAATTCCACCAGTTAGACTGTTGTTGTGGAGGTAGAGATTCTTAAGAAAGCTAAGGTTTCCAATGTGCGGAGAAATGGAACCTGCCAATCCTTGGGAATTAAGATCCAACATGGTGACTCTACTTGGATGACGAAGACTGCATGTGACACCTCTCCACTCGCAAAAATGCAGAGAATTATTCTTGTTATTCCACGAACTCAATATTCCGAATGGATCTTCAGTGATTTCATTCTTAAATGCAATTAACGCCAGTTGGTCACTTGATTTGTTATCATCGTTGATCGCAGCAAGGCAGTTGATATTCATGGACATATAAGAAGAAATAATGAGAGTAGAAAGGCTGCATAATAGTAACTGTAAGCTGAAAGAATTATCATGGTTTGGTAATAACCTCATCTCTATAACATGTACTGGTTTGAAGTCCCCTCTTAAAAATTGGCAAAGAAATAGAAAAAGGTATACAATTCAGGTTCCAAATTAGTCTTGTTATATAAGCTAATGGTGCCTAAAAAAGGAGACATCGATAAAGAGAACATTTCAAGTCTTGGTGATTAATGATGACTCTGGGGACACTAGACAAATGTTTATCTGTTAAGTTTAATATGGTCCAGAAGACTTGATGTGTGACCATGAAAGACGTGGAGAATTATATACGTCAAAACATATGGAGATTTCACATCTAGGAGTGTCTATAAGCGTCCGAACATAAGGAAAAGTTAATAAACAGAGCATTTGAAGTCTTGGTGATTAATGACTCTGGGGACACTAGAACTTGACCTTAGTTCTGTTAACAATTAATATCAAAGTCAATTAATATCAAAATCACTATCAAAGTCATTGTGATTTCTTACATCTTATATTACGTGACCTTAGTTCTGTTAACAATTAATAGGTTCACTAGAACTTGTTTTCGAGTTCCTGAGTCCATGAGACAAGTAAGATATGGCTGCTAGTAGGCCTTCTAACTTCAAAGTCTTTGTAGATGACGAAATTGTTCGTGGATCTTTCAATTCTCTTTTGCTTGCACCAATAATTACGTGTGGATTTGGAATCTAATGGTGCCTAAAAGGAGTGTTATACACGTCAAAACAAAATAAAAGCGTATTGCAGACGTCTAGATTCAGGAATTCTTCTTTTTGCTCGCAGAAATAATGTTTGTGGAATTAGAATTTATAAAAGAGCATTACAGACGTCTAGATGTAGGAAATATTTATGTTCATGGACTTTGGATAGAAATGCATTAGTAAACAGTGGGAAATGACCCAATTGTGAAAAGCGGAAAGTATCTCTTACATGTTGTGAACTTGTAAATCTAGAAAATAGGGTGGAAGAAGATAACACAAAGTAGTGCAAGTGGAGAAAATGTCTTAAAGATATTTAGAATTTGGGTCCCAATCTCCGAAGAATATAACACAAAGTAGTGAAAGTGGAAGAAGATATAACACAAAGCAGTCAAGACTATAAATGCTCTCTCTCACCGATCTCGGACTCAAGTCTATTTCTGCCTGGCGAGAGTCGAGAAGAGTAAGTTTGGTGAATATCTTCCACAAGTTGTGTGGAGATTGAAACTTGTATTTATAATGAGTTGGTATTACATTATTCAAAACTAAGAAACAGAAATAAGTTCAGATCCTAGAAAGTAGTCGGAGAAGGTTATAGACTAGACTTAGTTTGGTTTTGGTCAACAGCTTCCGAGCTTTGTGCTAATGACTGACTGCAAGGTGTGACTAGATTATTATTTGTGCTGACACCCTCCCTCAAGTTGAACCGGAGTTGGCGAATGTTCAACTTGTCTCTGATGAACTGGAACCTTGGTGAAGCCAATCCTTTTGTGAAGATATCAGCTAGTTGATCCCTACTGCTGATGAACTTGACATGAAGTCTGTTCTGAGCCACCCTTTCACGGACAAAGTGGTAATCAATTTCAATGTGCTTGGTACGCGCATGAAAAATAGGATTGGCAGTAAGGTAGGTTGCACCGAGATTGTCACACCATAGAGAAGGTGTAGGAGGAACAATACCCAATTCTACAAGCAAGGACTGGATCCACATAAGCTCAGAAGTGGCTATAGCAACACCACGATATTCAGCTTCCGTGCTTGATTTGGAAACGGTTCGCTGCTTTCTGGCATTCCAAGAGATGAGATTACCTCCAAAGTATATACAATACCCACTGGTCGATCTTCGATCATCAAGACTGCCTGCCCAGTCCGCATCAGAGTATGCATTAAGGGTATAATCCTTCCCAGGTCTTATAAACAGTCCATAGTCTATCGTTTGCTTCAAATATCTGAGAATTCGTTTCACCAACTCCCAATGTTCTATATATGGCTCATGCATATACTGGCAAGCCTTGTTAACAGCTACAGAGATATCAGGCCGTGTAATATGCAGATATTGCAAAGCACCAACGACACTTCTATAAAGTGTTGAGTCTGAAAACTTCTCAGTGCCGAGCTTTTGTAGTCTGGTATTTGCTGCCATTGGAGTGCATACAGGTTTGATACCGTCTAGCTTGGTGCGGCTGAAGAAATCTGCTATATACTTCCTCTGCGAAAGAACTAGAGATTGTCCTTGCTTCAGCACCTCAACACCCAGAAAATAAGATAACGTGCCCATGTCTTTCACAGCAAACTCGTTACCCAAATCTGTAATCAGAGAATCAACCAGGTTGGTGTCTGAACCCGTCACAATTATGTCGTCGACATAAATTAGCACGTAAGTCACTGAGTTTCCGGTCTTCTTGATAAATAAAGAAGAATCTGCAATGGAAGCAGTAAACCCTAGCTTGAGAAGATGGTTGCTGAGACGAGAGAACCATGCATGTGGTGCCTGTTTAAGCCCATATAAGGATTTATGCAATTTACACACGTAATCTGGGTAGTTTGGATCGACATATCCAGATGGCTGCCTCATATATACCTCTTCCTCTAATATTCCATGAAGAAACGCGTTCTCCACATCCAGTTGACGAAGTGACCACTGATTCATAACAGCAAGGGAAAGAACCAACCTAATTGTGCATGGTTTAATGACTGGAGAGAAAGTTTCACCATAGTCTATACCCTCTTGTTGGTTGAATCCTTTTGCCACCAAACGAGCCTTGTAGCGCTGTATAGATCCATCAGGATTTCTTTTGATTCGATAAACCCATTTGGAGCCAACTATATTCATGCCATTCTCATACTTGACCAGAGAATACGTACCATTCCGTATTAAAGCATTAATTTGTGTGTCCATTGCATCTCTCCACTCTGGAATTGTACAAGCCTTTGAGTAACATGTTGGTTCCATGAAGTCCTCATCATGCAGGGGATGTTTTGTAGTGGTGAGACACAGTTTTTGGATTGGCTTTGTAATACCCGCTTTAGCTCTAGTCACCATTGTATGCCCTGGCACCACCGTTTGGTCTGTTGACTGCACTTCAGGTGAGAGTGCTGGTGGAGATTGTGATGGCGATGGCAGCAGAGGCTTGAATTTGTCAGAGACTGCAGGGATGTGTCAGCTTGAGCCGGAACTGGTGAGTTAGGAGGTTGTAACCCTTGCGCTGTAGTTTGCTGAAGCTGCATTGGCACTGGTTGAATTGGCCTAAAAATAGATGAACTCAATATATCCGTGCTAGTACAATGAGATGGGGAACTTACCTCTGGAGCAGGCTGCGGAGCAGGAGAGAATGGAAATGTGGATTCCTCAAACCTGACGTGTCTTGATATATACTGCCTATTTGTTGGTAAGTGAAGACAAACATACCCCTTATGAGCTGAACTGTATCCTAGGAATATACACGGTAATGACCTAGGTTCGAGTTTGTTGGAATTATAGGGTCGAAGACATGGATAAGCCAAGCATCCAAAAACACGGAGGAAAGAGTAATCAGGTGTCTTTTTGTAGAGAAGCTCAAGAGGAGTTTTGGATTCGGTAGAAGACTTGGGTATCCTGTTGATGAGAAAACAGGCAGTAGTGAAGGCTTCAGCCCAAAACTCTTTAGGAAGTTGTGCATGAAACAACAACGCAAGACCACTTTCAGTAACATGTTTTATTCGACGTTCTGCAAGTCCGTTTTGAGCTGAGGTGTGAGGACAAGAGAATCGATGTTGTATACCGGAATTGTTAAGATAAGACGTAAACTTTTTGTATTCAAGAGCATTATCAGACTGGAAAGTCTTAATCTTATGACCAGTTAAATTCTCAACTTGCTTATGAAATTGTGTAAAGACATTGAATGCATCTGAACGTTGTACCAGAGGAAAAACCCAAGTATAATGAGAGAATACATCCATTAATAAAAGGTAATAACGAAAACCACTTCTTGAAATTTCTGGAGAAACCCATATGTCTGAAACTACAAGACTTAATGGTGTATCATAAACAGTAGCACTACGAGAAAAAGGTAAACGCCTACTCTTGCTAATGTGACAGGAGTGGCAGAAATCAAACGTTTTATTTAATACTGGAAGTGAAAAATTGCTAATAATCTTAGAAACCGTGCTCAGCATTGGATGACCAAGTCAGCCAGTGCCGAGGCAGACTTGCAGAGAGAAAGGACTGTGGAAAAATTGATTTATTTATGTCACCTACACCATCGAACACGTACAGACCATTCTCATTCCTCCCCTTTAGCAGCACCGCTCCCGTGGTTTTGTCCTTCACAACAAAGAAATTTGTGTGAAACTCAAAGTAAACATGGTTATCTTTACAAAACTGATAAACAGAGAGAAGATTTGTCTTAATCTTTGGTACATGGTATACATTGTTTAAGCAAAACTTGCGATTATTTGACGTAAAAACAGCGTTACCAATATGTGCTATTTGCAAAGTATTACCATTACCAACTCTGACTGTGTCTGTGCCATCATATTCATGAGGAATACACAGATTCTTGACATCAGCAGTCAAGTGATGAGTAGCCCCTGAATCTGTGACCCATTGAGCGCCAGACGAGTCACCAGGAAAAGCAAGATATGCAGCAGGAGCTTTGTTCTGAGAGTTGTTGCTTTTCTCATAACGAAACCAGCAACGAGCAGCCGTGTGGTTCCTCTTCTTACAGATCTGACAGTAAACCTCTCCATGAGCAGCACTTCGTTGTTGCTGTGGTTGTCGACGGTTGTTGTTGTTTGGAGGTGGTGGTCCTCTTTGTTGATTATTGAACCTTCGTGGTTCATTATTGGTGCAAGCACTGGAGCTCGACGCAACATAGTTGGCCACTGGTGCCTGAACTTGGGCAAGCTGTTGTTCAATTCGCATCTCAAAAGAAAGAAGATGAGAGGTAAAAGTCTGGATATCCATATTTTCGACAGTGCTTAGAGCAGTAACGATTGGATCATAGGTTTGATTCAATCCATTACTAATACACTGTTTCTTCTCTTCAGGTGTGACAGTGTAACCAGATGCTGCAAGTTGGTCAAATAAACTTTTAGCATCATTTAGATAAGTTTTCAAGGACTTATTACCTTTATTCATACAATGGAGCTGCTTCTTAAGAGAGGTCTGGTGAGCAAAAGTTTTGGAGCATATTCAAACTTCTAACTTATCCCATATTTCTTTGGTGGTGAGTGAGTTTAAACCGTGCTTAGCACTTCTCGGTGTTAGTGTTGAATTTAACCATCCAACAATCAATGAATCTTGAGATTCATAAGGTAAAAAGCTGATTGATGTCTTCACTTTCAGGGAGATGTTGTGCTGGCTTTACTTTTGTTCCATCAACAAATCCTTTGAGATCGTACCCTTTGAGGATGGGTCGAAACTGTGCTTTCCACAGATGATGATTTGTCTCAGTGTGCTTCAAGGTGACAAGGTGATGGATCTGAACTTGTCGTAAATTGTTTGTTGTATCTGCCATTGCTGATTAGGGTTTGTGTTTTCTGTTTTTTTTTTTTGTTTTTTTTTTGTTGTTGAAGATTTTGTAGCGGAAACGAGCTTGGATCGAAGGCTGATACCAAGTCGAGAAGAGTAAGTTTGGTGAATATCTTCCACAAGTTGTGTGGAGATTGAAACTTGTATTTATAATGAGTTGGTATTACATTATTCAAAACTAAGAAACAGAAATAAGTTCAGATCCTAGAAAGTAGTCGGAGAAGGTTATAGACTAGACTTAGTTTGGTTTTGGTCATGACTTCCGAGCTTTGTGCTAATGACTGACTGCAAGGTGTGACTAGATTATTATTTGTGCTGACAGCGAGATTGGGGTATACTCAAACTAATTGGGGTATACCCAATAAGATAAAATAGAGTCATTTTGAAGTAAAAAATGTCACCCCTTAACCAAATATTTTTAAAATGACAAAATTACCCTCGTTTAATTAATATTTAAATTTTGATTAGATTAATTAATTAAGTTTAAATTGATTGAATAGATTAAAACTTATGAATTTAAGTTATGAAATTTTGTTTTTGATTGAACTTTTGTGGGATGATTTTTGATTTTTGATTTTTTTTTTTTTTTTTAAAAGTATCTTGCAAGGAAAATGAAGCACACAACCGAAACACTTCTAAAAAGGGGATTGCAAATCTGTTGTATGAAATCATACTCAAAATCAAATAAAAAATCAACACTTTCAGTTCTGAAAGTATGAAAAGTCGGCAAGGTCGACGAATGAAGAACATGCCGACTGTATTTGGCCGGTAAGGTATTTAAATGAAGAACATGCCGACTTTATTTTTTTTTTTGACACACAGGAGATGGCTATTGAAAAATATTAGTCGGCAAGGTCTACAATAAAAACCCCGCCGGCTGTTGAAAAATACCACGCCGGCTGTTGAAAATACCATGCCGGTTGTATTTGGCCGACAAGGTCTTTAAAAAATACCCTGCCGGATGTTGAAAAAATTACACAGGAGATGGATATTGAAATATACCACGCCGGTTGTTGAAAATACCATGCCGGCTATATTTGGCCAGTGCGGTCTTCAAAAAAAAATACCCGCTTAGGTTGTTGGAAAAATACTAATAGGAGATGGCTATTGAAAAATACCACGCCTATTTGTTGAAAATACCTCACTGTTTGTATTTGGTCGGCAAGGTCTTCAAAAATCCCGCCGGATGTTGAAAAATTTACACAGGAGATGGATATTGAAATATACCACGCCGGCTGTTGAAAATACCATGCCGGCTACACTTGGCCAAAGACGGTCTTCAAAAAAAAAAATACCCCGCCACCGTTGAAAAAAATACAAATAGGAGATGGCTATTGAAAAACCACGCCATTTGTTGAAAATACCCTGCCGGCTATATTTGGACTGGCAAGGTCTTCAAAAAACCCCGCCGGGTTGTTGAAAAATTTTACTGCCGCCACCATGGTGTTATGAAAAGTGGCAAGATATGCATGTTACGACCTTGCTGACTAAAAAAAAAAACACGTAAATCATAATTTTTGATTTCTAACCTAATATAACAATCGAATCACACAACACAATGATGGGTTTGAGTTTAAACATCATTTATAGTTTTTTTCATTGGTAGAGTCAACAATTTTTTGGAAAATCAAAGTTGAAGATTTTTATATGGCTTTGGTTGATGGAAGATGAAGAAGAAGAAGATTAAGAGTTGTTTAGTTTTTTAATTTTAGAGTTAATGAAATTAAGAAATGTGTTTAGTTTAAGATTTAATTAGTTCAAGGGTATTAAAGTAAAATCACCCTTTTTAATAATGACACATCGTGTCCCCTTGAAATTGGGCATACCCCAATTAATCTGGGTATACCCTAATCAAGCCAGGTATTTCTGAGTCTGATTTTGAGTTTCTTGAAAAAAGTATCGAGGAAGAAGATGTTCTTTTGGCTCTTAAAAACTTGGGCCAAGACAAAGCTCCGGGTCCGGATGGTTTTCATGTTAATGTGATTGTTAAATGTTGGAAAAGGGGACATTATGAAGGTTGTTAAGATTTTTGAATCTTCGGGGTTTATAGATTGGAGGCTCAAATCCACCTTCATTTCCTTATTGCAAAAAAAAAAAAAAGAGATAGTGGAGGAGGTGAAGGATCTAAGGCCCATCAGTCTTTCCAATACCGTTTTCAAAGCTATCTCCAAAATTAAGGCGGAAAGGCTCAAGTTGGTGCTTCCCAAGCTGATTTCGAACTTGCAAACCGCTTTCATGAAAGGAAGACAAATCTTGGACAAGTGTCTTGATTGCTAATGAATGCTTAGACTCGAGAATGAAATCCAAAATTCCTTGCCTTGTTTGTAAAATTGATCTCGAAAAGCTTTCGACAATGTCAAGTGGTCTTTCGTGGATGAAGTTCTTCGCTGCATGGGCTTTGGTGTTAAGTGGAGGATGTGGATCAATAGTTGTATTCAAAAATACCCTTCTCCATCTTGGTCAATGGCAGTTTGAGTGGGAAATTTACTAGCGAGAAAGGTCTCCTTCAAGGAGATCCATTGTCACCTTTCATTTTTCTCCTCGTTTCGAGGTCCTCATGTTCTCTAAGGCTTCGGCCGCAGGTAAAGTGGGCGGTTTCAGGGTGAAAGAGGGTGGCACGATCATTAGTCATCTGCAATTTGCGGATGACACTCTTGTCTTTCTTGATGCCAACCTGGAGCAAGTCCGATACTTGAAATTTTTGCTTCTTTCTTTCAAATTTTCTTCTGGGCTGAGTACAAACTTCAGCAAATGCAATCTGGTTGGTGTTGGCGAAGTGGAGGATATAGCCTCCTATGCTTCTGTTTTGGGTTGCTCTTGCGATTCTTTCCCCGCTATCTATCTCGGCCTTCCTCTTGGTGAGCAGACTCTTTCTAAAACTAAATGGGATAGAATTGTTGAAATTTGAAAATCGAGATTAGCTTCCTGGAAACGAAGCTCGCTCTCTAAGGCAGGTAAACTTACTTTGATAAAAAGTGTGCTTCTCAGCTTACCCATCTATTATATGTCCCTCTTTTGGCTCCTAAGTCCTGCCGTTAACCAAATTGGAGAAGACCATTAGGGACTTTTTGTGGCATAATAGTGTTGATAGAAAGAATGTCCACGGGTCAAAGAGGACAATCTGTGTAAACCCTTGAAATACGGAGGTTTGGGTATTAGAAAGCTCACCACTAGTCCAAAACCAGGTTTTCGGGACACTTGGTGTTCGCGGAAAAGAAAGTTTCCATCGGTCATTAATTATAAAACAAGCTTATAATACGTCGCATAATTGGTATCTCGATATACATCACTATATATCTGTCTTTTTTTTGTGGTTTCTATTCGCCCCCAATTTTAGTTCCCACCCCATCGATAAAATATCGACAAATATAAAAATAAAAAGTGCCACCTGAATTTTAGGAGACATAGATTTTCCCCAAAATTATTTATATTTTTCACAAAAATAAAATTTTATCCACAAAAATTCCAAGCAACTTGCGAGGGGTTTATATTCGTAGATAATTAAAGATCCGGCGGTATAATTATAACCACTAGACCTTTCTTATATGCCGAACTCCTAAAACCTAAAAACTGCTTTAGACTGGAAACATGTTCTTAGAAAATAACGGCCTCCGTATTCTCTTCCATCGTGGGTTTATCAAAGATGAAACTTTCTCATATCCTTGGACTACAGTTCTTCTGATTTTCATTTTTATTTTCTAATATCAAGTGAAGAAACCGTGGACAGATCGAGATTCGAATATTCAAGTGAAGAAACCGTGGACATATCCAGATTTGAATCAGTAAGGATTTTTGAGATTTTGATATAATCATCTTCCTCTTTTCTAATGAAATTTTACTTAAATTGAGAGTTTTCTTAAATGAGCCTTTTCTTCTTCTTTAGAACTTAATCGAATTTAGGGTTTTCCGTATTGTTTGTACCCTATTAAAATAGTATGTGTGCGTACCGCACAAGCTATTTGATGTCGGTACAATACGGTTTATTGTGGAAACCGGTGGGTTTATTGTGGAAACCCGCATGGCTTATTATGGAAGCCTAACCCGGTTTATTGTGGAAACCGTTGGGTTTATTGTGGAAACCCGCATGGCTTATTATGGAAGCCTAATCCAGGTTTATTGTGGAAACCGGTGGGTTTATTGTGGAAACCCGCATGGCTTATTATGGAAGCCTGGATTTGGGTTGTTAGGAAACCGGTGGGTTTATTATGGAAACCCACTAGGCTTATTATTGAAGCCCAAGAGTCTTGAATAATTATTTATAATTATTAATGATATTTGAGATAAATGCAGGATCCTAAATAAAGAGGATAATTATCTTAAATACTTATAATTATTATTTAAGATAAATATTATTTAAGATAAATATTATTTAAGATAAATAAGGATTATGGTAAATATTAGGGTTTATCATGAATCTGGATGTTATTTGAGGTTTATACAGATGAGGGAAGTTATTAGGATAACTATCAAAACCCTAAAGCTACATCTATTTCTCGCCTATATATAGAGGCTAAATCTCAAAGACAAAAGGTACACAATTTCTATTCCTTTCTTAACAACCTACTTGCATAGAAATCTTGTTGATTTTAGCATCGGAGTGTCTTTGCAGTACCCCCACCATTTTCAATCAACAATTCTTTGGAGAATCTAGTTAACGGCGGCGATTCGATCATCGTACACACATCTCGAAGATTGTTGGGGTGATTAATTTTGGCACCAACATCTTTTGGCGCCGACTAATGGGACTACGAGAAAAGATCGTGCTCCCCGCGTTTGAGGAAAGTTTTTTCAAGTGGTTTTGGAAACTAGGGTTTCAAAGACATTTGAAAAGGAAGCAAATTAGATCGCAACTTTTCTGGAAGTCGCAGAAAGTATAACCACTTTCCGTTTGCAACTTTTGAGAAAGTTGCAGTAAGTTCCAACAAGGTACAGAAAGTTGCAGGAAGTTGAACACTTTCAGAGAGTTGCGAAAACTTTCGAACGTTTGTAAAAGTCACAAGAAGATCACAACCTTTCGTAAAGTTGCAAAAAGTATCGCAACTTTTCAGGAAGTTGCGGAAGATTCACAACTTAACAGATCAAGTTGCAGAAGCTTATTTAACGCTTTGAGAAGGTTCCTGGAAGGTTCGGGACTATTTCATAGAGTTGTTGAAGATCCGAAAAGTCGCGAGAAAAGTTCGCCAAAGTTGTTGAAAGAAAATCTAAAGAAACGAATGGATGCATCAGAGTAGATCAACTTTGAGATGTATGTAAATGTACACACCGTCAATCTGGCGAATTAGTAGGCTAACATTCGAACCCTAAGAAGTGTTGTAGTCCAAGGTACTATGATGAGAGGGATGGAAGAGAAACGTCATTGTCATCAACGACATCGGCTTCTCGATCTCGTACATAAAGATCTGTGCCACGAAACAGGGAGAACTATGTTTCGATGCATAGATCGCCACCCCCAGCCACTAGCAGAAACTTCCATCATCAAGGAAGGTTTCAAGGACAGCACCAGAGCATCCATGAACGAAGACAAGAAGATATCGTTAACAAAGGAGTACGTTCTCGTGTTAAAAATCCATCGGCTGAACCAGCTAATGTCCGATCAACTTCTCAAGTTATTATCTCACCAATCGTGCAAGCTAATATCCCGCTTGTTTGCTCGAGTTGATGACCCACGGGTTACACAAGTTAACATACCACATGTAACGCCAATCGACCTAACAGTACGAGAGCGTTTGCAAGAGCTGGAAAGAGAGAATAAATGGATAAATATTGCGTTAGAGAAAAGAAAAGAGATCGAAGAAACAACTATCCCTCATTCTGGCAGTGACAGATCATACCGTCACCGAGAGCCTGACAATCCACCACAGAAAGGGGCAAACTAAAAGGCTGCATACGGATTAATAACAGTCCCAAGCACATGTCAACGCCAAGATAGGGAGAGCTACTTCACCAATAACTAACTGTATAGGCTTGCGAACTATACAGACTTACAGGCGTCTTTCGTGTTCAGAGACAAGGAAAATATTAGCACAGCAAGGCTTTGCAGGTGAAGCCAAGTTGCTGCAAATGAAGATGTGTTGCATATGAAGATGAAAAAACTAAGGTCAAGGACCAAGAGCGGGAAAGATCTCACTTGCATGTTGGTTGCCGTAAGAGTAAACTCACATGCACCACACCATGACGCGAGGATGAGTAACACTTCCTTGCCTTTGCTACGATATCGCAAAAGGTACAACGCCACTTATATGAATGGTAAACTAGAATTTGTATAAGAAGAAAATTCTAAAGGAAATCAAAATATGATTTGATTTTGTGGTTCTCTTTTAATCGATCCAAGGAAGAACAGAACACTACAAGTGTTACCGAGGGCCACGTATACTTGATAGAGAGGAAATTGTTCTCTTTGTCCGCAAGTATAGGAGTTCTACTAACCCGTATGGGTAAGCCACTACTAGTCACTCCAACACACGCGTTTGTGCATAAATAATTGGGATTGGTTTTTGGATCAAATGTTCGAGATGGAGCTAGCAAAAGGAATGCAACTATTGGTGACTTCGTTATGTTAGCTAGCGGTTGGAAGCTATTGGAACCGTATGAACGTGACGCTCAATTTGTGATCGTCGCACTAAAGATTTAAAAGAAAAATTTGGTTGAATATCGACCACCCAAGAAAGAACTGCGAAGGTCCTATCAAAGAAGGATTCAATCGGGTTGTGGTATATTTTTTATCCTGCAGAAGACGACTTGGCAACGTTTACACACTTGTCAAGGAGGATCCGTAAGGAAGTTAGTGAAGTTAGAAAGGTTGATGCTGCTCTCGTAATATAAATATACAAGAATGCATTGAGTTACAACGTGCTTCGAATTTATAGCTCCTAACAGTTCAACCGGTTTGAAACCTCAAAGAGTTGAGCGACAGGGCCGACAGGTACGGGGGAGCTGAGAAAGAAAAGAAAGCAAAATTGACACATACGTCGAAAGGGTCTGGAACCGAGGGACACGCCACACAAAGACAATATTTCGGTGGCGATTCCGAAAAGAAAAATAACAATGAGTCCAGAAATAAGATGGCAACGGAAAAGATACCATAAGCTCAGATCCATCTAGCAAGTGAGGATTGGATATAATGGATCTAGTTCTTGCTCACCACAGGGCGTCTTTGCTATTTGGAAATATCTCTACAGATATTGGGAGCGGCTAAAGTGACGCCGAGCATTCAATCAAAACCAACATGGTTAAGGAAGTCAAACAATAGGACGCATCCTTTTCATTATAATTGGAATAATGGGGGCGACTAAGGTGGAAGGAACGAACGCCTTGGGAGGTAAGTCTTCCACGATTACATTATAAATCAAGTTTATCGTCTCAATTGAGAACACTTTTTTCATGTATTTATTAAAGAAATACATGCAATGTCTTTCTAAAAAGAGGACGAAAAAGACGAAGTATTTTGGTTATTAAGGAAATAGTTGCAATGTCATTCTATAAAAGAGGAAGACAAAGACAAAGTAGTTGCAATGTATTTCTATAAAAGAGGAAGACAAAGACGAAGTATTTTGGTTATCAAAGGAACAGTTGTTATGTCTTTCTAGTAAAGAGAAAGACAGACGAAGTATTTGATTATAAAGGAAATTGTGCGATGTCTTTCTAATAAAGAGAAAGGAGAAAACAAGATGTTTCAACATAATTAAGCTGAAGCTAAAATGGAGCGAAAGGAGCAAAGGAAAAATATTAAAGAAACTCGTATGGCTTATTATGGAAGCCCAATTTGGTTTATTGTAGAAACCAGTGGGTTTATTGTGGAAACTCACATGCTTGATTATAGAGCCCAGTTCGGTTTACTGTAGAAACCAATAGCTTATTATGAAATAAAATGTATGAATGTCGACAGTAAACCTGTACACCCGCAGATTGTCGCACATTCATTATTTGCAGACACAAGCGCGTTGAGTCGGAAAATTCAAGGCCATTACGGGAGCATAAGGGCAATCAATATGCCTAGCAAGATACGGGAGCAACCTGCGTTCGAGTGAGGTATGTTCTCAAAGTCGAAGTTAAGTTATTAATTTAATCCTGATAATTTTTCTATTAAAGAGATAAATTGGAGCGTTTTTCTATCAAAGAGAAAATCCAAGGAAATGAATTGTCATGCAAAGTAAAATAGTTCTAATAATATCTTACAAAGAACAATGGCTTATGAGATGATTAAGTACATTTTTGGTGCTTTGAGTTATTAAGACAACTTTGGGGCAAATCCACACAACAAGCTGGCCAAGGCCACGGAAGGTTATCGGATAAGCA
Source organism: Papaver armeniacum (assembly GCA_023531295.1). NCBI lineage: Eukaryota > Viridiplantae > Streptophyta > Magnoliopsida > Ranunculales > Papaveraceae > Papaver > Papaver armeniacum. Next base: position 122,558 of record JAJJWW010004624.1, read on the forward strand.
GCATATGGCGAATTTGAACGACCCGAGAAGGTTAGTTCTATTGATTTTCTTAACTCTTCGACAAGTCGAGAATTAAGAGGGGGCGATGTTTGTACCCTATTAAAATAGTATGTGTGCATCGCACAAGCTATTTGATGTCGGTACAATACGGTTTATTGTGGAAACCGGTGGGTTTATTGTGGAAACCCGCATGGCTTATTATGGAAGCCTAACCCGGTTTATTGGAAACCGTTGGGTTTATTGTGGAAACCCGCATGGCTTATTATGAAGCCTAATCCGGTTTATTGTGGAAACCGGTGGATTTATTGTGGAAACCCGCATGGCTTATTATGGAAGCCTGGATTTGGGTTGTTAGGGAAACCAGTGGGTTTATTATGGAAACCCACTAGGCTTATTATTGAAGCCCAAGAGTCTTGAATAATTATTTATAATTATTAATGATATTTGAGATAAATGCAGATCCTAAATAAAGAGGATAATTATCTTAAATACTTATAATTATTATTTAAGATAAATAAGGATTATGGTAAATATTAGGGTTTATCATGAATCTGGATGTTATTTGAGGTTTATACAGATGAGGGAAGTTATTAGGATAACTATCAAAACCCTAAAGCTACATCTATTTCTGCCTATATATATAGAGGCTAAATCTCAACACAAAAGGTACACGATTTCTATTCCTTTCTTAACAACCTACTTGCATAGAACTCTTGTTGATTTTAGCATCGGAGTGTCTTTGCAGGTACCCCCACCATTTTCAATCAACAATTCTTTGGAGAATCTAGTTAACGACGGCGATTCGATCATCGTACACACATCTCGAAGATTGTTGGGGTGATTAATTTTTGCACCAACACGTATTTTGGGTTTACCATGTAAAATATGCCCATGATCTATCAATATGGAGTCTGTTAGATCACAGTGCCCATGATTCTTGGGGTGCCCATTTTCACATACATGGTAAAATGCCCATGATCTATCAATATGGAGTCTGTTAGACCACAGTACCCCAACAATCATGGGCATTTTACAGACTCCATATTGATAGATCACGGTGCCCTTTCACGGTAAACCCAAAAAATATATGCAAATTCGGATGTATACACCTGTTTGTACCATAAGTAAAAATACGACTTAATGGGCCAAATTGTGAATCATGTTTTGGTCCTCATCTAAGCCCACTAACCAGTCAACCAAGGCAGCCCACTAGTCTGCACGGACTGGTCAATGGTCAAAGTCGGTCAACTATCAAAGTCAACTTCCGGTCATGGTCATGGTCAACGGTCGGTCAACAGTCAAGGTCAACCGTCGGTCAACTATCGAAGTCAGTCGCACCCCTAGCCAATTTCCAGTCTTGTAGCCAGCAAAGCTGCAAACCAATTCCCAGCCAAAACCTCTTCCACGCTGCCAACCAGTCTCCAACCATTCTGCCAGCCAGCCTCCATCCACACTGCCAGCCATCATGCCTGTCAACCATCAAGCCCGGCCCCTACACATGTACAATTGTTCAAGAAATGTCCACAAAGCAAATGTCCCTACACATGGAAGCATAAATGTGCGATTTCATGCGTAATTGAATTCCAAAGAAGTTTCAGCCATACAAATGAAGTCCAAATAGATTTCGGCCATGCAATATTCATTTGGCCGTTAGTTTCATCCATGCATGCTAAATGCGAAAGATTTCAACCATGCGGTACTAATTGGGAAAGATTTCATACATGCGTAATTAACTTGGCTATTTCATTCGGTAATTGATGATGGAGACATGAATGAGCTTGATTAATGTAATTTATGTTTGTATTTAGATATGGAAATCGTATAAATAAGAGACGGCGAGAAATCGGGAAGGGGGGAGGCGAAGAGGAGATAAAAACATACTTTGTAATACAAAAGTCAATAAAACATTTCTCCCCCAAGGGGATTCGCCCGTGGATGTAGGCAACCTATGCCGAACCACGTTAAACCTTTGTCTTTCATTTTGTTCTTCATTTCGTCTCCTAACCCAAAATACACACCAAACTATCCATTCATCGTGTTTCGTGCCCAAAAGTAATTTTGGGTACAAACATTGGAGAGCGTACACCCTAATATTTTTACGCAATTTTTACAATCGTAATGTTAAACTCGCTATAGTTATGTTGATTGAATTATTGTACTCGATTCAAAAGCAACTCGCACTTTCGGTTGGGCGCGACCGATGCAATCGATTTTGCCTATGAATTACAGTACTCGGTTGGGCGCAGACCGATGCGATCCGGTTGTACTCGGTTGGGCGCATGACTGATGTTGTCAAGTTTTATTTGTAACGGTTACACCTAGGTTTATCGATCTGTTTAAATCTAGTCCCTCAGCAGCAGCTGCAGTCAGCTGATTGAGCTACTGCAGTCCGATCTCTGTTTGTATTCCTGCAGTCCAGCTGATCGCAGCTGCTACAATGCTCGATCTTCGCTGCAGAACCGAGTGATCGAAGCTGCTGCAGTCCGGCTACGTTCGCAACTCCGCATGATCCAGTGATCGCGAAGCTGCTGCCGATGCTGATTTGCTTCGTCACTCATGCGAGTCAGTGATCGCGCATTGCTTTGCGATGCGATTTTGTTCGTCACTCCACGCAGTCCGACTGATCGCAGCGAGCTGCGGTGCAGTTTTGCGTCACTCCCCATGATCCAGTGATCGCAATCGTTGAGTGCGTTTTGCTCGTTGCTCCTACCCGTCCACTTGATCGCACCTTCGAATGCTCGATGGTGCCGGGCACCAATGATCGTCAGTCGCTAGCCTTCCAACTTTCTGTTCGCAACTCCCTGCAGTCCACCTGATCGCAGCTGGGCAAAAGAATGCAGTTTTGCTCGTCACTCCTCGCAGCTCCACTGATCGCAATGTCATAGCAGCTGCGCTTTGCTCGCCACTCCGTTAACCCAAATGATCACGCTTGCTGGGCATCAGCTTCACTCAATGTTGTTACTGCTCATTTCCAACATCACTCTGCTCCATTATCAAGCTTCCGCTGCATCACCTCAGTCTTGTTTTTGCAACACTTGGGTGCGACTTGATTACAATCTCCACAATCAACGAAGGCGTTTCTATTTACGCTTCAGCAACATAAATGTACTCTTGGGGGCGTCTTGATTTCCGCAAACAACAAGGGAAGTTCGCCAATCACCTCAATATCAATAGTCCACACTTGGGGGCGAGTTTTATCATTGACTAAGGAACACGAAATTTTTTCTTAACCCCCAACAAGTTGGAGGGTAAGAAGGGGCGATGTTTGTACCATAAGTAAAAATACCACTTAATGGGCCAAATTGATACTTGAATCATGTTTTGGTCCTCATCCAAGCCCACTAACCAAATCAACCAAGGCAGCCCACCAGTCTGCACGGACTGGTCAATGGTCAAAGTCGGTCAAGTATCAAAGTCAACTTCCTGGCCAACGGTCGGTCAATAGTCAAGGTCAATCGTAGGTCAACTATCGAAGTAATCGCACCCCTAGCCAATTTTCGGTCTTGTAGCCAGCAAAGCTGCAAACCAATTCCTCTACTAAAAACTCTTCCATCGCCGCTAACCAAGCCTCCAACCATGCCGCCGGCCTCCATCCACACTGCCACCATCATGCTCACAACCATCAAGCGGCCCCTACACATGGGGTCAAATGTTCCGCCAAAGAAATGTCCACCAATACTGCCAGCCATCATTTATGTAATTTATCATGGAAGCATAAATGTGCGTTTGACCATGCGAATTGAAGTCCAATAGTTTACCATGCAATATTCATTTCCGCCAGCTTTCATCCATGCGGTGCTAAATGCGGTGATTTCAAACCATGCGGTACTAATTGCAGATTTCATACATGCAGAATTAACTCTAGCTATTTCATTCGAATTGATGATGGAGACATGAATGAGCGATTAATGTAATTTATGTTTGTATTTAGATGTGGAACCTGTATAAATTGGAGAGGGCCGAAATCGGGAAGGGGGAGGCGAAGAGGAGAGAAAACATACTTTGTAATACAAAAGTCAATAAAACATTTCTCCCCAAGGGGATTCGCCCGTGGACGTAGGCAACCTATGCCGAACCACGTTAAACCTCCGTCTTCATTTTGTTCTTCATTTCGTCTCCTAACCCAAAATACACACCAAACTATCCATTCATCGTGTTTCGCGCCCAAAAGTAATTTTGGGTACAAACATTGGCGCGACTAAGGGGACACACGAGAAAAGAAATCGTGTTTTCCCATTGAGAAAAGTTGTAGAAAATGCTTCAAAATCTTGTCATGAAAAAAAATCTGAGCGTTTTTGAAAAATCATCTGCTGCAGTCTAGTTGACACCGCAATCTGTGCAGTCGCTTTGATCATAACGATCGCAGATCCAAATGATCGCAGCTAGCTGGCCGACCGTATAATCGCACATACTACAGTCCAGTTGATCGCAACTGCTGCAATCAAGATTCGCCGTTGAGATTTCTTTGAAGCTATTACTGCGGATCCGCTGAAAATCGAGTCACTACAAAAATCGATGATAGTGTTCTTTGGGACGCTTCGGTTCGCGGCCAAAGATGTAGTGAAATACCATCAAAACGTTGTAGGAGATTCGATCCACAACATGGCTGGATCCGATTTGATTTCTACCACCGCTGTCACCGGTGATCGCGCATAGCTACTGATTGATTAATCACAATTACTATAGCTCAAGATCACGCTTCGGAAGCCACCAAAGCGGACTCACTGCGAACATCGCTAAGATTGTTGCCGAGGATGTTTGATCCGAAGCATGTTCATGGAGAAAAATATTGCAAGGAGAAAGGACAACAAGTACTCAAAATGTTACAAAGGGAAGTCGCAAGGATAACACTTCAACCATCCGTTGCAAGAAGGCATGAAAGAAAAGACAACAGTTCCCCAAAGCTGTCACCAAATGTTCGGAGTAAAGGTCACAGTTTCGTAGCACTGTCACCAAAAGTTTCAAAAAAAAAAAAAAAAAAAAAAAAAGAATAGGCGCCGACGGCCGACCCGGCGGCCCAACCCGGCGGCGATCACGAGCGGGCGGCAACGCTCAGATCTGTTCACCCTCTTCAGGGGTTTCGTTCACCTACATTTGTTTTGACTCACCCACGTCAAGGGTGTCCATCACCCACATCAGAATTCTTCGATGCTTCCAGATATATCAAAGTTCGATGAACAGCAAATTACCACCGTGGATTTTCTAAGGTACATCAAACTTCGATGGTCCGCGATTCATCAAAATTCCATTCTCTCAGATTCGATGCAACGGTGGTACATCAACCTTCGATGCGCTCGAAAACACTGCATCGTTGATGCTCCCTCGGTACATTCATTTTCGATGTTCGTAAAACATCAAAATCAAATTCAAATTCAAAATAAAAAAAAAAAAAGAATCGAAAAGCGGCGGCCTCCATGAGCGCGCGGAAAGCGCAGGCGGCGGAAGTGGCGGTGGGCAGAGTTTTGAGCGGCAATCGGCGAGTAGTCGCCGATTAATGGGAGCCTCGATTTGTTGCGGCTCGGTACAACTTAACCCGTAGCCTCGGATCTTTCCGCCCGTTCCTCTTGCCTTGCGGATATGTACACCCCACTAGGGCTTGGCCTAAAATTTTTTTCGCTGATATCTTCTTCGTCTCACGTCCGAATTGGATGATTTTGGCTCGTTGCGATCGCATTTCAATATCCTACGACATGAAGGTAAAATTTTGCAATTGGAGAATAATATTTTTTGGGTACAATCACGTCATCAACATGTTTGGAGGAAGGGGCTAACCAACCAATTTCGTTTATTCGATAACATCTTCTTCATGCATCCAAATTGAGTAATTGTCGGCCCGATGAGATCGTATGTCAATTACCAAGGTCGTGAAGGCGACATTCCAATTTTTCGGAGAAAGTTAATTTTTAGAAACGGTCACATTCAATCACCACCGAAAATACTGCAGTCCAGTTGATCGAACTGCTGCAGTCCTTTTCCACATAACTATTACAGTCAGTTGATCGAACTATTGTAATCCGGTTTCACAAAGAACATTTGTTGGCACATTGATCGAACAAGCCATGTCCTTTTAATTCCTACAGTCCAGTAGGTCGAACTGCTGTAGTCCGATTTTCCCCAAAAATTGTTTCAATACAGTTTTCCTCACAACTGTTTCAGTCCAGTTTTGCGCATAACTATTGCAGTACAGCTGATCACAGCTGCTGAAATACAGTTCCGTGGCAACCGTCTTCGATCCAGCTTGGACTTAACTGGTGCATTCCAGTCCCACAGACAAATCAATTACTAAGTCGAGACGAGACGCTAAGGAAACTATAATAATCATTGTCGCTGGAAAACACCGACATAGCCAGTGGGCATCCTAATCACTTCGTAAGCGAAGTCACAGTAACATTTTCAATAAGTTAAGTATACAATTTACATATTTTTTCATCTTTTCATTTATTCATGCATACTTTTGTTCAGTAAGACACCTTTAATGTGGCAAGCATCTTCTCACGAGGGGATGCACACATTTCAATTCTGCGCGCATAGGAATAGTGGGATTGGCCCGCGCGAATTCCGGTGCACCCTTGTGCAAGCATTGAGCAAGATGACAATTACTATCTTCCTGGGGGCGATTTGCATATCACTTCAACATGACCGACCATCACTTGGGGGCGAGATATGTAACACCTCATGGTCTAAAATTGCTCTTTTGGGGCAAGTCAGGCAACACTTCATATGCTTGGGGCAAGTTACATAGCACCTAATTGCAATCACGGAATTAAGCTTCCAAAATCGAAACTTGAGTAAGCCAAACTTCTTAATCCTCCAACGAGTTCCGGGATTAAGAGGGGGCGAGCGTACACCCTAATATTTTTACGCAATTTTTACAATCGTAATGTTAAATCGCTATAGTTATGTTGATTGAATTATTGTACTCCAGTTCAAAAGCAACTGCTTTACTCGGTTGGACGCGACCGATGCAGTCCAGTTTTGCCTATGAATTCTGTACTCAGTTGGACGCAACTGATGCAGACTGGTTGCACTCAGTTGGACACAACTGATGTTGTCAAGTTTTATTTGTAACGGTTACACCTAGGTTTATCGAACTGTTTAAATCCGGGGTCCCTCAAAGACTCTGCTGCAGTCCGGCCTGATTGAGCTACCGAGTCCGTCTGTTTGTCTTTGCCTACGGTCTCGGCCCGATCCCTTGTTGCTACAATGCTCGATGTTGCTTCTGAACCCGGTGATCGGCTGCTGCCCGGTCGGCTGACCGCCCAACTCCTGCGGTCGACTGATCGCGAAGCTGCTTGCGCGATGCGGTTTCTTTCGTCACTCTGCCGGTCGAGATGATCGCAGGCTAGCTGCGATGCGATTTACCTTTCACTCGCTCTGATCCGGTGATCGCCCGGCAGTGCCCGGTCTGTTTTGCTTTCGTCACTCTGCCCGATCCGGTGATCGCTTGTTGTTGTAGTGTAGTTTTGATCATTGCTCTTGAGTCCGGTGATCGCGAGGCTGTTTGCAATGCTCGATGGTGCTGCCAGACGGTGATTGAAGATGATGCGATCCCGGCTTCTGCATTAAAACTCTGCCCGGTCCGCGATCACGAAGCTGCTTTGCAATGCGGTTTGCTGCGTCACTCCGCAGTCCGGTGATCGCGGTGCTGCGGTGCGGTTTTGCTCGTCCTCCCTGTGATCCACTGATCCTGATTGTTGGCATCAGCCTTCACTCAATGTTGTTATTGCCCATTTCCAACATCACTCTGCTCCATTATCAAGCTTCCACCGCATCACCTCGCCTTGTTTTTCAGCACTTAGGTGCGACTTGATTACAATCTCCACAATCAACGAAGGCATTTCTATTTACGCTTCAGCAACATAAATGTACTCTTGGGGGCGTCTTGATTTCCGCAAACAACAAGGGAAGTTCGCCAATCACCTCAATATCAATAGTCCACACTTGGGGGCGAGTTTTATCATTGACTAAGGAACACGAAATTTTTTCTTAACCCCCAACAAGTTGGAGGTTAAGAGGGGCGATGTTTGTACCATAAGTAAAAATACCACTTAATGGGCCAAATTGATACTTGAATCATGTTTTGGTCCTCATCCAAGCCCACTAACCGGTCAACCAAGGAAGCCCACCCCTCCGACGGACCGGGTCAATGGTCAAAGCTCGGTCAACTATCAAAGTCAACTTCCTATTGGTCAAGGTCATGGTCAACGGTCGGTCAACAAATCAAGGTCAACCGTCGGTCAACTATCAAGCCGGGCCGCACCCCTAGCCAATTTTAAGTCTTATAGCCAGCAAAGTCGCAAACCAATTCCCGATAAAAACTCTTCCTTCCACGCCAACCAACTACTCCAACAAATTTGCCACCCAAACCTCCATCCACACCGCCAGCCATCATGCTGTCAACCATCAAGCTCGCCCCTACCCATGCAACAACTGTTCCGCCAAAGAAATGTCCACCAATACCGCTAGCCATCATATATGCGAATTTATCATGGAAGCATAAATGCGGTTTCATGCGTAGTGAATTCCAAAGATTTGACCATGCGAATTGAAGTCCAAAGAGTTTTGACCATGCAATATTCATTTCAGCAGTTTCAGCCATGCAGTGCTAAATGCTGTTTCAGCCATGCGGTACTAATTGCAGCAGTTTCATACATGCGTAATTAACTCAGCTATTTCATTCGTAATTGATGATAGAGACATGAATGAGCAATTAATGTAATTTATGTTTGTATTTAGATGTGGAAGCGTATAAATAGGAGAGGGCAGAAATCGAAGGGGAAGGGGAAGGCGAAGAGGAGAGAAAAACATACTTTGTAATACAAAAGTCAATAAAACATTTCTCCCCAAGGGGATTCGCCCGTGGACGTAGGCAACCTATGCCGAACCACGTTAAACCTCTGTCTTTCATTTTGTTCTTCATTTCGTCTCCTCACCCAAAATACACACCAAACTATCCATTCATCGTGTTTCGTGCCCAAAAGTAATTTTGGGTACAAACAATACCAAACACCCACCAAAAGTAATCTACCAACAAAAATATTTGCAAAATTGACGAACCCATTCCTTAAACTTCCATGTCATCACCTTCAATTTGTTCTTGTCGCTAAATTCCTTCCCATCAAGATGCTTAAAACTTATATTGTCACTTGATTGTGGTAACTCTTGCACGCATGATACAAAATGCTTTTAGCCAAGGTTTTGAAAGCGTGAAGCGTTTTTCATTTTTAGGAAGCGATGCGTTTGTCGAAGCGTGAAGTGTCGCTTCATGGTTGATGTTTGAAGCGGGTGTTTTCTTATAAATAAATTAGATGTAACTAGTAATTATAAATTTATTAGGAAGATAATATCTATATAAATTTTATATAAGTCTAATTTTTATTAAAAACAAAGCATGTGTACACCAGTTCAATCTACTCCAGGCGAGTGGGAGGTGGGGTGTTCAATCCCCCTTAAAACATTCATATTTTTCTTTGAAAAGGTTTAAACATTAGGCGAAAATTTTAAAGCTTCATGAATGATGCACTTCACATAACCTTTTCGGAGCGAAATGCTGAAATTTGAAGCGAAGCGTAAGCTCTGAAGCGTGTGCTTCATGAAAGATGCGCTTCACATAACCGCTTCAGAGCGAAATGCTGAAATTTGAAGCGAAGCGTACGCTCCGAAACATGAAGCGTGCGCTTTTAAAAACCATGCTTTTAGCTAATCAACCCCTAAGGGTAGTCAAGTAAAATATTGTGGTCTCCCTAATATTTAGACAAAGTTAAAGCGGACAGTCGTTTTGAAACAAAAGGAATATTATTTATTTATTTATACTTATTTTTATGAAAAGGTTAAAATTCATTTATAACAGAAGTTGAAAAGCTAATTTGTCACTTGATTACTGTAGATTAAGAGATGATACCCACCCAATTGTATGGGATGTTTGTTTGAGGGGTTGACCTGTCCTCCATGTAATGTACGGTAAAACTCCATATATTAATAACTTCAAAATTATTAATTAATATTTTAGAGAGGACATTTTTTTTTTTTTTTTTTTTTTTTTATTTTTTTTAATTATCACAAAATTATATTAATCCAAATAAATTGTCGGATTTATTAAGAAATTGGAAGGGAGTCTAGAGGTATAGCCCCCAACCGTTTTTTTTTTTTTTTTTTTTTTTCTAATTCAACATATGTAAATGATAATGGATATGGATGCCTTTCTTAATCATCCAAATGAACAACAAGTCGTATATGCTTTAATCGAAGAACGATGGAATTATACAAGAAAGTAAGGGAATAATCTTGATGGTGATAATAAAAAGATACCAAATGTTTTATGTCAAGAAGCTTTAAACATGCTCGACAAGTTGTAAATATTTTGCCTTTAACAAGAAGGTGTTCACAGTAATAAGGTCTTACGCATTAGTAAATCAAAAGATACGATAAGAATCAAAAAATTTACATCATTTCTAAAATAACTATAGATAAGTACTTTGTTTTATCTTAAATATTTATGTAACAAGATCTATAAGTTTCCAATAATGACGATAATATTAATATATGGAGGTAAATTCCTTATGATGGGATTAGAAAAACCTATTAATATTAAAATGTGGAGGTTATTACTATTTATAACTGGCCCAAATTGGGATTCTTATTTTTTATTAATATTTAGAGTTTATTAATATATGGAGTATCAATATATGGAGTTTTTACTGTAATTTACTTTTCTGTTTTCTTTTTTATTTGCTATTACTGATAGTTTCTTGTAAATTCTCTCCATCGATCAAAAAAAACAACCAAGTATAATCTTCAAAGTTCAAATGCGTCTTTGTTTTCTTATCCCAAAGCCAACCACATTATTCACCATTCTTGACTTACTTGACTGATTACGACTTTGTCAAAGTAAAAAGAGGGAAAATTCATCTTGTTCAACACATGTCAATGCCTCATTTTCTACATTGTCAAAATTTAATTCCTATTGACATACCGGTGTATTGATGTCGACGTGAAACTCAGGCATAGGACTGTTACCTCTTTGATATATATCGCACATGAAAGTGCCACTATGGTACAAAGGCCATGCATTGTTCAATAAACTATACATAATAAGTACTACACTTTGGGTAATCTTTTGGGCACTTTGTGTATGCACCATTGGAGGCGTTAAACTGAACGTGAGCAGATAGGATTTGCGTGAACATCTTCATATTCATATATAAAATCATTTCCAACCACACTAGTTCATAATTATGAATCCAAAATGAAAATTAAGTACTACAAGTTATCTAACATTCCAAACTGATTAATTAGTTTACCGTTACAAAGGATGGTAAAGTAAGATGTTCGGGAAACTGGCAAAGCACCCACCTTCAGGGTTTTGATACTTACTTGTCTTTACATTGCCGAGTGTAATCCTAGTGCAGTTCTCATTTTTCTCAAAACAATATGCCTCGTTTTTATGAAGCATACATCCAGATGTATTCGGTATAAAAGAAATGGAAAAATTATAAGATTTTGAATTTATTTCTTTTAATTTATAAAATTAAATATTTCATTCAAAATTCAAATATTTCTTTGTCTCTTTTTTGTAAATTATGAATCGGCTCTGAGAGCTGGCACCAAGCTCAAAATAGTACATTAAACACGCCAGCATCTTTAATTAAAAACATAATTCATCGTTATCAATTTCTAGATAAATTTTTTTAATTTTGTTTCCAACGTTTAAAACACCGGTTGTTTTGGTATGTATGATCGTATCCGTTCCGAATTCCAATGGCTCTTAAGAGTATTGAAGATAGCATGCCAGTTTGGTTGTGACAATACATTAATACGAAGCCCCCTCAATAAAATCTTAACCGATTCTTTCATGGAAACACATGACTGGGCTAGAAAATGATATCCTCCCAACGGTAAACGGTAAGAAACCCAACCCTTTCATGACATGTTGTTCTCATTTTTGTTGGTGCAAAATTTGTATGCACTAAACTACTGAGAAATGCAAATGTGCAATGAACCGATTGGTGTGAGTAAACGATCAAGAAGCTTCACCATTTTTTATATTTGTATAAAATGAATGATCCAATCTATCTCCTGTTGTATAATTTGCGCAGCTTGTTGCTCGCTTGTCTGAAACGTCAATGTAATTAATCATTATTTTTCCTTCCTATAAATTCAATTTTGTGTATAAAAAAAATAGAAGGAAAATATATGAGAAGTGAGATGTTTAGGGGAATTGAACTCAATGAAGTTGAGTGGCACCTAGACATACAAGTTTAACATTAGTAGTTCACTTGGTTTTCTTGTTTCCCAAAATGATAGATATCTATGTGCCACAGAATACTGAATTAAGCAAAATACGGATTCCTATGTGTCTTTTTTTAGATTTAAGTAGTTTATGAGATTTTTGGGCTCTCTTGACCTCCTTTTCTTGTAATCCCTTTGTACATATTGCTACTTATTAATACAATTTGGATTTACCAAAAAGAAAAAAAATATGGATGCCAATGCCAACAAACCTGTAAGGCTAAATGTATGGCTACGTCTTAGTAATCGTTTGCTCCTCCATTTATGGTTTGCTCGTGTAGTGTCCTTCACCGCTATATAAAGCTTTCCTTTTGTATAGTGTATTTCAAAAATTATTTTAAAAAACCTCAACTAGGAATTTTTTGGAGCTAATTGCATTTTCTCTGTACCCCAATCAGTAAGGGAGCCAGATGGTACTACGAAGAAGACTAAAAAAACATAAAATTTGGGGGAGTAATATTTATGGACAAAGAACTAAACAGAGGGTAAAATGAAAGGTATTTATGTAGAATTAAAGATTTTTCAGGTGGGCTAGAGCTAGGATTAGGCAACCTCTGACACCGCCACTGACATTAATCTTGTTTTGTTGCTAAAAGGTACTAGTTTTCCTTATTATCAGAAAGTGAAGCATTTTATTCATGTTTTGCTAATCAGTTTGATAAATTTTGTAGTCACTGCATGTATGGCAAAATCATAACAAACAAACAAGAAACAATCACACATGAAACATTGATATTTTTCCATGACTATAGGAGTCTTGTGGTTGCTTCAAAGAAAAATAAATAATTAGGTCATTAATAAAGGTGGTACCGGTATTAGTGAACGGGTGCAAATTCATATAAAATAAAATAATCTCGATAGCTGGATTTCTAGATCGATACATTTTTAGTGATTATGCAATAAAAAAAAAAAAGAAAGAAAAAAGATTGTTGCTAGGCTATTAACCAAAGCTCGTATGATTGATTTTTTTAATATAGATATTAATTTATTTTCAATTTTTTTTAAATAGTGTACCTAAGTTAATCAAAATTAATAATTGCCCAAGGAAAACTTGTACACTTTAACAAATACTGGCACAAGTTTTAGCAATGTTTGTAAAGATTTTTAGCAATGTCGACAGGTGCTTTGCTGGTTTATAAGCTCTTTAAGCCTTTTCTTTCTTACTTCTAGCAAGCACTCAATATATATTTTAAGTTTCTCGATCAAAATACAAAGAGCGTGTTTAGACAACGAAGGTAAGTCAGAAGCAAAATTGCTTCACAAAAAGTTACTTTTTGTTTCTAGAAATCGTTTTGAAATAACATAGGCAAACTAACTTTTGCTTTTCGACTCGAAAGTTAAAAAACCTTTTAATATACATCCAAAATAAATAAGTCACCGACTCGTGGTTATAAATTCCTCGCAACGTAGTTCCCATGTTTTTGTTGTTGCTTTGAAATGATAGTTTTATGAATTCTTCACACATGGTTATCATTTTCTTTTGGTTCAGTTTTGGCATGCACCTAAACCAAGGCACTAAACAAATACCATGAACAAGATGAGAGATTAATGATCAAATGCTTTTACTACATTGTCTATTTAGTTTTTGTATATAGAATTATCTAACTCTAATGTGTGGTTTTAACATATTTTGCATTTAATGATTCTTATGGTGAAAGACACGAGGTTCCAAGAATTGAGATGTTTGAGGAAGTTGAGATGAATTATCTGACTTTACTAAAATAATATGGCCCTCCTCAGGTTTTCTACTTTGATACGAGTATTATTTAGTAACAAGAAGTCCATCAAATGAGGTTCGAATAAAGTTCAAGAAAAAAATAGGACTTTACATATGAGACTGTAATAAAAAATTAACAAGAATATCAGAAAAACAAGGTCTTAAATGTCAAGGCTGCTTCTAACAACCGTCCAAGAATCAAGAATATGTGCTTAAGGCGTATCGATGAGAATGCAAGTATGTGGTTGGAGAGGCATTTTAGTGAAGATGAGGTCAAGAATGCTATTAAAGATTTGAGAATTGATCGTGCTCCAAGTCCGAATGGATACCCTATGAAGTTCTTTATTGTTTGTTGGGACTTTTTAAAAGAAGACTTGATGAAGGTTTTTGAAGAATTTCATGATCACAATGTTCTTCATAAATCTTTGAAAAACAATTTTATTGCGCTTATCTCTAAGAAGGTGGGTGTAGAGGAAGTAAAAGATTTTCGGCCGATTAGCCTTATTGGAAGTGTCTACAAAATCATCTCAAAAGTGTTAGCGGAGCGCCTAAAGGTATACCTTCCCACTCTAATCTCAATATCTCAATCTAGTTTTATTAAAGGAAGACAAATTTTTGATGGAGTATTGATAGCAAATGAATATGTGGGCTCTAGACTTCGTCCAAAAATCCCGGGTTGGTTTGCAAGCTCGATTTTGAAAAAGGCATTTGATAATGTGAATTTGAATTTTTCTAAATGAAGTCTTATGCAAAATGGGGTTTGGTGGTGTTTGGAGAGCTTGGATTAGAAATTGTTTAACATACTCAAAGTTCTCGGTTATTGTCAGTGGATCTTCTTACGGTTACTTTGGTAGTGAAAAGGGACTTCGTCAAGGAGATCCACTTTCTCCTTTTCTTTTTACTATCATCGGTGAAGTCCTAAGTTGTATGTTGAGTAAAGCACAAGAAGCTAATCAAATTTCGGGTTTCTCGGTAAAGGAGGGGGGAACATAAATAAATCACTTGCAATTTGCGATGATACTATTATTTTTCTTGATGCTAAGAGAGAACAAGTTTGTGCCCTTTGTTACCTACTTCTTTGTTTCGAGTTAACTTCCTGGCTTGGAGATAAATTTATCCAAGAGTAGATTATTTGGGGTGGCATTCGAAGAGGGAATTGAAAATTATGCTAACATGTTAGGTTGCAAATATGCTAGGTTTCCTATTATCTATCTTGGTCTTCCATTGAGAGACAAAGTGGGAGGCTCATAAAAATGGGAAAATATCCTTGATTCTTTCGTGAATAGAGTAACTTCTTTGAGCGGGAAATCAATAACAAGAGGTAAGTTAACTCTCATCAAAAGTATTTTTGGCTAGTCTACCCGTTTTATTATCTCTCCATTTTCTTGCTCCATGCTCCATAACTAAGAAAATCGATAAAGTGGTTAGAGGCTTCTTATGGGATGATGCTCAAAATAAGAAGAGAATTCACAATGTTGGTTGGAAAATGGTTACAAAGTCTAAGAAAAAGGTGGTCTTGGTATACGTAGAACTAAGAAAGTTAATTCGGCTTTGCTAAAAAAATGGTGGTGGCGTTTTTGGTTTAGAGAAAATGCGTTGTGGAGGAAGATTATGGTTGAGAAATTCGGTGAAACCTCGAATCGATTGGGAAACTCTCTAACCCAAAGGATCAAAAGGTGTAGCTTGTGGTTTAATATCTATAAAGAGCTTAAAGATTTCAACAAAAAGTATTAGATTTAATATTGGAGCGGGAAAGAAACTAGATTTTGGGAAGACTATTGGATTGATGAAGCAAAATTATGTGATATGTTTCCTTGGCATATGAAGCCCAAGGACCAAGGAGTTTGTGGTGGCAAGTATGTATGAAGTGAATGAAGGTGATATAAGGTGGAAGTTTATATCTAGAAAAAGATACTCCCAAACCATTTCAAGTGAATTTTTAACTATCTCAAATCTACTCTCTTAGTCACTAATCAAGAAGGCATCTCGGATAGTCGAATTTAATGCAATAATCACGGTCAATATACGGTTAAAGATGGTATTAGAGACGAACAAGATCAAGATGAGACAAATTTCCAATCGATGTTGTTTGGAGCCGTGACTACCCTTGTAAAATCAATTTTTTTCCTTTGGCTTCTTTCTCATGATAGGATAATGACGGCGGATAAGCTTTTGAGAAGAGGTATGGATGTCTCTAGTGTATGTTGTTTTTGTGACAAACATGATGAAACTAGCTCACATTTGTTCTATGGATGTTGGAGGACTCGGAGAATTTGGGATTACTTTGTTGAAGGATGTAGTTCTCGTTGGACTTATGAGGCAAATATAACCACAACTATAAAGTG
Organism: Papaver armeniacum; assembly: GCA_023531295.1. Classification (NCBI taxonomy): domain Eukaryota; kingdom Viridiplantae; phylum Streptophyta; class Magnoliopsida; order Ranunculales; family Papaveraceae; genus Papaver; species Papaver armeniacum. Next base: position 138,908 of record JAJJWW010004624.1, read on the forward strand.
TTGGAAGTTTGATTTGGGAGATGAAAGACTTAGTCGAATATGGAATAACATACCGGTTGTAATATGGCGGTGCATTTGGAGAGAGCAAAATGCAAGAGTCATCGAAAACAATAACAAAAATGTTTGGTAAGCCTTATTGAAACGTTAAACTACATGCATTCTTTTTGGGCTGAATCAAACATAAAGATGTTAGGTTTAACGGCGAATATGGTGATAGCATCATGGACTCTTCTTTACGGGTTTCGTGAGCTTGTTATTTGTAGTCTTGGGTAGCCGAATTCCCCCTTCGGTTTGCTTTTCTTTTTGTTTTCGATTGTATTCATTGGGTTGAAGTACCCCTCTTAAGTACCTTTTCTTTTCAATGAAACTTCTCTTTGACCGATCAAAAAAAAAAAATGTCAACGCTGCTTATTTTTAGTGTATGTAATACAAATCTGATTTTATTTAGCAGCTACGAGAAGTTTTACAGTTCCCTTTGTATACTTGTTCAATCATCATCTTTTTTCTTTCAGTTAAAAACAAGTTTTCAATTCATGAGTTTTGGTTTTACAATTTGCAAATAGGTTAAGTAATAGTGTGGCTCATGAGTTAGCAAGAAAAAGCTAGACTTGAAGCTAGTAGTTTCTCCTTTGTTTGAATTTTCCTCCCGACATTGTTAAGTGGATTGAGGATGATCATGTTCTCCGAAGAATTTAATCAATAAAATTTTCTTTTTAGTATCAGAAAAAAAAAAAAAAAACTAGATTAGTGGTCGTGCTAAGTGATCAGGTATTTTTTTCTTTTAACCTTTTTTTAGATTCAGTAAAAAGCGGGCTTCCCCACCCCGCCCTTGGCAATGTATTTTTCATTTAGTGTCGTCCCGTCCCGTTTCGATGCATTAAATAAGTGGGGAAAAAAATGAAATATGTGAGGATTTTATTTATTTTTTTCTTTTATTTTCAGAACATATGTGGATTTTTTTCTTCTTCCCTTTATGTATTATTTTGGAAAAAAGAATCCTCATATTGTGGGTACTGACTTAAGAATTGAATTTGGACTTCCATAAAACTCCAAACATGGTAAGTTAAATTTTCCTTTTGAGTTTGTAATTTTAAATCGATCATACGTTGCCAAGTGTCCTCACCGTAACATTCGCTTCACAAAATCGAAAAAAAAATTTGTTTCGACCAATAAAAGGAGGTGTGATAACTTTATTTCCAGACCTTTTAAGTCTTGAAATGTTCAAACTGTATGTTGCTGCAAGACCTTTGCCGCCCAGCTCCCTCCACCACATTAACTTCCATAGTTATTACTAAGATGGCACCATTATTCATGTGATATTTTACAATTTTCGCCATATAGCTACCTCTAGTTCTTGTGGCTATTTGTATTTTTCTTCTTCTAATAAACCTTCTTTGTAATTAAAAAGAAAAAGGAAATGACTCTATTGGTACAAATTCCAGTGTTTTTTGTAGTTTTGAAATGATATATTTTATGAACTTCTCACAATAGTTATTGTATTGTTTGGTTCAATTTTGGCATGAACCAAAACCAAAGCACTAAATAAATTCCGTTAACAAGATGCCGACTAACGATCGAATAACATATCATTTGAAATTATTTCAAGTAAAATTAACAAGTTTATTCAATAAAAGAAATAGCCCATCAAATATAAAATTGGATTATTGTCATGTAAATTAATGTTATAATTAAATATAGGTGACGACATTATAAGAACGATATTGAAATAGGTATTATATGTGTTGTTATAAATAAGCCAACATAAAATGTTAAAAACTAGCTAGAATAATGACTTTTTTGTGAAATATACAAAAAATGTGATGTATTATGCCTTGGTATATGGTGTATTTGTACATGTTATGACGTGCTCTCTTAACGTGTTGTGCTGGGCTGGGCCACGTGCTTATCCGTGCCGCGTGCTGTGCTGTGCTACTGTGCCAATTAGTCAAACCCAGCACGTCCCATTTAACTAACGTGCTGTGCCGTGCTGGGCTAAGTCACGTGCTGGGCTGGGCTGTGCTCAAATTTTAGCGTGCTGGGCTGGGCTGTGCTCGTGCTGGCACAACCCAATTTACACCTCTAATCAGAATGTTGATTTTGGTCTTTTAAACCAATTTTATGAAATTACAAAGAGTCAAGATGTTTGAGGAAATTGAGATGAACTAAATTAAGTTTACTCAACTATATAAAAAACCTATAAAGAGTCCGAGGACATTAAGGTAGTTTAATAAAAAAATAAATCCAAGTACGATAGATGTTGATGCAAGAATATGATCCAAATACGATAGATGTTGCAGATTGCTGTGAATGTACTTTAGTTTTTACTTCTTAGTGTTCTTTGAGCTCCATTAAATTGAGCTGAATTTTTGTGCTACAATTCTAACACCTACTTGGTGTGGAATTGTTTTTTATAATTATTGCCCTTTCTGAGTAGAAAGAAAAAAAAATCTTTGCGAGTTCAATCATTATTTTAATATCATTCGACAACCTTGTATCTATTTTAATTCTTTGTACATGTTAGTTCAAAGATCCAAAAAATCTTAGTTTATTTCGAGCTGAAAGCTGCAAACATTTGACATTACAAATTGGGATGTATTGTGTATACACCAAAAACTCAACAAGATTAATCAACCAACAAAAATATTTGCAAAATAGACGAACCCATTCCTTAAACTTCCATGTCATCACCTTAAACTATTACTGATAGTTTCTTGTAAATTCTGTTTTCCCTAATAAAATTCTTTCCATCGATTAAAAAAAACCATGCTCGGTACAAGCTTCAAAATTCAAATGCGTCTTCTTTTTCTATCCCCAAAACCAACCCACATTATTCACCATTCTTGACTTGGTTGACTGATTATGACTTTGTTAAAGTAAAATTTAATTCCCAATGTCAATACATTTTTTCTACGTTGTCAAAATTTAATTCCCATTGAAATACCGGTGTATTGATGTCAGCGTGAAACTCAGGCATAGGACTGTTACCTCTTTGATATATATCGCATATGAAAGTGCCACTTTGGTACAAAGGCCATTGTTCAATAAATTAACTATACATAATAACTACTACACACTTTCTATTTGTTGGATATTATGGAAGGAGCGAAATGAGAGAGTCTTTGGTGGTCGTCAGAAAAGTATTGCGGAGAATATTGACCTTGTTAAGCAACTTGTTATCTTATGGTCCTATGACACAGATTTTTTTAAATTTGTTCCTCCTAATCTCATTTGGAACAATTGGGAGACTCTCATGAGGGAGTGATTTGCTTTGTAATCTGTTTTTTTCTTTTTCTTTTTTTAATATAACCTTTTCTTCGGAAAAAAAAAAAACTACTACACACTTTCCGTAATCTTTTGGGCACTTTGTGTATGCACCATTGGAGGCGTTACACTGAACGTGAGCAAATAGGATTTGCGTGAACATCTTCATATTCATATATAAAATCATTTCCAACCATGATCGTTCAGAATTATGAATCCAAAATGAAAATTAAGTACTACAAGTTAGAGGAACATTCCAAACTGATTAATTAGTTTACCGTTACAAAGGATGGTAAAGTAAGATGTTCGGGGAAACTGTAGTGTTGCAATAAGCAACACACCCAACTTTAGGATTTTGATACGAATCTGTCTTTTATCTCTTGAGTCTAAGCCTACTGCAGTTCTCATTTTTTCAATACAATATGCCTTCTTTGTATAGGAAGCGTATGTCCAGATGTATTCGGTATAAAAGAAAAGGAAAAATTATAAGATTTTGAATTTATCTTTTTTAATTTATAAAACCATACTCCCTCCGTTTCTGGAAAAGAGTAGGCGAAAATGAAAAAGTGAAAGTATCTCTTTTCCTAAAACAGAGGGAGTAATTAAAATTCAAATATTTCTTTGTCTTTTTCTTTTTTTCTAAATTATGAATCAGCTCTGAGAGCTGGCACCAAGTTCAAAATAGATTAAACACGGGAGTATCTTTAATTAGAAACATAATTCATCGTTATCATCAGCGTGGAACTACATATAGGCTTAGTCGGCTTAAGCCAGCCCAAAATCCGAAAAAACGCAAAGTTCTACCATGGTTACAAAAATTCATGGGTAAAAACAAGCTTAAGTCACCCCCAACCAATCCAATTAGTTTTCAAGTCACCCAAGCTTTATTTTCCAGCTCCGCCACTGGTTATCATTTTCTGATAATTTTTTATTTTTGTTTCCAACATTTAAAATGCCGGTTGTATGATCGTATCCGTTCCAAATTCTAATGGCTATTGAAGATAATGCTCGTTCAAGCATGCCAGTTTGACTGTGACAATACATCATGTACGAAGCCCCCTCATAAAGAGTCATGATTTTGGGCATACCAAAAAATTACCCGGCATACATTTTGTCTAAGTTCGGCTGAAAAGTTATCAGCCGAACCTTGCGAACCTAGGCCAAAAAAAAGTTGTGAGCCGAACCTTGAGTATGCCCGGTAATTTTTTGGTATGCCCAAAATCATGACTCCTCATAAAATGCTAACCCGTCTCGGCATTTCATGGAAACACGAGACTGGGCTAGAAAATGATATCCATGATACTCCCAACAGTAAACTATAAGAAGCCCAACCCTTTTGTGACCCGTTGCACTAAACCACTACTGAGAAATATGCAATGAACTGATCCGTGACGTAGGGGTGAGCATGGGCCGGTTTTCGCCTCATCCGCATCCAATCCATTGCACTACGGATTTCAAATTTGGCATCCGCATCCAACCCATATCCAACAGATTTGTATCCAATGGATACACGGATGGACGGATTGGATGCGGATAATTCAATGGATTTGTTTTAGTTAAAATTTATAGTAAAGAAAATAAAGCTTACACAAATGACTCCTTATAAAACCTACATATCCTATATATGTATACCAATATAAAAATGTCATGTACAACACCCCAAGCAAACATATTAAAAATTCCTAAATGATCCATAATATTTTCTAGAACTATATAAATGCCCTTCATTTAACAGATATGGATGTCCAACGGATTCTTAAGGTTGCATCCGGGCCCGATCCATTATCCGTTGGATTTCAGAAATTCCATCCGCATCCTACCCATTAACGAACGGTCCGGGCATCCATCCGCAAATGAACGGTTGGTCCCGGTTAAATCCGCGGATTACGGGCCAAATGCTCACCCCTATCCGTGAGAGTAAACAATCAAGAAGCTTCACCATTTTTTATATTTGTATATAATGAACCTGGCTTGATGGGGTATACCTAATAAGACAAAAGCTATGTTATTTTGCAGTAAAAGAAGCCACCCCTTAACCATGTATTTTCTAAATGGCTAATATACCCTTGTTTAATTAACACTAAAAAAACTGATTAACTTAATTAATTGAATTTAGATTAAAACTTTTGAAATCATGAATTTAAGTTGTGAAATTTTGTTTTTGATTGAACTCATGTGGGAAGATTTTTGATGAAAAAATTTTCTTTCGAGAATATTTTTTTCAACGGAAATGAAAGCATACTACCCAAACACTTCTGAAAAGAGGATTACAAAGCTGGGTATGAAATCATACTCAAAATTAAAGAAGAATTTAACACTTTCAGTTTTGAAACTATCAAAAGTCGGCAGGGTCGACGAATGAAGAACATGCCGACTAACGTTGGCCGGCAAGGTCTACGGTTGAAGAACATGCCGACAACTTATGGCCGGCAAGGTCGATGAATGAAGAAGATGCCGACTTTATTATTTTTGACACACAGGAGACTGTTGTAAATGCTTCACTAGTCGGCATGCTTATTGGTTTCTTACCTTGCCGGCTATCTTATAGTCGGCAACGTCGATAAAAAAATACCCGGCCGACTATAGAATTTTTGACATACAGATAAAAATGATTAGTCGGCAAGGTATTAATTTCATAACCTGCCAGCTAAACTATAGTCGGCAAGGTATAAGGATGAATAACGTGCCGACCCTGTAAATGGTAATTTCAGAGATGAAAAGTCGGCACGATATTCAACCTCATACCTTGCCGACTATATTTTGGTCGGCAAGGTAGACAAAAAAAACCTTGCCAACTTATGATTCGTTTTGATTCATCGATATTTTTTTTTGTTTTGATTTCATCATGTATAGTAAGAGGTTAGAAGAAAGATTTTGATTTTTTTTTGGATATGTTTTAGTCGGCATGGTTATTTTAGTATGGGCAATTTGGTCTTTTAACACCTTTTAGACACCCCTTAACACATAAATATGGATGGGAATAAAATGGGTATACCCTAATAAATTTGGGTATACCTCAATATCGCCAGGATAATGAATGATCCAATCTTCATTTCTTGTTGTTTAACTTGTGCGGTTTGTTGCTCGCTTGTCTGATACGTTTAATGTGATTAATCATTATTTTTCCTTCCTAAAAATTCAATTAACTCTGTTTATATATGAAAATAAATTAAAGAAAAACATCTTAAAAGTGAGATGTTTAGGGCAATTGAACTCAATTGAGTTGAATGTAATCGACTGGCACATCAACATTACAAGTTTAACATTAGTAATCCACCGGTTTTCTTGTTTCCAAAAATGATATATGCCATAGAATCAAGAATACAAAACAAAGCTAGGCTAAGTTTGCCTGTCTGAGTGGTGGTCAAGATTTATCCGTGGGAAAGATAAATCAAGGGCTGTGGTTCTCCTGACCACCCCCTACAACTCGCACACGTGGCATTAATTCCAATATTATGAATGATAAATGAATACTCAAGTCAAGATATGGAATTTCAAAAATTATAACGGGGAGGTTCGAACTCGTGACCTATTGTGTCATAAGAGTGGCCTCTAACCAGTGTTCCGCCTTGGTTGGAATTGATAGAAAAGATAAATCAAAAGTGGTGGTTTGTTCAACTTAAATACCATAATTGCTTTATTAATTAGTGTTTCACTAATTGCACATAATAAATAATCTATTCATTATAAAGTTTTTTATTAATTAGTGTTTCACTAATTGCTTATAATAAATGACTAATCATTTTTTAATTATAAATTTTCTTAATTAATTATAATTTTTATTTCTATTAATAAGTTATTTTGATAAATAGAATCAATGGACATTTTCTGCGACAATGAGTAGTAGAAGAGGTGGAGGCCGAAAGATTGGTGGTGGTTAAGGGCGGAGCCAAGCACAATTATATTTATTTTTGTTCTTTTATCGTAAAATGGGATACAAAGTCCATTTTTCACCTGTATCCAACCTCATGATTGCAATAAAATTGATTGAAATACAAAAAAAGCATATATACACGGAAAAATAAATAATGAAACTAATCAATTGACGAAATTTTGTTCAATCTAAACCTCATACATGGCATTTGTGATTGAAAATTAGAATTGCGTCCAACAACCTAATGGGATGGGCGACAGTGATGGTGGCAGTGGTGGAGTCAAAAATTGACATTGAGGAGGCCTATTTTTTAAAAAAAAAAAAAAAGAAACATGTAAACTTTGGTGGACTAAACCATAAATATATATGGACAAAGTACTATTTATAAAATAAACTAAAAAATTTATGAAGTTATTAAAAATTTAAGGGGTTAGAGCCGAGTTAGTCAACCCTTGGCTCCGCCACTAGGTGGTGGTGGATAAAAAAGTGGATTCATATGGTTTTATGGTGGTGGTGGGTATTGGTGAATAAAAACATATTATGCTAATTTCAGTAACGCATACAAAATGTGTAACGTTATATTATAAAGTATAAAACATGGTTGATCATTCTAATGTTAAAATAAACTCGATAAAACACATGTCCATTTTAAAAAATTTGTGCAATCAATTGCCATGTTATGTAATAACTAAAGCGAACGACACAAATCAAGATCGGAACATATGAAATTATTTATTATCGATTTGTTTATGTAAATAGTTATCGGGATTTGTCCTTGGCAAAGATAAATGATTAATTAAATTTCTATTATAAATGTCCCTTTAATAATCTAACATAAATACATAAATTTACTAAAAACCATATTAATTCTAATGGTGGTAGTGGAAGTAGGGTTAGTATAAGCGGTGGCGGGTGTTTGTGAATAGTGGAGGCGGTAATATTACTATTGGTGGAAGAAATAGTGGCGGTGGATGGTTTTTATGGTGGTGCGGGTGTTGGTAATAGTAGTGTATAACAATAGTTAATGCTTTTTAGTGAGTTTTATTATATTGTGAAAGATGTAATTGGTTGTTTTTAGCACGATTGATAAGGACAAAAACCAAATATTTCGAGGATGATACTGGAACGTATAATACAATATGATCATGATTGTTCGATCATCCAGTATTATATAAAGGCAATTGGTGTACCCATGTAAGAGAACATTATCGCTCTCTCAAGTACTATTACATTCTTTTTCCTGAAAGACCATCAATGTCGAGTTGTTTCGCGACAACTACCTACAAAGACAACAACTTTCACTCAATTCCAGATATAAAACCTTATTGACCGGGAAAATGTATTTGCATTCTAAAATATTTGTTTGAAAATTATGTTTGTTCTTCAAAATCATCATAAAAAACTCTAAATTTCGCCTCCGATGTTTATAGAATATTTTTTATATTTTACATTCTAAAATCATGCGACCTCTTGATGAAAAATCAACAATATCAAATTACGGATCAATATGTATAGGTTTCATTCATCGGGTTAGAAGGTAGAGTAGACACATATGGGTAGATCACACGCGAGGACATGACTGAGAATACTTCAATAATTTGGTCAAGAGATAAGGTCAAAAATTTAAGACTAACTTTGTATATGACTAATTAGATCGGCTTCGATAGGAGAGTGACTAAAATATGGATTAATAATAATTTTCACGTAAGACAATTGCAAAACATAGTTTGGCTAACTCCGCCTATGTAAAGAGTGGTCAAGATTTATCCTTCCTCAATTGCTGTGTTATGTGAAAAGAAGGTGATATCTAAGATTGAGGTATAATTCAAATCTATTAGATTGATACCATTTACAATTGGATGCCTTGAAAAAATTGACGTGTTGTTATTATTATTACATGCAAGGGATACATTGACCACACTTGCGCAAATAGCTCACTTCAGTAAATGATTGGTGTTGCTTATACTGTCTAGAATGCAACGAGGAATTTGAGGAAACAAGGCATCAGAAGCAGTGTCCGGAGTATTTTGGATATAGTAACTTAGACCCGATGTAATACTTATGTTTTTTGTTTTTTTTTTTTAGTTTTTCCACAATCTATTTATTTAATAAAAATGAACATTGTAAATACATAACATCAACATAAATTAGACAAATTGCGTTTGACAATAATGGCTACTGATGGTTCGGAAATGGGAAAAGAAAGGAATTGTTGTAGAAGAATTGTTGGGATATACAACGGATTACTTGATACGAATGAAAGAGGTATAACTATTTCGATTCTGACATCACATAAAGTTCACAGTAGAAGATGACATCAAGTTTAAAGTTAGTAACAAACATAATATGGATAACTAAAATGTTAAAAACAAACAAGATATATAAACTTAGAAAGCCGTGGGACTTGAAGAGGCCAATTTTGAAAACTACACTCTTAGAAAGCAACGATCCACAATACCATAAATTTTTTTTTTATAAATATTCAACGTAGAATATGTCAACTTTTGGTAAAGGATCTATTGACAATCTATTAATTTGAAATAGGATCATGGAGTACAATATGTGTTCAAGGTTCTTTATGAGGTAATGTGTCTCCAGATTGTATTCCAAGTGAAGGTAGGAACATACGGAAGTGACAAAATGTCCAAGACTCTTGAAGTTACCAAAGCCTTCGTTAAGACGAATTGTTGGGCACAATACTTTGTTGAAGATTTAATGGCAGAGGTTCTCATATATACAATCCCTTCGAAAAGGTAATGGGTACACATTTTAAACATTGTCATCTAATGGGTGTTGAAAAATTATAGGAAAATCATGTCACATTGGATAGTTTGTATCATTCGTTCGATGCAAAAAAATACTATTCTCTGCCTATTTGGAGGATCGACAACATGACCATGATACATGAGTCAGCGGGAGCGAAATAGGAGCATGTGGAGACGTCTTTAGGGGCGACCCCAAAAGAATTAGGGTTTACACAAAACGACAAAAATTGTCATAATCGGTAGGTTATTTCACAATCGGTAGGTTATTTTCGGACGTTTTTTTAATCCCAAACTACCCTTTACAATCGGTAGATAACTATACAATGGTAGTTAATCAACAATCGGGAGTAAATTTGGTTTGTATAACTTCGAATATAAAGTAAAAACTTTATCTTTTGAATTTTGACTATCCTATAATCGGTAGTCAAAATAGTTATCTTGACTCCCGATTAAAGTAGACCTTTGGCAAATATCCTACCATAATCGGTAGGAATTTAGGTTATTTAACTCCCGAATATAGAGTAGCCCCAAAAATGAGATTTTGCGAAAATCCTTTTTTAGAATTTTGTTTGAGCCTATAATCGGTAAGAAAGGAAGAGTTATCATGACTTCCGATTATCGGTGTCTCTCTTTGCAAATATCAGGCCATTACATCTGTAGTCAAGATAGTTCATATAACTACCGAATATAGAGTAGCCCCAAAATCAGATTTTGCAAAATCCTTTTTTTTTTGAAATTTTGGTTGAGCCTATAATTGGTAGTAAATGAAGTTATCCTAACTTCCGATTATCCTTGCTCTCTTTGCAAATATTCAACCATATTCGGTAGTCAAAATAGTTCATATAACTACCGAATATAGAGTAGCTCCAAAATCAGATTTTGCAAAAATCCTTTTTTTTGAATTTTGGTTGAGCCTATAATCGGTAAGAAAGGAAGAGTTATCACGACTTCTGATTATACAGTGGCTCTCTTTGCAAATATCCTACCATAATCGGTAGTCAAAATAGTTCATATAACTACCGAATATAGAGTAACCCCAAAATCAGATTTTGCAAAAATCCTACTGAAATTCAATTTTCTCGTAGAAAAAAAATTTCTATAGAATATAGGTCCGAACTGGCCGGGAGGGGCTACGCCCCCGGACCCCCCCAGACCCCCTTATAGCGTACCGGCATTGTATTCATGCCCGCACCGAGCTTTTTCAACTGCATTGGTTGAGCCTATAATCGGTAATAAATGAAGGTATCCGACTTGAATATAGAGTTGCCCGAAATGAGATTTTGCAAAATCCTCTATTTTCTAATTTGGTTGAGCCTATAATCGGTAGTCAAAATAGTTCGTATAACTACCGAATATAGAGTTGTCCCAAAATGAAATTTTGCAATCGGTAGCTAAAAAAAAACCTAAACTACCGATTATGAAGGGGTATACAAGTATTTTCAAACTATTTTGTCTTTTGTGTCGCCCCTAATTCTTTCGGGGTCGCCCCTAAAGACGCCAGGTAGAAAAAGGGTACCAATAAAAACAGATTAAAAGTTTAAATTGAATTATATACCCGGAGAAACATATCCATAGGTTCCTGCAAGTGAAGTCCAATTGGATGAATCTGGCTTTAAAATCCTCGCTGTACCAAAATCAGAAACGCGAGCATCGTATTCAGCGTTTAACAAAATATTCTTGCTAGATATGTCTCTGTGTACTATTGCCGGAATGCAATCATGGTGCATGTAAGCAAGTGCATCAGCTGTTCCCTTGATGAATCTTATTCTCTTTATCCAATCAAACTCCATTGCTCGTTCCCATCGGATAAAATATTTTTCAAACTTCCTCTTTCCACGAACTCATAAACCAAAAATGAGATCCTCCTTTCAGGATTAGAACAAAAACCCAAAAGTTTCACAATGTTTCGGTGTCGGATTTCTGTTAGTGCATGAACTTCACTTTCGAATGACTTCAGATCTAATATCTCAGAATCTTCATCTGATGGGTGAAGTTTCTTCACAGCAACAACCTGACCTGTTGACAACTCTGCTTTGTAAACGCTCCCATACCCTCCAGCTCCAATGCAATCTTTAATATCAAAATTCTCGGTGGCTTCAATTATATCTTCAAACACTATTTTCCCATCGTAGTTCCAAATTGAAAATAAATTCCTTCTGGTTTCAATAGCTCTAGCTTGATCAGTAAACGCGGCATTTCTTAGTGATCTCTTTTGAAGGCAAAACAAGATGGCAAAAAGTAGAGTTATAAGAAACAACAAACCAATCAAAGGAAGTAGGATTACAAGCAAAAGCTTATGCTTGTCCTGTACCAAATTACATGGTTTTAAAGCTCTTAAGTTATTACTACATAACCCTGTGTTGTTCTTCAAAGTATCAATAGAAGCATCCTCAAAGGCCTTGGTGTTTGGAAGAGGACCACTCAATTCATTGTATGAAATATTAACAGTGGTGATGCTAACCATTTGATCAAATGAAGATGGAATTGAGCCGGAGAGCTTATTATGAGATACATTTAGTGTTTCAGTTTTCTTAGTTTTCCAAGAGCTGTTGGTATCTCTCCGCTCAACTCATTGTAACTAAGGTCCAACAGTATCTGTAATGAATCCAAGTTTCCAATCTGGGGTGGGATGCTTTCATTAAATTTGTTTTTGCTCAAATTCAAAGATAATAGCTTTGAACACTCCCCAACTGTGTGGGTATTGATCTGATGAGTTTATTTGCTGATAAATCGAGAAATTGCAGGTTGGATAACATTCCCAACTGCAGAAGACAAGCTAATGGAAAGCTGATTATTGCTCAAATCTAACTGGATCAATGAAGACAGATTAAACAACTCCTTAGGAATTTCCCCTTCTAAGTTATTTGAACCAAGATTAAGTGCACTTAAAATCTTCAACCTTCCAATTTCAGATGGTATTCTACCTGTGATATTGTTCTTTGAGAAAGATAGCAACGTTAAATTTCGACAGTTTCCCCAGTCCTCTGAGAGTTCACCAAACAACATATTGTTACTTACAGTAAACCTAACTACAAACGGATAGACGTGAAACGCCTCGGTTACGTTATCTACCAGTTCATTATTTTCAAGCCCGAGATTTCTCAGGCTGGTGCAATTTCTAAGGTTCTTGGTATAGGACCCGTGAAATGGTTACTGCCTGCCAAAAATTGTTCAAGTTTTCTGCTCTGACATACATTTGGAGGTAAATAACCAGAAAACTTATTATCACTCAAAGACACTGCTTTCAAATGCGTTAGACTGTTGAATTCTCTTGGCAATGAACCACTTAACTGATTTTAAAAAGGTATAAGATCATTAAATTTCTCATGTTACCTATAGAAGGAGGGATTGAACCAGTGAGTTGGTTTTGAGACAAATCTAATGTAGTTAAAGATCCCAACTTTCCTATATCACGAGGATGTTGCCAGAAAGTTGGTTAACAGATAGGTCAAGAATTCTCAAGTTAGTCAAACTGGTTAAAAAAGTGAATTGAACCAATGAGATTGTTCGCAGACAAATCTAAGATGGTAAGAGAATTTAGCCTTTGATATATTCAGGAACGACATCAGATAGTTGGTTATAATTTAGGTAAAGAGTTTCCAATCTAGCCAAAAATGATATTGTATTAGGGATTGAATAAGACAGACGGTTTGAGGACAACCTTAAATGAGTGAGATAATATAAATTACCAATATGTTGAGGGATGGATCCACTAATTTGATTTTGAGATAGGTCTAGATATAACAGATTTATGAGAGAGGTTACTTCTGATGAAATTTGTCCAGAAAATTTATTAACAGAAAGATCAAGGTGGGTGAGTTTCCGAAGATTACTAATTTGGGGCGGAATGTCTCCGAAGAGTTGGTTCCGACTCAAGTTAAGACTAACGAAGTTGGTGAAAGATGAGAAATCGAAACTACTGAGCGTATCTTGTAAACCCAAACCTGCTATAATTACTTCAATGATGCTTCCCTCATTGTTACAAGTGATTCCATACCACTTGCATGGACTCATCGAATTAGAAGTAGCATTCAACTTCCAAGAAAAGAGGATAGAATGATTTTGGTCAACAAGGGTAGATTTCCATTTCAAAAGTGCATTTACTTCTTCTTCTATACCTACTACTTGTAATAGTTTTTTATGAGTGGAAGAACCGTATGCAGGAAGCAGAATACTGTAAGATGAAGCTAACAGCAATGCCGCCACTAGTAAAGTATCAGTGGAAACTCTTACTCTTTGTGACATTTTGAAAGAAGAAGAGAGATTTGGTGATTGGCTGGTGATTCTTAATAAGTTGCAGGATGTTCTGTAATCTTATGTTGTTTGATTCCAAAGACTTTGTTAATTTCAGTCAACTGAGGATTTTATTTTTGAAAGTCTGCAACCTCATCCAGGAAGAGGTCTTGGATGGGGACACATGCTGCTGTTTTTGGTCAACAGAACACATGTCAAGACTTTATATGGTTTGAGTATAGTTAGAAACAACATAGGATGCAACCTTAGAGCAACTGCAGTGGTGCGACCATAACCAAAGAGCAAACAGCAAAAAAAAAAAACTAAAATTTGGGTTTAGTCCGTGTTGTAACGCAGTGGGGGAGACTAAAATTTGGTCAGGCGCAACTTTGTGTTACGCCCCAACCAGGCGCAATTCCAAATCTCGTCCCATTTTTTTTTTTTTTTTTTTTTTTCATTTTATATTATTCCAATTTTTTTTTTTTTATTATTGTTGGGGCGCAACTCAAAGTTGTTCCAAATTGCGCCCCATTTTTTTGTTTTTTTTTTTAATTGTTGGGGCGCAACTTTGAGTTACGCCACATCAGGCGCAACTTCAATTTACGCCCGACTAAAGACCCGGACTAAAAAGACTAAATATGGTCTGGTTTTGGTTATAGTCCGGTCTTTGGTCTTTACTCCGTCTCCCACTTTGTCTGTCATTTTTACCAAAAATTTGGTTATACTCCCACGACAGTGGATGCTCTTAGGGCTTATCTGATAGATTTTAAAATTCAGTAGAAGGAGCTAATTATTCGATAACAACTCAGTGTGTTGCCAACTTAGGTGCACAATAAGCCTGTGACAAGGTCCAATTTACAGGCAACTACCAGGAATACTACTCTCGATGGGGATGGTCTTAGACCTTCCCTTCAAGTCAAGACTTAAATTGATTCAGTTTTGTTACTTACACATGACAAGACTTCTAGTGGTTGATTGAAATTTTGTGTGAACCCCAGTGACACTCACTATTTACTACAGTTATTATTTTCTGGACTTTTTAAGAATCGTTTTAAAAACAAATTCACATTGCTTGGGAATGCTATTCTGAGTCCTGGTCCATGCCCTAGTCTGCGCCTAAGCTGATGTGGAGTGATGATGTGTAACAAATCACGTGAATAGCTATTCTCTCTCGTTCTGTTTGTTTTTCTCTTCCCTAAACACCTTTGGTAGATAGAAGTACGGAGAACAACATGTGAACTTAATGCAGAACGGAAGCGTGAATAAAGAATTTTGATAGTAAAAATAGGAAAATAGTTGAGAAATCTCAATATTGGTTTATAATAATGTTGTATGTGATTACATATATAGCACTAGTCTCCTATTTAAATAACTCTAAGACTCAAACTTGGAACATAAGAAATCCCTAAAATAAATAATATTCTAGAATTAAATAACTTTTAAAAAATAAGATATACCTATATTAAATTAATTAAACTCTAGAAATAATAATAAAATAATAATAAAATTATTAATCCTAAATCTAACGGATGTCGTATCAGACCCGCCATCTTGAAAAGAATTCGTCTCGAATTAGCAAAGTACCGAAGAATATGTCCTACATTAGAACTTGAAATCAATCAAAAACGATCCAAAGTGCTATCGTTCCTCTGTTATATGTTGATCGATACTTATATTCTTCGATCAATCAAGAATATTCAAACCAAGTTGTACTCTATGAAATCTCTTTTTGACACTCGGACTTTGACACAAAAACAAGGAGTAAAATTGATTGATTGGGACAACAAAACAAACAAGTTTTTATACACAAAAAAGTTTTCACCGCAATAGACAACATCTTCAAGATCCTCAACTTATCTTCAGACTGACCATGTTTCTACAAAACTGATGAAAGAAATGCTCACATCTTCGATTCTAATCATACTTTCAAAACTGACGATGATCTATTTATTAAAGCAAAGTCTTTAGTTATAGCTTGGGCAAGAGCTTTTGGTCATCACATTGTTGCTGGCAGGGGCGGATCCTGAATTATAAAAATGGGTGGGCAAGTTATCAATCAGTGTACATTTTAGGGGGTGTAAAAGGGTTAAAATGACTAAAATGGGGGGAAATTGCTTAAATTAGGCTTGGAAGCTTACATTTGAGGGGGTGCAATTTCCCACCCACCTCTCAATGTGGCTCCGCCCCTGGTTGCTGGATGTAACAACTGGGATACCGTCTTGCATGTAATGTAATTTACTTTTCTGTTTTTTTTTTTTTTTTTTTGCTATTACGGATAGTTTCTTGTAAAATATCTTTGCTCTATTAAAATTCTCTCCATATCGATCAAAAAAAAAAACGAAAAACATGATGGTACAAGCTTCAAAATTCAAATGCGTCTTTTTTTCTTTCTTATCCCCAAAGCCAACCACATTATTCACCATTCTTGACTTGGTTGACTGATTATGACTTTTTCAAAGTAAAAGGAGGGAAAATTCATCTGTACAACACATGTCAACACCTCTTTTTCTACGTTGTCAAAATTTAATTCCCATTGACATACCAGTGTACTGATGTCGACGTGAAACTCGGGCATAGGACTGTTACCTCTTTGATATATATCGCACATGAAAGTGCCACTATGGTACAAAGGCCATGCAGTGCTCAATAAACTATACATAATAAGTACTTCACACTTTGGGTAATCTTTTGGGCACTTTGTGTATGCACCATTGGAGGCGTTACACTGAACGTAAGCAAATAGGATTTGCGTGAACATCTTCAGATTCATATATAAAATCATTTCTAACCACAACCGTTCAGAATTATGAATCCAAAATGAAAATTAAGTACTGCAAGTTATTGCAAACATTCCAAACTGATTAACTAGTTTACAGTTACAAAGGATGGTAAAGTAAGATGTTCGGGGAAACTGTAGTGTTGTAATAAGAAACACACCCACCTCGATTTTGATACTAATCTGCCTTTGTGCAGTTCTCATTTTCTCAAAACAATATGCCTCAAAATATGAAGCGTACTGTGAAGCGTATGTCCAGATGTATTCGGGATAAGAAAAAATGAAAAAATGTAAGATTTTGAGCTTATCTCTTTTAGTTTACAAAATTATATATATTTCATTTAAAATTCAAATATTTCCCTGTGCCCTTTTTGTTAATTATGAATCGGCTCTGAAAGCTGGCACCGAGTTCAAAATAGATTAAACACGCCATCATCTTTAATTAGAAACATAATTCATCGTTATCATTTTCAGATAATTTTTTATTTTTGTTTTCAACATTTAAAACACCGATTGTTTTGGTATGCATGATCATATCCGTTCCGATGGGTCTTAAGAGTATTGAAGATAATGCTCATCCAAGCATGCTAGTTTGGAACGTTTTTTGGGGACTACTCAAAATTGGTGGGGACTACTCTCCATTTTTTGGGTGGATATTAGAAATAATAATGAGTCACCCCTTATCTAAGTTTTTTTTAATACCAAACTTGCCCTTGATAATTAAATTAGTGTAATGATTAGTGAGTTAATTAATGATTAGTGAGATTAAATTAATAAGTTGATTTTTTTCAAAAGTAGAATTATTGAGAGGGATAAGAAGAAGATGAAGACGAGGGTTTTGGAAGAAAAAAGTTAAGATCTTTTTCTTTAAGAGCCACAACAAGAGTATGATGTTTTGGGATCACAGATACTTCAAATTTAATTAATAGTGCCTGAATTGGCCAAAACATTCCTAAAAATGAACAATTTACAAATTGATTTCAGTTTGGTAAAAAAAGTTCGGCTACGAAATCTGAAGAACAGGTATCCGAACTCATCTGCAAGTGTAGTTCGGCTAATATTTCTGAAAACACGGGTAGCCGAACTCAGCTTTAATGGAGTTTTTTCTTTCAGAGAAAATTTCGGTTAGGAGAAGAAAATTGTGACGTAACCGAACTAGGAGTTCGTCTAGGAAAAAAATTTGCAACGTAACCGAACTCAATACGCAGGTTTTCAGAGAAAAATCGGTTAGGAGAAAAAAAATTACAATGTAACAGAACTTTTTGTGGCGTAACCGAACTTTTTTCGATGTAACAGAACTTTTTGCGACGTAACAGAACTATAAGTTCGGCTTGGACATTTTTGTTTTCGACGTAACCGAATTTTTCCCTGAAAACAAAAACCTTCATTAAAGTTGAGTTCGGCTAGTTCGACAAAATTTTTCACATAATTCCTAGCTGAACTTCTCTCTGTAACTTCCAATTTCAACTCATTTTGATGATTACTTGTCATTTTTCAACGGAAAACGAATGAAAGGTAATGGGTTTGTCATAATTTTGATTTTGATTTTGTTAATGATTTAAATTAAGCTATATATAGATGTGGCGATGGTGGTGATTTGAGGTGGTCGGTGGTGATTGGTGATGGTGAGCGGCGGTGGTGATGGGAGGAGGTGGTTATATATATATAGGTGGTGGTGATGGGAGGGGATGATTATATATATAGGTGAAGGGTAGGTTAGTCATTTCCACACTTTAGGATACCCCTTATAAGTATAGGGTAGACATTCCTATCACAAAGTAGTCCCCCATCGTTTTTGAGTAGTCCCCAAAAAAAAACGTTCCTAGTTTGACTGTGACAATACATTCTGTGCGAAGCCCCCTCGTCAAATGCTAACCGATTGTTTCATGGAAACACATGAGTGGGTTAGAAAATGATATCCTCCCGACAGTAAACTATAAGAAGCCCCGACCCTTTTATGACATGTTGTTCTCATTTTCTGTTGGTGCAAATTTTGTATGCACTTAACTACTGAGAAATGCAAATGTGCGATGAACCGATTCGTGAGAGTAAACGATCAAGAAGCTTCACCATTTTTTATATTTGTATAAAATGAATGATCCAATCTATCTCCTGTTGTATAATTTGCGTAACTTGTTACTCGCCTGTCTGATACGTCAATGTATTTTGCAAGGCTGCAAATTGTTGGAAAAATTAGCAGTAAAACAGGGTGAAGAAAAGAATGTTGTATTAGGGTTCAAGGCTCTTATGAAAGATTCTTTTCGACAATTATTCGACCCTTTCCCAATTGAATTGGCGAGTACAAACAGGTCAATTGAATATTGCCGAAATCGGGATACTTGAAGCCCCACAACGGTTGTTGGATTCAAAGCTTGTACGACCTTGATCCAACCAAGAACACAAGTGGTTTTGTTTCGATGATGCTTATAAGAAAGAAAAAATGTAGAGAGTTGAGAGATGTCTTTTAATGAAAACAAGTCTCCTATTTAAAGAGGAAATCATACCCTTTGGAGATGACTCTTCATCTCTACGACATCTTTCCAGTGAACAGCGCCGTCTCTTCCTTCAATCGTCCATTGGTGAAACGAAGGTTTATTCACTCTTCTAACTGATAATAGAAACGTTAGAACAAAAAACGGCCTGATTCAAGGGTTTGTTGAAAAAATCCAACATTCTCCCCTTATTTTCAAAAAACCAAAATAAAGAATATAAGAAGGTTTTAAAATTGGAGTGACTTGCATCACCTAAGTGATGCGCCTACGTACCCGAAAAGTGGGATCAAGCAACGTAGTTCAAGCTAAAAGTTGAGACAAAGCATCATCGTGGAAACCAATACATAAATGATAGGTACCTTTGGTTTGAACCTCCACTTAGTGTAAGATATTCAAAGCTTCATCGAGGTCCTATGGTGAATTATATCTTGAACCAAGTACCCTTTGTAATAAAGCCGGAACCTCCACACATATTGATTTTGAAGTAGTGTGTTCCATAGCTCGCACATTAATGGCCCTGTGCTTTCTCCTCGGGATTCATGAGTCCTTTTCGAGAACGGTCTTCTTCTCATAGGAAACGGCTCCCATTTCCAAATACTCATATAGGTAAGTCTCGAAGGTGTTTCTGTAGACACCTTGTGATAATAGTTAGACTTATTAAGGATTTTCATCCATCCCTAAGATCATGCGAATCACTACACTAGAAGGACAATGGGAAATTTTAGTTTAGTGTACCATAACCACTGCAATAACTTGTTAGTACCACATTGAACTTAAGTTTATCTTTTTCAAAATATAACATAAGTTGGGTTTCCGTTATTGGCGGTCAAACTTCTTTCACAGACCTGAGTCTCATATCCTTACACTTTATTGAATGCACATTCTTTGGTAGACACTTTGTGAAAGGGTCTGCCAAGTTCTTTTCCGATTCAATATAGGTAACTGCAACTACTCCCTTTTTGAGTAATTGTGAAAAGGTCGATCCCCGACACAGGGGTAATGCCTTCAATTCAAGGGTTTGTTGAAAATATCCAACACAAATGGGGGTACAATTTTGCTTGGGGTGTACCAATATGCGTATAGGACAAAAAAAAACAATTGGCTTTGGGTTGGTACACCCCAAGTAAAATGGTACCCCATTAACAGCCTTGTATCCTTTTTTATAATTTATGATTCGGCTCTCTGAAAGCTTGTACCAAGTTCAAAAATAGATTAAACACGCGAGCATCTTTAATTAAAAACATAAATCATCATTATCATTTCGAAGAATTTTCAGTTTTGTTTTCAACATTTAAAACGCCCGTTGTTTTGGTATGTGTGATCGTATCTGTTCCGATGGCGCTTCTTAAGAGTAGAGGTGTAAATTGGCTGTGCCCGAGACGAGCACAAACGCCAGCCCAAAGACGTGACTTAGCCTCCAAGACGGCACAACACGTTAGTTAAATGGGACGTGTTTGGGTTTGACTAATTGGCACAAAGAGCACAAAGACGCGGCAAGACGGATAAGCACGTGGCCCAGCCCAGCACGTTAAGAGAGCACGTCATAACATGTACAAATACACCATATAACAAGGCATAATACATCACATTTTTTGTATATTTCACAAAAGAGTCACTATCCTAGCTAGTTTTTAACATTTTGTGTTGGCTTATTTAGAACAACACATATAATACCTTAATATTTGGAAAATATATTTCAATATCGTTGTTATAATGTCGTCACCTATATTTAACTAGAGCATTAATTTACATGACAATAATCCAATTTTATATTTGATGGGTTATTTCTTTTTATTGAATAAACTTGTTAATTTTACTTGAAATAATTTCAAATGATATGTTGTCTAATTAAATTCTTGTGATAATGTCTGACTTAATGTATACATTAAGTGATTTCAAATTGTTTATAGCACGGCACAACACGACACGTTTATTCGTATGTTGTGCCCGTGGGCTGTGCTGTGCCTAGCTTTTGACTAGTAAAGCACAGCACGTTTAAATCGTTGGCACAGCACAACACGGCACATGGCACGTGAAGCACGCAACTTCGTGTGTCGGGCTGTGCCGGGCCGGCACGTTTTACACCTCTACTTAAGAGTATCGAAGGTAATGCTCATCTTTTTTTTTTTTTTTTTTTTTTTTTTTTTGTTTTTTGTTTTTTTGATAATCAACCATTAGTATTCCATTCCATTAAGAATGTTTACATGATGATTTCCAAACATGCTAGTTTGACCGTGACAATACATTCTGTGCGAAGCCCCCTCGGCCCTCGTCAAATGCTAACCGATTGTCTCACGGAAACACATGACTGGGCTAGAAGTTTTTTGTTTTTTTGAAGTTGACTGGGCTAGAAAATGATATCAATGGATACTTCCAACAGTAAACTATAAGAAGTCCAACCCTTTTGTGACACCTCATTTTCTATTGGCAGCTTGGCACAAATTTTGCACTAAACCACTGAGAAATGCAAATCTGCAATGATCTGATTCGTGAGTGTAAACAATCAAGAAGCTTCACCTTTTTTATATTTGTATATAATGAATGATCCAATCTTCTTCTTGGTCGCTTATCTGATACTCAACATAATTAACCATCATTTTCCTTCCTAAAAATTCAATTATCTTTGTTTATATATGAATAAAAAATCGAAGACAAATATCTCAGAAGTGAGATGTTAGGGTGCGTGTGGCACGGAGGTAGGTGAGGGTGGAGTTCAGTCAATAGGAGGAGTCAAGGGTGGAATTGAATTCCAAGGGTACTGTTTGGCATGAGTTGAATTGGAACTCAGGAGTTGAAACTCCATCCTTCAGTGGAAAATCAAATGACACCTCCCCCCATGGAATTTGAAACTCCATCCTTTCAACTCCACTGGTTGACCATATTGACATTTCAACTTTATTTTCTTTATTTTCTTATTTAAACAATATCTGAGTTCTTATAATTAAAAATTTACTTTGGTAATTAATATATAATTTTATATTGATTTTTTTTTGTATTTTTAATTATTTATTTTTAAAATTAATTTAATAATATTATTATAAATATTTATAGTTTATTTTATATATTATATTATAAATTTATTATTTAAAAAATGGATATATATATACATATATATATATATATACATATAATTACTTATCAATTCAAAATATTAAAATAAATTATACTTAGATAAAAAATATTAATTATTAATATTATATTCATTAATTTATAGTATTATCTTTATATATATGTATATTTTTTTAATGGATAATTTTTTATGCAAATTTGAATATTATATAAAAAAAAATTCTCACATGTAAAAATAGAAAAAAAAATGTATTATTAAAATTCATTAGTAATGTTGATAATTAATTTTTATGGAATTTCAAAAATTTAAAATAATAGTTTATTAAATTTTCTTAAAGTATAATTATTAATATAATAGATATAAAAAAAAATAATAGATAAATAAATAAATAAATAAATAATTTATTTTAAATATTAAATATTCTATTTTAATATCTATTATTTTAATAGATATAATAAGAAACTATATTATATTATAATGACTAAAAATAATCAAACAACACCACCCTTGGTTGGAAGCCGAGCAAAAGCTGAGCTCCCACCCCTTTTGAATAAAAACACCTAACCTATGAAAAATAAAGCTACCCAAACCACAACCCGCGCTCATTATTTACCAAACAATTTTTAGACGCTTGAAAAGAAATAAAATCCTCGCTAAGCTCTCCTAAAGTGGTAAAAGCTAAGACATTCAAACCGAAACCACGAGCGGGCACACTCAGATAAATATTTGGTGTTCTTACGCGAGACCGCTCTAGAAATAGCTTGCCCGGGAGCGAAGGCCCGAGCTCCATCACCATCGGGGGAAAGACTCCCGTGACATCCATACACACATCTTGCCCGTTTTCCCATTTGAGGACAAGGATATCACCAAGGTAGGTCCTTGTTATCGTCAGTTATAATCCCAGATTCGCCTCCTGTGAGCAAGAGGATACCACCTTTGTAAAGGATATCTATAGCTAAATCACGACTACATCATGTCCGAACTTAATCCCGACATCCTTAGACAAGAAAGTCGCATGATCACCAAAAATATCCATAGGTTTACTGCAACAAGAGCATAGCCCGCCTTCTACAAACAGAGGAATACCAAGGCGATAACAGACAACAGCCCTAAACTGACGGGGACCAAGACACTGGCCAAGTCCACTAATAGGAACAGCCAAGAGATAGTCCCGAGCGTGTTTGATCCGGGTTACACCGCCATAGTATCAAGGCTCTATCGAAATGAAGAACCGTACGGGGATTCGCTTCTTTACCGCATCGAAATAAGAAACTGCCAAGGAATGCATTGATGGGGGGGCAGTGTCATCGACGCAATATGAAGAGGGCAAATCACATACCTGTATAAATTTCTGAAGAGCTGTTTTGTAAGCAACACCATTGTCCGCTGGGAATAGACTGCCAAGTATCACCTTCCTTACGGGAGCCGTCTGACTCTGAGAGGCAA
This sequence comes from Papaver armeniacum, assembly GCA_023531295.1. Lineage (NCBI taxonomy): Eukaryota > Viridiplantae > Streptophyta > Magnoliopsida > Ranunculales > Papaveraceae > Papaver > Papaver armeniacum. The sequence continues at coordinate 162,825 of JAJJWW010004624.1, forward strand.
GATAACAGTAATTGCGGGTGTCTGCCATAGTATAAATCCCAAGGCCGCCATCTTTGATAGGCAGAGTAGCTATTCTCTGCTGCAAAGGACCGAAACCAGCTCCATCACCCGTAATCGAAGCCCGTATACTTGAGAAGGTGGTCGTCCAAAAGGGCAATGGCTTGCTGTAGAGCTGCAGGGTTGGTGGTGCGCATAGCAAAATATAGTCTAGAAACACCAAATACGCTGCGGCTAGAAAGTCTCATTCCCGAGCACTAGTGGAAAATGGGGTTTTTTGAGTCCGCTTGGGCTTTATAAAACGTCTACCAATGGTTCTCTTAACAGATTGGGCTTTCGTAGAAGACGTTTCATCCGAAAAGTAATTCGAGCTGTTGTGGAAGACGTAATATTGAGGGTAATTTAGTAAAAAGTATATCTCCATGTAAATCCGAGAGTTCCTACTGTTCATTTTCTATCTTTGTCTCTCACTCTACCCAAACAATCTTCTGTCTCTCTCTCTCAGAGCTCTCTTCTTTGAATCTGATTTATGATATGAAATCATGAATCATCCAGATGAATAGCGAGCCTATATCAAAAGCATCCCAATCGACCCAATCTTTCAGCAGAATCGAGAACCCTACCTCAAAATCAAAACCTATGTATCAGAAGAAATCAAAAGAAAACATTGTAATTCAAGATCTGCTTACTTTGCTCCTGAAATCATCAGGGTAGTATCAATTTTTTCCTTGTTTCATAAATTTGATAGACTTTTAGTATTATTAACAATTTTAATTTTTCCTCTCGTTTATGCAGTAAGGTGTTTCGTTTTCTATTTCCCCCTACAAGAGAACTCCTCAAGTGGATTGAAGATCTGTTCTCCTGGTGTAAGAAACAAAACCCCTAAATCTAATTCTGAAAATAATTTTGTCTATTTTGTTTAGTCTTTCAGGTTGAGGAAATTATATGTAACTTCATAAAGAAGGGTTTAACCGCATCATAGATTGGTATTAGTTTCATGATCTCATCGTATTGCTAAGTTAACAGTGTTCTCTTGGTGTTTTTTGTGTTTTTTCGATCGATTTGTATGTGTTGGTCTAATCTAGTTTTGTTTTGGTTTTAGTGTTGGTTTGATATGTAGGGTCGGAAGATTGGTTGCTAGAGTTTCCCTACAAAGAGATGATACTGAAGCGATCCATTCATTACTACTGATTACATGGTATACTTATGTTTACTCTTGTTTAGTCAGTGACTTCTATATATGTTTGGTTTACAGATTCACATTAAGATACTTTTCAGTCGATATGCTTCGTGGATCTATATTGTGTTTATGTTTGATTAGAATACAGAAAAAATGGAAAATTTAGATTTTGTTAATGTGTAATTCTGATTTGGGTTTGGGTGCTGATTGAACTTCATGTGTTATAATTGAAGATTAATTTGTTTTATCGAATATGTTTGATCTAGAATTTTAGATGTTTTGTGTGTCTGAGTTAGCACTTAGTGGTGTTGAAGTTTGTTTTCTTTAATGCAAGTGGAAGCTACCCATACTGGTGAACGGGTATATGTATAGTGATCACAAAGTAAATGGGGTTGGCTATGGTCAACTGTTGGTACATGTATTAGGCTCTAAGATGGGATAAAATTAGCTGACAAAGGAAACTCTGGTCATGTCATGTACTTGGGTGCCAAATAAAAATAACCTAAGTTTGTATAGACATATAAAATCAGAATCGAGGAAATCACCATTACATATAATGGGAATCACCATGTGGTTCACAAATCGATGCGAGTGGTTCTCAACTTTGCCGTCATCTTTCGCTTCAGTTTGATGATTGTTGTTTATTTGGTTATTAGGACCATCTTGATTTTGTACTGGAATTCCGCCTTTCATACTTGTTAAAAATCTTTAATATTTGCTGTAGAGTTTGTGCCTAAGATTCCATAAGCTTAACAAGAGTGGTTTCAGAGGTACTAGGCATTGTTTCTTGGATATTTGAGCAGACACCTTTAATGAGAATAACTTTTTCTTTTCATATGTGGCAGATGAGTGTAGTTGCAGAGTTGTTGATGGGGATGTTGTTACTTAATGGTGTCAATTTTCTTTAAAGGATGTCGAGGTGTTGGTTGGTGAAGCTGATCTGGATGCAGTAAGGTTTGATTTCATATTTCTTAAAACACGCCGGTCTAATATTCTGGATTAATCTATCTTCTGTATCCAATAATATTCTTGATAATTATTGATTTTAATTTAGGGTTGATTCAATGTTGCAGTGATTTTATGTTGAATATTAAGGTTTAATTTTTAATTTTCTAAAGCATAATTATTGTTGATGTTGTATAAAGAGAGTTTTGTTGCCGTAATGCTGGATTTGTTGATTGTGACAGTTTCCTTTCAATTTTTTTTTCATTTCATAAAATGGATTCGATTGTTGTTATGCTACTTAGAATTTTCAATTTTGGTTACATTACTGTAAGAAATACCTTGCTTAATTAAAAGTAAGCTCCTCTTTATTTTTTATTTGATTGTTATTTGCTTAAACCCTTTTGGGTGAAGCTTTATTGAATTGGGTAAAATATCTGAACAGGGGAAACAGGTCATTAAAATCACTAGTGGAATTTCTGCCTTTGATGAAGTTTTAGGTTGTATATACTTCACCATCTTTTTATATTCTAGTTAAGCTTTTTTGGTGTACATATCTGATGTTAGGCTCTGCCTTTAGTGACCTGATGCAACAAGTATGCCGATGTTGTGTTGTTACTTATTGATGCAAGTTATGGGTCTGGAGCCGTGAGTTGGTTTCTTTATGTGTATAACTACATTCCTAAAAGTGGTGGAATTTATAACCTGACTGAGCAACTTGTTTTGTGCCTGACTGCGTATTTCATGTAACCTTTTTGTTGTCAGGCTTATACATACCCATACGAAGACTGAATTTGTTTTCTTTTCAAGGCTTGTAATTACGACTTGTGATGTCTTTGCATAGCTTACTCTGATACTTATTAATATTTTCTCTTTGGTGTTGTTGCAGATGAGTTATGAAGATCGTTAACCTGGATCAGGCAGAGGATTGAATGTCAAAGCCATAGACTCACAGTTGAGGATCCTGTAACTTTTTGTGCATTTGCTTGAGGTATATATGCTTTCTCCTTTTTCTTTTTGTTGTGTTGGCATAAATCTTGATTCAAGTTTTTAGTGTGCATAAATTTCAGTGAGCATGTTCTTCACAAGAACAAACTTAACATACAAATTAATTGACAAGAATTTACTTGAAGTCTACAATGCGTTGGAGATTAGGTTACTTGATACTTGTAGCATATGTATGAATTTACATGTGTGTTTTAGTTGCTTAGCATTTGTTCAATTATACTGGCAGGTCTGGAAAAATTTTCTTGTGTTTGCTTAGCCTAGATATTGCTAGCTATATTAGTTGTGAGTGTAAATGTATTAGTGAAACCGGAATTATTTTCCTACCACTCGAGTTTCATTTGTGGGAGGAAGATTAACTATAAGTCAGCTGTTAGAGAATTGCTTGTTATTCAGAACCAGCCATACTATGCTGCCAGAAATTTGTTATTAAACTTCTAATGCCCAAACTTATTTTGATGCAGGTACACTATTCTGATCAGTTGGGCAAAACTCGGTCCGGGTTTTAGTTTATTGCATTGTTTGTAGCCGATTGTAAGAAAATACATCTTAAAGAACTTAAAATGATGTGAATTCATTAGTTGTGTAGAGCCTTTTGGGGTTTTGACCAAAGTGTCACTCGATTCACATGTGAATTCAAGCATTATTGTACAACAAATTTCTAATTTGAATTGAATGGTGAATGTTTTGATCTAAGTGTATGAATGATCTAATCTTAAAGGTTCAGTCAGAAATAAGTCAGACAATTCAGATGAATCAGATTTTCTCTAATAGTTTCAGTAAGAAATACGAGTTAGTCAGAAATACCAGTTAGACTGGGACTCGGACAAATCAGATTTTATGGTTTTTAATATAAAACAAACGAAACGTCTGTGTCTGATAGAACTAATTGATAGTCTGATGAAGATAGTCCTAATTTAAAAATTATAAGAATCTCTTAAAAAACTTTTTGAGAAATAAGACTACAATTCTAGGCTCCCAAAAAGCAGTCATTTTTAGTGATTTTAAGTGCTGTTTTGGCAGACTTATTTTTTCGATTTTCCACTAGTGGAGGGTCCTGCTTTTTGATAGATGACATTAAATGGATAGTTTTGTTCACCCTACCCAAAACAAGATCGCTCATGAAGTCCATATCCAAACTCACAGTCCCCCTAACAGCTTTAACCCTTTGCTCGGCCTCCCAATGTCCTTGGGGAAAACACCTCCTCGAAGCTACGGGAATCGGGAGTAGGCCGGAAACCTCGCAGTTTTCCTAATATTGAGATGCAAACCTCTAGCCGTCCCTTCCGCATTCTATAATCCGCAATGCCTTGGAAACCTCCAAAGTGTCCCCAATCACAAGCAAGCCGTCATCAAGATACCTGCATGAAGATCAAGCTTTCACCGAGAAACAATAGACTTCACCCGAGGGTGAAGAGTCAAAGCAAACAGAAGGGGACCAAGAGGATCACCTTGTTGCACCCTAGAGAGGAAGCCAAAATATGTCGATCGTAGAAAAGTTTAAAGGTGCCTAGCATAACAAAATTCAACCCAACGAGAAATACCGGACAATGTATCCGACCTCCCGGATTAGATGAGACCTACAAACCATATTGAAAAGCATTCGAAAAATCAATAAGCAACATTGACTTCAATCCAAATGTCCTTCCAACTCCAACAACCCATTCACAACAAGTGAAGAATACCTTCACCCCTACCTCGGCACACCAACTCCAAACCGATGATCCCCAAATAAGAAGCCATAGCCTTGCCAACCAAGGAAGCAGCCCACCTTAGAGACCAACCGACGCCAAATAGTACCTACCGCATTGGTCGTAACCTCCACCAGTGTTTGAGCAGGGCGTGAGAGGCGCACCGCGATGAGCTCCCCAAAATCATGAGACACTTGCCACCAACCAAAGGTTGACCACCCCGTGATCGGCCAACAAATCATCCGCCACCGCCGCACCGCACCACTCAAGGCATCAACCAAATGTCTGTGCACGCAACCCATCCCGCCGCACGAAGTCCCTCTAGGAAAACTCTTGATGGCACTCAACAGCCCGCGAATCCACCGAGACTAGTTCACGCATATATCTTCCTCCTGGAATAGAAGGAAGTGGAGCCGTGGGTGTTTCTCTTGTAGTTCCACTAATGTGGTCTCACTGCGAGGAGCAATACCGTCTGAGGATAGAACCCGGATAGCGGCTGCATAATGACCAAGCTCTAGCTTCTTCCGGCAAGCACTTAAATTGGACGCACCTTCCTTTTTCTCAAGGTCCTTTTTGGAGCTATGGGAACTCGCCGCTGCAAAGAACTTGGTGACAAGCTTAAAGCATCCTCCGTGCTCCTCCAAATCATCAAAGCCTTCTGAATTGCCGCAAATTGCAATCGCTTACGATTGCAAGACTTCTCATCAGCTGTAGGTATGTACCGAGCCAGCGTGCATAAAGGGAAAAGGATGAGAAGAATCCAGGCAGAGATGCTTGACGGATTGCTTAACACACTGTCTAAGCACGGCTTAAAAGTGCGGGAGAAACTCAACCGACACTTATGAGGAATGTCACAAGTGGGGATAGAACGCTGAAGGCAATGCACAACAAGCCCTAGGTGTTAAAGCAAACTCCTCATCCGATAAAGCCTTGGCAAAGAATAAACTTCAACGGAGAGACCTCAAAGACCACGAACACCAATCCCGCCGATAAGCACAACCGGGCAACACCGCATCGCATCTCGGTGGCCTGGTCGACACCATGGATCAAAATCAGCCAGAACCGCCATTCAAGGGCCCCCACACAACGCCACAATGAACACCTTTCCCTTTGCAGGATGATTTCCAGGTGTGTAAAACCATACACCGGGAGCATAACCACATTTGTAACTTCTGCAGCAAATCTTCCCAAGCATTGAAAACCACGACGTCATCAGCTATGAGGCCTCTGCAGTGATCATTGTCTCTCGAAAAGGCATGCTTAGTTCGTAAATGATGCATGATGGAACCTCCAGCATATCCTCTATTGTTAACTCCATTACCACAGTTGTCAAGATCCCTAAACGGACAGGTCACGTATCCAATCTGGGAGGTTGAACTAGCTGAAGAAGAAGGCGCCGAAAGAGGTGATGCAGGGGGTTTGAGAGAAACGCGAGTTGCCGCCCTGGTAGAAGCAGCCATGGAACAACAAACCGTAAAACCCTAAAAGAGAATAGCAACAAACCCTAACGAAACAGATAAACAAAAGGTGAAAACGAAAAAGAAAATCAATGAAAGACAAGCCGTGGAACAAACCAAAACAAAGAAGCGATCGAAACAGCAAAACTAAAGAAAACCAATGAGACAAATCCGACTGAAAATCATGGCTTTCAGTCGCCATGGTTCGCCGCCGGAGCTCATGACGAAATTATTATTGACTAATTTTTTTTTTTTTTTTTATTTAAAATATTCTATTATAAATATTAATTTGATATTATTATATTTATACTAAAATAGATATAATATTTTTAATAAATAATTTTGAAATAAAAATAAATAAATAATTTTATTTATTTAAATAAATTTTTAATTTTTTTTGAAATTAAATATTTTTTTTTAGTTTTAAATATATAATATTTAATTAACTTATTGAAATAAATAAATGTTAAAATATTAAAATAATATAATTATCAATTTCTTTCGTAAACAATGCCAAACACATCAACTTTAAAGGATGGAATTCAAATTCAAGGTAGTTTTGAATTCTAGGTAGTTGGAACTCCCTAGAATTCGAACTCCTTTTGTGCCAAACGCATCCTTAAGGGAAATTGAACTCAACGAAGTTGAATGTAATCGGACTGGCACATCAACACTACAAGTTTAACATTAGTAATTTACTCCGTTTTCTGTTTCCAAAATGATATATGCCACAGAATAATAATACTGAATATAACAAAATACGGATCCTAGAGTCAAAGAACCTGTAAGGCTAAAGGTATGGCTACGTCGTAGTAATCATTTGCTCCTCCGTTTATTGGTTTGCTTTGTGTAGTGTCCTTAACCGTTGTGTAAAGCTTTCCTTTTTTGTAGTGTATTGCGAAAACTATTCCAAAAAACCTCAACTAGGAATTTTCAAGAGCTGAGTGCATTCTATTTATACCCTAGTTAGTGGCGGAGATAGAAAGTAACTAAAAAAATTATAGAAATTTAGGGGACTAAATGTTAATATTTATGGACTAAGAACTAAACACTTGGTAAATTAAGGGCATTTATATCAAGGGAATATTATCTATATACCCCTACTATGAGACCCCTTGTAAAAATACCCTTATGAACTTTACAAATACCCCTAAGCCTAATATATTACTAAAATACCCTCTTTTGTATAGTATATATACAAAACCACCACCAACACTATTCAAAAAAAATAAAAAAATAAAAAAAATCTCTAATCCCACAACACCGTCCACCGCCAACCACCACCACTGTCCACCGCCTCCCACCACCACCGACGACCACCACCACCAACCACCACCAACCACCACCACCGTCGACCACCATCACCGACCACCACCACCGACCACCACCACCACCACCGACCACCACCACCGACGACCACCACCACCGCCGACCACCACCACCGACCACCACCGCCAACCACCACCACCAACGACCACCACCCCCAACCACCACCACCGTCCACCACCACCGCCAACCACCGCAGCCGCTAACGAACACCACCACTGTCCACTACCACCGCCGCCGCCAACAACCGACCACCACCACCGCCAACCACCACCACTGTCCACCGCCACCGCCAACCACCACCACCATGTGGAGTCAACTTGTCAAGTTGTGTCCATATAGGAGGCAACTAGCTCAAGTTGTCTTCAACAAGTGAAAGCAACTAGCCTAAGTTGTCTCCATATATGGAGGCAACTTGCACAAGTTGTCTCTAAAAAATAAAAATTATACACAAATAAGTGAACCTAGTGTGAATCGAACACACATCTTCTCGACATATAGTCAACAGTGCTACCATTGCACCTGAGGTTCGCCACCCCATCGATGTTCAACCAACAATTCAAACAACCACCATACAACACCACACCATCCATCTCTACATCGCAACTCTACTTGCAACAGCCTTCATGACCACAACCGTTTATGCACACTTGCAACATGAACCAATAACTCGTTAGCTATTTCCATGCCCCTACTCAAACACCATCAAGCAACACACAAGCAAGAATAACTTCAATGCCTCGGATTCATAGTGAGTTCCTTCTCAACTTCCTAAGCATTCATCTACTCTCTTGACTTTAAAGCATGAGCACCAAAGAAGACAACCATCGTCAAGAACTCAACACAACCATGTGTTACCATTGCACCACAAATTCGTCACAAAATACTCTAAGATATATATAAGATAATTTCGGATGAATAAATGGACCCAAAACATAACCCAATTGCTCCGAATCGAATCAACTAGCTCAAGTTGCCTCTAAAAGTGAAAGCAACTTGATCAAGTTGTCTTCAAAGTTGGAAGCAACTAGCACAAGTTGTCTCCAAATATTAGAAGCAACTTGGTCAAGTTGTCTTGATAGGTGAAAGTAACTAGCCCAAAGTTGTCTTCAAAACGAAAGCAACTAGCCCAAGTTAATACACAAGTCAATACATATCTATATATTCCTTCTTGTTAATGAATTCAACTCGAGAAAATTAATACAAGCCTTATATTGTATCTCTCCTTCTTCATGTTGTTGTTTCGAGAGAAATGTGAGAAAAAGAAATTGTTGCAACCATGAACACCATTTTCCCTCATTCAAACCATATCTCGATTCTCTCGTGAGTCACAATCTCACAACCGTAGAAGAACATCTCATTCCTTCATTTGTTTTGTTATCCCAAAATCACCAGAAACACCACCAACTCGAACTCAAAACCAAACTAATCAACACCCATTTGACAACCAAACACCGCCAAAGAACTTCCATCTCATAACGAGACCTATACATCCACCACAAATCCATTTAACCTTATTTGAATATGCTGCCCGAGAACCCATTCGCACTTGATTTTTGTCTTGAAACTCCACCTCATGATTAATTCGACCTTTGTAATGTAAAAATCACCAATACACAATCGTTTCGTATCGATCCATGAAGAATCCATCTCCATTTGATAAATCATGGCAACAAAGATCGAAAAATTTCTAAATTGAAACATTAAACTCTAAATTGTCAATCAAAAAAATTAGTTTCCGATTTGATTTTAATTTCAAATCTCTAAATCATACCTTAGTTTTCATTTTTATCCGGAAAAGGAAGTTGTTGTTGTTGAAACGATGGAGGTCATCATTGTAACGGTGGTGGTGGTGTTGATTTCTACTAAAATTGTTTTATCGTCGATTCCTCACCAGATCTAAGTTTTGAAGTCTATTTTCTCGTTGATTTGCAGATTAGTTTTGTACCTAAATCAAAATCGACACTAAGAGTTGGGTGTGGTGCTATAGGTGGTGGTTTAGGTAGTGACGGTTGATAATGGCGTGGATGAAGATGGTGGTATGAGGCGAAGATGGTGTTGGTGGTTGTAGTGGCGACGGAGATGGAGATGGAGAGAGTTTCATTACTTTTTCTCGAGTGAGAATAAGAATACGATGGCGTAGCGCGGGATGAAGATGGTGGTATGAGGGTAAGATGCAGTCTTTGGTGGTTGTAGTGGCGACGGAGATGGAGATGGAGAGAGTTTCATTATTTTTGTCGGGTGAGAATAAGAAGAAGATGAAGTATATGAAGTAAAGGTTAAAAAGGGGATTAGGTGAATTATTTTTTTATCCATAATTTCAATTATGCCATTAGGGGTATTTGTAAAGACCCATAAGGGTGTTTGTACATGACCCATGGATAGTAGGGGCATAAATAACATTCCCACTTAAAAAAATAGCAAGGATGAAACTGGATTCATCCTGACCTAAACTTAAAAAATAGCAAGGATGAAACTGGATACATCCCTGCTATTTTTACATTTTCGTCCATTTAAACAGTATCAAAATCTAACTGTCCTTTTCACCCAGGAAATGTTGATTTTGGTATTTTTAACCAATTTTGTGGAGCTAAAATGCCCACAAAAAAAGAAAAAAGAAAAAAACTTTCGCTTGAGTTTTTAATGTAGTTAAACCATTTCAATCTCCTGGAACCAAAACATACAGGTTTGATTCTTATAATACAATCCCACAATAAACACTAAGAAAAAACCAGTTGAGTGATTTTCAACAACTCAATTTCCTCGTACAGTTTAATTTATAATCTTTGTAATCGCAAAAATCATTATATTGTACTCCCTCCGTCCCTAATTAGATGAGCTATTTGGTTTTTAGTTTTGTCCACAAATAGATGAGCTATTTCACTAACCAATGGGATATTTCTAAAACTACCCTTTTAATTGATTATTTTTTCTATAAGAAATATGTATAATTTGATAGTCATGTTTATATTCGTTGCGTAGGTGTTTTAAAATGTTTTTCAACGGTATGAAGTTTATAAAAAACCGTGGTATAGTTTAAGAGATAAATCGCTTCTAAATTTTACTAATTATTGCTCATAAGGGTATAATTGTAAAAAATACTTAAATATACTCCACTTTCCTCCTTGCCTTAAAATTTGTGCAAACCACAAGTAGCTCATCTAATTATGGACGGAGGGAATATGATACAAAATGCGTTTATATCTTATTTGGATCAATACTGGTTTGGACTGAATATATGCAAGTAAGAACCAAAATATTCACACAAATCTTGTTTCTTTTCTTAACATCACATTTAATTCAGGGCCTACATCCGTGCCTACAAAAGGTGCTTTAAGAGTAGAGGTGTAAATTGGGCTGTACAAGACGAAAGAGCCACCGGCCAAAGACAAAGACGCTAAAATTTGAGCAAACCCAGCCAAAGACGTGACTTAGCCCAGCACAAAGACAACACGTTAGTTAAATGGGGCGTGATGGGTTTGACTAATTGGCACAAAGAGCACAGCACAAAGACGCAAAGACGCGGATAAGCACGTGGGCTTTAAATTTCAACCCAAGACGTTAAGAGAGCACGTCATAACATGTACAAATACACCATATAACAAGGCATAATACATCACATTTTTTGTATATTTCACAAAAGAGTCACTATTCTAGCTAGTTTTTAACATTTTACGTTGGCTTATTTATAACAACACATATAATACCTTAATATTTGGAAAATATATTTCAATATCGTTGTTATAATATCGTCACCTATATTTAACTAAAACATTAATTTACATGACAATAATCCAATTTTATATTTGATGGGCTATTTCCTTTTATTGAATAAACTTGTTAATTTTATTTGAAATAATTTCAAATGATATGTTGTCTAATTAAATTCTTGTGATAATGCCCGACTTAATGTATACATTAAGTGATTTCAAATTGTTTATAGCACGTGTGCCGAAGACGACAAATTATGAAGACGGCACGTTTATTCGTGTCTTGTGCCCGTGGGCACTATCTGTGCCTAGCTTTTGACTAGTAAAGCACAAAGACGGCACAACACGTTTAAATCGTTATACAAAGACGGCACGGCACATGGCACGTGAAGCACGCGACTTCGTGTGCTGGGCTGTGCCGGGCCGGCACGTTTTACACCTCTACTTTAAGAGTACGTAGGTGCATCGTGCATGACCTTTTGGGTTTATTTACGCGGCATAATTCATTTCAATATCATGAATTCTATTGCTTCCGAGTATGTTGTTTATGCGGTCCATCTACTTCAATCATTTGATTCATCTATAATTTGGATGACGAACAAAACTGATGTTGTTGTTGCTGGCTATGGTTTCTAGCATCGTGAATAATAAGGTAAAACCGATCATTCGCTCATCTTCGAAAATGACCAGAAGAGCTTAATATCCTAGTCAAGCCAGACCTGAATCAGTATACATCAACCAAACTGTAAGTAAGTATGCGAACAACTTTCGTGAACATTTGCAAAGCATAACTCATTATCATAAAGAGAAATATGCTTTTTTGTATTGATCAGCTAACTAGATACCATGAGTTGAACCAGACTTGAGTTATTTTCTTTTATATTTTCTTGTTAAATTATGCATGAAGCTAAAGTCTGTGACTGTTTACGAGGAGAGTTAATGATACATCGTTTTACTAGTTGAGGAAAGGCACAATTTTAAGGGATGGAGACCTCGTACATCTCATCCGCTGGGAAAAGTGTTGTGGCCTGTCATTCCTGCATCTATCTGCTGGTCAATTTGGAACTGCCCACAATATCATTGTTTTTGAAGATGGTACTTCAGACATTCAACGGGTGATTCAACAAGTTAAAATTCAAGCTTATAACTAGAGAAGAAATACAGAGGAGCTAAGAAACACTAGTTTGGATTATATAATGTGAAACTGGGATAATTTGTTTGTAATTTAGTTTCTTTGTATCTTTGGTTCCGTTGGTAGTGGGTTTTACAAATAGGTTTTTACCCGTCTTTTCCGGGTTTGTAGGCTCTTTGAGCTTTTCTTCACTTACTTCTTGTAAGTTTTCAATATATTTTTAAGTTTGCCGATCAAAAAAAAAAAAGGCACAATTTTCTGTTGGAGAAAATGAGTTTTAATTAAAAGGTTTTATGGTCGTATGCCATGCACCAAGTCCATTTTCTACACGGATTTATTTTTGGCGAGTTTTTCTTTAGAAATTAATTCTTAAGAGTTTTATTTATGGTAAAAATCATTTTGCTTGTTTTTGAAGAAAACCAAAACCTAACTTTATTTGCAAGTACTTCATCCTATAAATACAACTCAAAAATTTGTATTCAACACACCGAAAAATTCTTCTTTTATTTCTAGGGTTTCTCCATACGTTTTTTCTTCCATCCCCGTTGCCTGAAGTTCGAAGAGAGGGTAACTTGCGTTGTGCTAACTCAAGTTATATCGGGCAGTCTTATCCTGGACATATCTTCGCTGTGAGGGGTTTAGCATTACTCAAATCGAGTATACCGCGAACTAATGTGTTAAGGACAACTTGTTGAAACCGTGATTCTGCCCTCGTCAAGTTATTTCGGTAGAGTTGTTTCGCATTAGTTCTTTACATATTATTTTTGATACATCTAACGTGCTGTTCATTGTTGCAAGACTCCAACATTTTCCAGTAAGTGGAGTAGAGACCTTAACCGTGCCAACAACTAGAGTTGCTTATAATATGATAATAACTTATATCATGTCTCTCAATTACTAAATCCCATACTCTCAAATTGTCTCAATCATTATATCATGTCTCTCAATTACTAAATCCCATACTCTCAAATTGTCTCAATCATTATTAGATCCCAAATTTCTTTAACTCGGTGTTTGTACCAAGAGATAATCCTAAGTACGTGAGAAGAATAATGTCCACTGAATAACCAATGACCAATTCTCCATGTTAGCTTGTATTTTGTTGATGGTGAGCAAAGATTGATAAACTCAATCAGACGAGTTCAATTTCCACAAACATCTTAGTTCTTAGATAATATTTTTAACTCTGGTAACCATAGATACGCAAACCTTCCTTAAACACGAGTGTTGGATCAGTCAATTATATACGAATGAAAAAGTCGCGAAGCAGCTTCTGGATTATTTAGACTCACAAACCGGTTCCTTACATTTTTCCGTGACCTAGTTCATACAAAATATGCACCATTGAAAAACGAGAACAATGTGTGATCAGTTCATTTGAACAATATTGTGTTAAATAAAAAAGCAAAGAAACTTGAGTTCAATATATTGTGTAGGGAGATTGGAGAATGACGAACCTAGAAATGTTTACTTTGAGATGATGAGAATGTTAGCAAGCAAAGACCATCTTTGCCTCTTGAAATGATTTCTATCTATTAGAATACGGGCATCCAACTCAAAACCAATTGGCAATGAGTGGAGAGGCCCTAATAGATTATAAACCGCAGGATCTTAGATAACCCAACCATGTGGGACTAATAATCTCAACACGCCCCCTCACGTGTAGCCTCGAAGGGTCTTACAAACACGTGGACAATTAAATCGGGTGACGCGAGTAAAGGTGCGGTCAACTGACTCGACACAAATAGCCCCGCTCGATACCATATTAGAATACGGGCATCCAACTCAAAACCAATTGGCAATGAGTGGAGAGGCCCTAATAGATTATAAACCGCAGATCTTAGATAACCCAACCATGTGGGACTAATAATCTCAACACTATCACTTAACTTGGTAGAAGAGATAACAATTTCCTAATAAGAAATGTTATGAAATTTACAAGGATGAAGAAAGATCTACTTCTTTCATCTTGAAAAAAGTAATCCCACCAAAGATATTTGTGCGGCCACTGCATTTCATAATTCAGTACCAACTTTAACAAAAAAGGAACATAACCACTCCTGAACTTATTTGCAAGCTGTGTGGGAAAGAAGAAGAAGATAGAGATAACTTATTCTACCATTGTGTATATACACTAGGTAGATTTGGCATTACTCCTGTCAAGCCTTCAACATATCCTAGTGTTTTCGGTGCAACTTACATTTGCCTATGCCAGCATGGTCTATCTGACTAGAAATTGAGGATCTGGAAGATGTTTCCTTATGCGATAACATGGCTGGTGTCGAAAGAAAGAAACATGAGGGTCTTTATCAACAAGTAAAGCCTATTATTTTAGAGGTTAACCATTGGTAGTTTTATGGATTTGAGATTCGAATTTATTAAAATCATCATTCCCTTTAGACAAACATCCTATATAATTGGGAGGGAGGGTATTGTCTCTTAATATGTTGTATTTAAGTGATGATTTATTTTCTTTTATAAACTTTGCATTCAAAGAGAGGCACCACATTTTGATGGGTTGGGCTTATCGGGAGTGTCTTTGGGAATGAATAAGTTAACTTCGTAGGAGTTGGTTGGCCCAAAGCTTTCAGTATTATGCTTGCAAGAGTTGCCACAATCAAGTGACTGTATGAATATCAAAAAGAAAAATGAATGTATGAGTTGTGAGCATCTTGTTGAGAAGGAATTTGGCAACGGCAACCACATTGAAGGTAGTAACATGGAAGTTTAAGGAATGGGTTCTTCCATTTTGCAAACATTTATGTTGGTTGATTACTTTTGTTGGGTGTTTAGTGTATACATCCCAATTTGTAATGTCAAATTAATGCTTACAACTTTCGCATCGATATAGACTAATTTTCTTGGATCTTTGGTCGCAAGAATTTGACAAAATGAATTTCATTGCAATTTCATTCATTTATTTCCAATTCCACAAACATGGCATTATTAGGCCGACCGAGCGAAGCGAGGGAGGACTTTATATATGGTGACTTTGTGTTAATGTGAAGCATGACATTTTTTTCCAATTAGACACAAAAGATTGGATTTGGTTCAACGATGAAAGGACGACATTGCCCCTCTAAATCAAAATTTCTTTTTTTCATTTAGATATTTTCGTAAATAAACCCAAGAGGAAGGGCACTAAGGTATTAGACATTTTCGTAAATAAACCAAAGAGGAAGGGCAGTAAGATATTAGACATTTTCGTAAATAAACCAAAAAAGAAGGGCAACTAGATATAAGAGCCAAATTTTATTATAATTCCTTATGTATCCTATTTCTTTAGGGGTATAATTGACAACGAAACTTTAATATAACATATCTAAAAATCCGTGCCTTGGAATTTTATAAATTTTATCTCGTTGGAAAGGTTTTAAAAAAATTTATGCAATGAGTATAAAAAAAAAAAAAAAAAAAAAAATTAAATTTAGAGTTTTTACGAAAAATTTGGAAAAATATTTATCATTTTAGGCACAATTTTGAAAATAAAATGGAGATCAATTGTGCAAACTACCACAAAAGGATACATAATACTTTATGTAACCATATTTTGGTTTTATGCATCAACTAATTTTCTTTTGCAACTAATAAAACGATGTACTCTATCCGTTTCAAGAAAAATGATATTTTCACTTTAGCATAAATTTTCTTTTACATTCCAATTGCAGGAGTGTTTCCATTTTTTTTCGGTCGGCCTTCCCACCGTGGCAGCGGTCATCTAGTTTGTTCTCGCATCCAAACCAACTATATATCACTTTAGAATTAATTTTTTTATTCAACTAGCTCAATGTCGTTAGACTCCCTAGTTGAGTAAACTCAACGTTATTCATATCAATTTCCTCAAACATCTCAAATTCTTAGAAATATGCCTCTTCACCCCAAAATCCATAAATGAAAATATACTAAAGCACTCATGAGAGTTGGATTATTCTTGTGTATATATATGAGAGTTGGATTACTTTCATATATTAATGCAGAATAGAAAATGTGGTCAAGCCATCTTGATCATTAGTCTGGCATCTGTTTAGTTGTAGTGCCTGCATTTTGATGCATGCCAAAATTGAACCCAAAGAGAACGACAACTATTTGTGAGTAGTTCATAAAGTACCATTTCAAAGCAACAACAAAAACATGGTGAATTATACTGCTTCGTGTATGTGTATGAGGAATTTGTAACGATGGTTTTTTTTTTCTTCTTCTATCCTCCAATTATAAGAGAATATTTCATTAGAAAAAAAAAGAAAGATTATAAGAGAATATTTCATTAGAAAAAAAGAATATACAAATAGCCACAAGAAGTAGCTATATGGGGAAACTAGTACTGGACTAAAGAAGTTAACGGGGTTAACTGGCAAAATGCCCCAAAATAGACCCTAAAGTTGTGAAAATGTCCCGGACGTTAGGGAAAAGATTAAAATGCCCATTCCGTTAGTTTTTGGGGCATTTTGATCAAAAATGGGCATCTTGACCGGTCAATGGAGTTTTGAACTTCCATTTTTATCTTTTCTTAATCAAAACGCCCCAATCCGCCACTACCACCGCCACCACCAAACGAACAACCACAACCACCACCGCTGCCACCACCACTGCCACCACCATCCCCACCACTACCACTATAACAACCACCACCAACACCACCGCCACCGCCTCCTCCTCCTCTACCACCACCGCCACTATCATCATCGCTGCCACCACCACTACCACCGCCACCACCACCACCACTATCACCATCGCTGCCACCACCAATACCAATACAATATCATATAAAGGTCGGATCAGTCACTATATACAAGTACAAAATGTCGAGAGGCTTCTTGATTATCAGTTCATTGCATATTTTTCAGCGGTCTAGTGCATTCGAAATTGTGGGAATTAAATAAATACCCCTCCTTTTCTTGGGTCTTCACAAACACCCCTAAGAATTTTATAAATACCCATAAAGGGTATATTTTAAGTTTTTAGGGTATAGTTTTTAGCACATCTAAGATTATATTAAGTCAAATCAACCTCCTTAGGAGGTTGAGTTGACGTTTTCACGCGGCAATAACATACTAGTTCATTTTCATTATCCAAAAAAGTACTACAGTATAACTTCTTTAAATTAATACTCGATAATATAATATTCTCTTTAAAATAATAAAATTTTCTGGTCCCGACTCGGGCCCTTAGTGCTAAAATAATAAATTCGATAAAATCATAAAATAATACATTTCATAAGTTTCTTTAAGCATAATTAGGTCCCAAATAATATATAAAATAATAATGCTACTGTAAAAATAAAAAATAAATTTCATACATGTAAAATTTTCTCCAAATATGATTCAATATTGGTTTGCTTTTCTTAAAAATTCTAATCAAGTTGTATTTCATCCCTAATAGTTCTTGGTGCACTCACAAGATCCAGAGCCACGTTGTTGTGTTACAAGAAGAAGTGTTGAAGTTAGTGTGATTGATACTTGGAGTGGTTGTATTCTTATTGCAATTAGTCAGTAATATAATATCTCTAAGAAATTAGTCCATATTATATTTACAAACTACAATTATTATTCAACTCCAAGCTAGTAATTATCCTATATAATAATAATATATTATTTAACTATAAAATAATAATTCATTATATTATCAATAATATAATATCTCTTTAAAATACTAAATTTTCTTGGTCCCAAGCCTATTATTTTATAGAAGTTATATTGTAGTTCATTTTCATTATCCACTTAAAAAAACCCTTTAGGGGTATTTGTGAAGTTCTTAGGGGTATTTGTGAAGACCTTGAAAATGAGGGGTATTTAATTAATGTTCCCTTCGAAATTTGCACCAAGAAAACGAGATCAACGTGTCTTAAATTGGTTAGATTTTGTACGGAATTTATGTAACGGCCAAAATGGCATGCTTGAAAATTGAAGGAGCATTGTGTTTTCAGTGTCTTCGTAACTTTTCCGAGCCATCAGAGTGGATACGATCATATGAAAACTACTGGTATTCTAAAGACCCTCAAACATCATAACTTTCGCAAATCCTTATTATTACAGTAAATGAAAACAGAAAATAATAATAATAATTATTATTATTCATTATTTTATAAGGATAAATTCAATTCCTTGCGTCCTTTTCCGATAATTTTATGGTTAACACAAACAACAAGGAACTATTCTACAATTAACACGCCTGGAAATACGGTTCATAAAGGCATTTTTTTGAGCAAGCGAAAACTTAATCGGATATACTCACCAATGTAAAAGCAAATGTTAAGATGCCTCAGGTGAAATCCTAACTTATTTCAATATTACAGTTTCCTCAAACATCTTATTCTACTGATCATTATAAGCTTACTACTTGTTAGATATAGAATGTACTAATAACTTGCAGTAAACTTTTATGTTTTATTTGATCAATTGTGGTTGGACATGATTTTATATAAATCTCAAGATATTCACACAAATCATATTTGCTCACATTCAGTTTAACGCTTCTATCGGTGCTTGCAGAAAGTGTACCAAAGTACCCGAAAATATGTAGTTGTTATTAATTTATTTATTTAACTGACTACTAAATAATGGTTCAACAAGCCTTCTCTGGATTTTTAAGGCTCAAGTAGTTTTTGTTTAATACATCCCTCGTACCTAAAGAAAATCAAATCAAATCATGGTTTAATGACCTTTACACAATTACGAGCTTAGTGAGGATTTTATTTATCTGATTTTGTTGCTCATGGTTATGGTTTGGGTGTCTTAGCTTTTAATACTTTAGGAGAGCTTCGTGAGGATTTTATTTGTTTTTTCAAGCGTCTGAAAAATTGTTTAGTTAGCAATGACGCTGGTAGTGGACTAGGGAGTTTTATTTTCCATAGACTAGGGGTGTTGTTATTCAAAAAGGGGTTGGGGCCCAGCTTGTTGCTCGGCTATCAACCAAAAGTTCTGTAGTTTGATGTAAACAGCCTAAATTACCAATAAAATATTAATTTAATTATAAAAAATTAATAAAACAATAATAATAATAAAGGAATTAAAATAAATATATATTTGGGCTGCTAAACACTTGTGGGTACACAAATAAAACTCAATTCTCTTACACTCTTTCATGTGCCAGAATCTAATTAAACCGGATTATATTTACGTATACACAAAAGCGAAAATTTCGCTTTTACAGAGTCACAATCAGCAGACCAAGTCAACAATGGTAAACAATGTGGTCTGGGATGAGAAAATGAAGACACATTGGATGAATGATTTGTGATCCTAATTGCGTGATTATATTTGCGACACGAGGAAATTTTTATCATTGAAAATATCCCCGTGGACTACTTATGCATAACTTTACTAAGCTAGTGACCTTCTTACAAAAACAAACAATAGAGAAAATGACCATCCACTTGCATAACTTCATGCAGTTTATATAAATCACCAGAAAACAAATGAAAATAACGTTTAACATAAATACATGAAAATGACCTCAAACTTCAATAGAGAATCCAACTTGGGACTCCATGAAACTTCAAATAATCCAACTTCACGGGAGAGTCAGATTTTGAGACTCCACTCATAGTTCAAAAACTCAAGCAGTCAGATGTTTGTGAATCCATTCGTAACTCAAATGCTCAAGCAACCCGATTTTATTAAAAAAAATAAAAAAAAATAAAAACTTCCGATTTCGTTTAATATCGTTTGAGTTTCTACTGTAATCAAATCAGCTCCATAAAAAAATGTATGGCTTCTCAATCTTGTAGAACAAAACCAATAGGTTTGATTCTTATATTAGAATCCCAGGATAAACACTAGAGATTTTAAACAACTCAATTTTCGCACACATTCAAAAATTATTATATTGTACGTTACAAAATGCAGGTGATTATATATAATTGTGTGGTACAAAATGAACAAATAGTAGGTGCATGACTTTTTGGGTTTACGCGTTCAAATTCATTTCAATATCATGAACTTTATTTTTTCCTATATTGTTTATTCGGTTCATCTGTTTCGTCATTTGATCTATAGTATAACTTGGACGACGATTAAAGCATGTTGTTGCTGCTGGCTATAGTTTTTGGCATCGTGAATAATGATGTAAAACCGATAACTTTACGGAAAAAAAAAGAAGGTAAATACGATAACTCTCGATCTTCAAAAATGGCTGGAAGAGCTTAATATCCTCGTTTGATTGGGGGCCAAAGATATTAATTGGGGGCCTTGACATTTTATTTGCACCCCAAATTTTTCAGTGCTTATTAAACCGATTATGAAAATATTATTTTACCCTTCACTAAAAATAAATCTTAAAAACCTATTAACCCTTAATCTTAAGCCCCAATTCATTTCTAGTTCTAAACAAAAAGATCACTCCCTCCCCTCTCACCCTCTCGACTCTTCTCTTCTCTTCCATTAACAACTCCAAGAAAAAAGAAAAAAAAATCTTCACCCGAAAAATTTCAGTTATAGTAAAAGGGTCGTCAATTCGACAAGCCTAAACCCTAACGATTTTTCATATGCATATAGAGACCATAAAAAATTGTTAGGGTATATGATGATCAAGATAACGACCGTATTTCTGGTTTTCATATTTTTTACCCTAGATTAGAGTCGTTAACATAATATAAAAACCTATGACGATCCTCTATGGACGACCCTTTTTTTAAAGGTCAACGACCCCAGGTGAAAAACAAAAAACCTCTCTGTCCCAAAAAATTTCAGAGTCGTCTTGGTATAGACACACAAAATAACGACTCTTTGTGACCCAATCTAAGAGTCGTCGGGGTATATCATATTACCCTGACGATTTTTCATAACTTTGGAAAAGTTGCGGGTTTGAGTAAATCAAGGTATATCATATTACACTAACGATTTTTCATAGCCTGGAAAAGTTGTAGGTTTGAGTCGTCATTTTTGGTATCAATACATTGACGACTTTATAGAGTCGTTGGGGTATACATCCCTCGACATTGACGACTCTTTCTCTGTTGTGAGATATATCCAATCCATGGGAGAATTTAAGATAATCTTACCATCAACACAATCATCTTTGTTACTTGAACCTTCTCCAACATCATTTCCCTACTTGAATTACTCATTTCTAAAAACCCCAAGTTTTCCTCTAAAACCTCCTCTTCTTCTTCCCAACTCACAAAAAAAAAAAAAAAAAAAAAAAAACTATATTCTAGAATCTGATTTTAATTTAACATAATCTAACCACACTAATTAAATTAACTTTATTAATTTTTAATACTAATCATTCAGGGGTAGTTTAGGTATTTAGAAAAAATTTGCTAAGGGGTGACCCAAATTAGGTTTGGGTGACCTTTTTTATCCTTTAGTGGGAGGCACCCAATTATATCTTTGGTCCCCCAATCAAACGAGGAATCAGACCAGACCAGAATCATTATACATCAACCAAACTGTAAATAAGCATGCGAACAACAGTCATGAACATATGCAAAACATAGCTCATTATCTTGATGTAATCAGACTTAATTTATTGCAAATATGCTTTTCTGTATTGATCGTCCAACCAGATACGAGTTGCACCAGAATTGATTTATTTTTTGTATTGTTTTTTTGTTAAGTTAGGATGGAATCTAAAGTTTGTGACTCAACAGTTTACAAGCACATTTAATGATATAAATTTTTACATGTTGAGATGGAACGAGTTGCTTCCGATGTGATAGGATCGTGTCAAATCTCCCAACTACTGATTACATTGTCTCTTTCGTTCATTACATCCCATATTGCTTTAAATCCGGTGTTTACACAAAGATGTAATCCTAAGTACTTGAGAATAACTTATTATAGGAAATTATCCATTTTACAGTTGTAGTGTAGACGATTAGTCAATTTACTCAAACATCTTAATTCTTTAATATATTTTAATTCTGAATATGCAAACTTTCCTAAAACTTGAGTGTTGCATCAGTCGTTATATACGAATGAAAAAAGTCGCGAAGCAGCTTCTTGATTATTTTATAGTTCATTACATTTTATAGTCTCAAAGATCAGTTCATTACATTTTACGTGACCTAGTTTATACAAAATATGCACCATTAGAAAACGAGAACAACGTGTGATAAGTTTATTTCAACAATAATGTGTTAAATCGAAAAGCTAAGAAAATTGAGTTCAATATTGTGTTGTGTGAACAGTCAAGAAAACTGGGATCTAAAAATACGGAGATTGGAGAATGACAAACCCAGAAATTTTTACATTGAGATGATGAGAATGTTAGCTTTTCTTTTATAAATAAAGAAAATACTATCTCTTTATTTGTTGTATTTAAGTGATAATTTAATTTCTTTTATAAATGAATTTTCATTTTCTAGCTTTTCGTAAAAAATAAAAAAAATAAATGATAATTGTATTTTCTTTGCATTGATGGGTTGGGCTTGTCGGGAGTGTCTTGGGGAAAGAATAAGCTGACTTCGTAGGAGTTGACTTGCCAAAAGCTTTCAATAATCAAGGCGACTGTATGAGATGTGAGCATCTTGTTGGGAAGGAATTTGGCAACGGAAACAAAATTGAAGTAAATACATCAAGGCGACTGTATGAGATGTGACTGTATGAGATGTGAGCATCTTGATTACTTTTGTTGGGTGTTTGGTGTATACATCCCAATTTGTAATGTAAAATGCTTGCTTTGGCATCGAAATGAACTAATTTTCTTGGATCTTTGAACTAATATGTACAAACGATTAAAGTAAATACAAGGTTTTCAAATAACACTAGACTACTAGAGCAATGCTTCAGCCCGCAAGAATTTGACAAAATGAATTTCATTGCAATTTCCCCTAAAGACATTTTTTCTTCTTCAAACCTCATTTGATAGCCTCCTTTTGCTACCAACTTTTAATACCCGTACCAAAACACAAAACCTCAAGATTGGCCATATTTGTTGTAGCGGTACTGTTACGGCAGGCATACCAAGAACTTGTCTATTCTGAAATCGAAATTAACTACCTCAATAAATTTACTTTTTTATTCAACTACCTGTAGATACCCGAAAATATAAAGTGCATGAGTGGGGGCAGAAGCAACAAGGTGTAAGGACTTACACCAAGACCCTACACAAACGTGGAGATGAAATGAACATGGGGAGAAGAAGTGATGGGGATGTAGGGACCTACTCCAAGACCCTACACCTTAACAAAGTGTAAGAACCTACCCTAAGACCCTACATAAACATGGAGATGTAATGAATATGGGAAGAAGAAGTGATGAGGATGTAGGGACCTACTCCAAGACCCTATACCTTAACAAAGTGTAAGAACTTACTCTAAGACCATACATAAACATGAAGATGTAATGGACATGGGAGGAAGAGGCGACGGGAGTGTAGGGACTTACTCCAAGACCCTACACCTCACGACAAAACATGAAGATGCAATGAGCATGAGAGGAAGAGGCGATGGGAGTGTAGGGACTTACTCTAAGACCCTACACCTTATGACAAAGCATGAATAAATATTAAAAGGGAAATGGTGCCCACTAGTTGAATGGAAGAGTGCCGATAGTAAGTGGGTCCCAACAGAGAGTAGCCCCGATCCAGAAGCAGAGGTGTTCCATAGTGGAAGGGATATCAAGGACACGTGTACGGACTCGAGATGTCAGAGTGAGAAAGAAGTCAAGATGGTGTACGTGTACGATATCTAGGAACTCAAGGGAGATTTAGGAGGGTTATAAATACCCATCTCTTAAGAAGGAGAGATTAAGCCTTTTCTGTGTAAAAATTAGTATTGTACTACTTGTTGGATCAGAGTTATTCTTTCCTCTTTGGTGTAATTCAAGGGTTTACCCATTTAATTTATACCATATTTACATTGGTGACTTCTACTGGGTTCTGATCTCAGTAATGGTACAATGACTACACCAATTGCACAGCCACATCCTACTATAGATGCTGGTGACATCCCACATCCTGCACAGACGAGAGGAGAGCCGCTTCATCGAACTTCGGCAAGCATTGTTGGATTTTCAAGATATGGAGCGACGATGTATCGAACTGGCAGCGTGTATCGCTACACTTACACCGATAACTCATGATGATGGAGCGCTTGGCGAAGGAGGTAGACCAAGAACATGCATGTTACAGCCAAGAGACACAAACGGGGAGCATATATCTGTTATCCCCCATGATGTACATACCCCTCACACACCCCAGTTCACTCCACAGAGTTATACTAGACAGAATTTTACGATAGATGAATTAAAGATGGCCAAATACATCGAAGACAAGTATGGATTAGAAGCATCGTCCAAGTCGTTCACGGTTAAATCACCGCTTACTCATGATGTGATGGCCCGCACAATGCCTCTTATGTATAAAACTCCCAAGTTTACTTTATTCGACGGGACGGGCAATGCAATGGAACACTTACACCGCTTTACCATGATGTTAAATGAACACGCTGCGAACAAGCATGTATGCCTAAGGGAGTTCGGAAAGTCTCTCATAGGAGATGCATTCACTTGGTTCATCACTCTTCCCCAAAGTAGCATTGAGACATGGGACCAATTACAACAACTTTTTATGCAAAAATTTTACTCCAAGCCAGTGAAGATTTCAATCTCGGACTTATGCAAGATACGATTCGCGTAGGTGAGAAAAGACTGTGTTTGTCAAACGCTTAGGATGGAATATTTGAGGTGCAACATCGTCATCCGGAGCTGGTCAACATCTGCATTGCTGCCTTACCTCTGCAAACACGGCGAGTATTAGAGAACGCTGGCATGGAAAATTTTGCCGACTTAAAAGAATCATGCGCAAGAACGGACGCTACAGAAGAAGAGATGGACGCTGAAAGAAAAACTTGGCCTCACAGCGTTTCATATGCTCGGGATGAAGGTAACCAACGACGTCGACCATTCAAAGACAACGAAGAACGACGCGGTAAACGACCAGCAAACTCCAACGACAGAGAGGAACCTCCTGAGTACCCCTGTTCTTTTGACATAGTTCTTGACCTGCTCAAGGAATGGATCCGCAATGATGACATCAAGCTACCAGCACCCCCAAAGGAGCCAACGGAACAAGACAAACGAGAAAAGAATGACTGCCTATTTCATCGCAAAGTGGAACATCCCACAAAGGAATGCCGCACATTACGATGGAGGTTTCACAACCGCATGAAGAAAGGTGAAATCGATCTGGGCACCAATAAGATCCAAGATAATCCGTTCGCAGCTCACCAAGCAGCAATGTTTGCACACATAGAAGACGCATTACAAGAAGACTTGGACGTACATATGGGCAAAGTGCATATGGGCGAACATGAGTGTTCCGAGGCGCATGATGACGGACATGTAGACATCTTGGCAGAAGTTGCAGCCATGGATATATAGCAGACAACACCGAGTACATTCTGCAAAGGTAGTAAAGAAACCACTATTTGCGAAATTCTTCGATTCCCTAGGCTTCACACAAGCTCAGCGTCAGATGGCAGCGGAATTCATTACCCGTATTGCAGCCAACGAAAATATGTCGGCATACCTTGATAGGCGATATCCTTTGCCCACTAATGTAATCACATTTTCAGAGGCTGATCGTCGAGTGGATTGTGATCACACTAGATCACTTTACCTCACCGCATCCCTTCGAAAGAAGTCCTTCAAGCGTGCCTTCATCGACACTGGAGCTTCCTTGAACTTAGTCCCTTACAGCATTTTACAAACCATGGGTATTAAAGACTCAGAAATAAGGAAGTCTCAAACCAGGATCCAAGGGTTTGGAGGTTTAAGTCAGTATACCATAGGTACCATTAATATAGAGGTCAAAGCAGGACCTCTTCGATCTATAGAACCATTCCACGTCATGAATGTTGAAACAGTCTATCACATGTTGTTAGGACGACCATGGCTCCACAAGCATGGAATTGTCCCTTCCACGTATCACCAATGCGTCAAGTTCATCTTAAAAGGCAAACAAAAGCACATCTCCGCGACAGAAAATCCATTTTCACCGGAGGAAGCATACATGGCGGAAGCCGCATTCTACACTGGTCTTAGTGAACCTAATGAAGTAATCACTCACATCTATTCCACTCCTATCCCAGATTGGGAAACCACTTATCAGGAAGGGACAACGTCTACTAATCAGAAAAAACACAAGCGGAGCAATAATACCGGAGCCTCAAGGTTTAAGAAGGAAGTGCGCTCAGATGGGCGTCATGTTTATCGCTTATAGCAATCACAGGAGGGCACCACACCAATAGTGGAGGTCAATATGGCAGAAACCAACACACCTGGTCAAAGTGGTGACCCTATCAAATGCAGGAACGTATTGTCCCAGAGGAGGAACCTAAAAGCAACGAGGCCACGAGATAATTAAACATAGGCACGACAGATTGCCCTAAGTTGCTAGAAGTTGGAACTTCCCTCACCATCGAAGAAAGCAAGGCGTTAGAAGATTTATTAAGAGAATTTCAAGATATTTTCGCATGGTCTTATGAAGATATGCCGGGTCTGAATCCATCTTTAGTATGTCATGAGCTCAAAGTATCTCCTACTAGCAAGCCGGTGAAGCAGCCCCGCAGACGATTTCACCACGACATCGAAAACAAAATTAAAGAAGAGATAACTAAAATGTTAGCCGCTGGATATGTCAAGCCTATACATCATCCTACATGGTTGGCTAACATTGTAACGATCGAGAAGAAGAATGGAACGTTATTTCTTTGTGTAGATTTCGAGAGATCCGAACAAAGCTTGCCCCAAAGATGAATTCCCAATACCCCTCATTGACATGTTGGTTGATTCCACGTCGGATGATGACTTGCGCTCGTTCATGGATGGTCGAGTGGGTATAACCGAGATCAAAATGAAGGAATCGGATCCGAGAAGATGACATTCTCTACACCTATTGGTAACTTCTATTATGTTGTCATGCCCTTTGGTCTAAAGAACGAGGGCTACATAGCGAGCAATGACATTTATCTTTCATGATCTTAACCATACTGCAATGGAAATATACATCGATGACATCGTGGTTAAGGGTAAACGAAGGGAGGATCATATCCCTAAATGAAGGAATCAGATGCCGAGAAGACAGCATTCTCTACACCTATTGGTAACTTCTATTATGTTGTCATGCCCTTTGGTCTAAAGAACGCAGGGGCTACATACCAGCGAGCAATGACATTTATCTTTCATGATCTTAACCATACTGCAATGGAAATATACATCGATGACATCGTGGTTAAGGGTAAACGAAGGGAGGATCATATCCCTAACTTGCGCAAAGTGTTCACCAGATGCCGAGAATACATCTTGAAAATGAATCCTGCCAAATGTATTTTTGGGGTAACCTCCGGAAAATTTTTGGGATACCAAGTAACGGGTAAAGGCATCGAGATGGATAAGGACAAAGCTCAAGCAATACTTACAATGACCGCCCCGACGACTACGACAGAGTTACAACACCTAATTGGGCGAATCTCCTATATTCGAAGGTTCATCCCAGGACTTGCCCGGTACATGCAGCACTTTTACCCATTACTCCGAAAGAATGTTCAGTTCACATGGGGACCACTTCAAGCAGAGGCTTTCGATTGCATCAAGCGTTGCCTAACAAACCCGTACGTCCTGAGGCCGCCAATCAAAGGGAAACCACTGCACTTATACCTCGCGAATACAGACACGGCGATTGGCGCTCTCTTAGCACAAGACATGGGTGACACACACCTAATACCTATCTATTATATCAGTAAGGCTCTCAAGGGGGCTGAACTCAGATATTCGCCGGTGGAAAAGGCATGCCTCCCATTGTTATTGGCAGCTTCAAAATTGCGACATTACCTCTTGGCACACCAAACATATGTCATTGCACCAGCCAACCCGGTGACTTACCTAACTACCACGCCCATTCAAAATGGTAGAGTAGGCAAATGGGCCTTGCGACTCTTGGAATTCTCGTTCATCCCACTTCGACCACATGGGGTAGGAGGACAAGCAATCGCAGACCTATTAGTAGCCTTTCCAGGATCCGACAACACCGACATAGCGTTTTTTGAGGAGATAGCCATGGCAACGGAAGAAGAGCCTTGGCAAATGTTCTTTGATGGTTCGTCGTATGGGACGCATGGGGGCGCAGGAGTCGTGTTCATCAACCAAAAAGGAAAGAGCACCTCACACTCGTTTAAATTAGATTATCCCTGTACCAACAACGCGGCAGAGTATGAAAGCTTCCTCATCGGTTTAACGTTAGCCGAATCAATGAATATACGAAACCTTGAAGTAGTAGAGGATTCGCGACTCTTGGTTAATCAGATGGAAGGGGAATTCCATGTCAAGGAGCCAACTCTAGCCATATATAGAGAGAAGGCTCAGAAATTGATTCAACATTTTTCCCATATCTCCATTCGGCAAAAACCTAGAACCTCTAACAAGCATCTTTGGCGCTTTCGGCTACATTGGCTTCTAGTCTCCAATTGATAGATGGGGATGAAGAGACTATCACTGTTATTCGAAGAAAGGAACCCTCAACTTGGGTGGAGGACCTCATATATGAAGACGAAAATGATTGGCGTCGACCAATCATTCTAGAATTAAAAAGAGCACCAGAGGCACGTACTTTGCCTTGGAAGAAACTAAATACCTATACACTTTTAGGAGGCAGCTTGTACTTCATTGCGTCAGGAGGTGCATTATGTAGATGCCTGGGACTGGTCGAAGCTGAAACCAAACTTCAAGAGATTCACCAGCTCACGTGTGGACATACTCTATCAATCGCTCTGCACAGGCGGATCCAGAGAGCGGGATTTTATTGGCCGGATATGGTAAAGCAGGCAACAAAGATGCAAGACACCTGTGAAGGATGCCAATTAGCACCCCAAAATCAAGAAGTTTGCGTAGTTGACGGGTCTGATGGGGATTGGAGAACACCATATTTGGATTATCTTAGTAAACGCATACTGCCCGAAGATAAGAACTTGGCGCTTAAAATTGAAAAGAAATCCAAGCGATTCTTTGTGATCGAAGGGGAATTGTTCCGTCGCAGTTTTAATCAACGCACTCTAAGATGCTTGGGTCCTGCAGAATCTTTAAGTGCAATGGAAATATCTCATGACAGTGAGCATCAAGGAAAGGCACGATTGTTTACACAGCTATATGATGCGGGGTACTATTGGCCAACCATGGAGCATGATACGGCGGAATATGTTCAGCGTTGTGAGCAGTGCCAGCTACACGGGAACCTCATTCACGCACCACATACCACTCTGCACAGCATTGTCACACCTTGGCCTTTCCACAGCTGGGGCTTAGACATCATTGGTCCAATTACGCCTAAGTCATCAAACCAGCATGAGTATATCCATGCAGCTACGGAGCTGTTCACAAAGTGGGTGGAAGCGATCCCATTGAAGCACACTACATGAAGCGCTGTCGTGGCCTTTATCAAAGAAAACATCATTAGCCGTTTCGGCATACCAATATGCCTCATATCAGACAACGGCACTCCCTTCGTCAATAACGAAGTACGTGAGCTTCTTGCATCGTTTCACATCAAACACAAGACCTCAACGCCATACTACCCCAAAGGAAATGGACAGGCCGAGGCAACTAACAAGACTTTGCTACGGATCCTCAGTCGCAACTTATATGACAACAAACGTCTATGGCATGACGAACTACCCATGGCACTTTGGGCATACCGCATTGCAAAAAGAAGCTCAATCGGGGCGTTACCCTACGAGTCTAGTATATGGCGAAGACGTCTGTTATACCCGAAGTGGTAGTGGCTTCGGCTAGAGTATTGACTGCCAGCGGTGTAGGCATTGATGAGAATAGGCGTTTTATGGCACTAGACTGTATTGAAGAGCGTCGTGACAAGGCAGATGCGCATGCAGCAACATATCGTGATCGCCTGGCAAGGTCATATAACCAAAAGGTCATCCCACGAAGTTTCAAAGTAGGAGACTTAGTGCTTTCCATCGCGCCCCATGTACCACGTAATGAGAGCGCAGGAAAATTTGCTCCTAATTGGGAAGGACCTTACCGTATCCGAGAAGCAGCGGAGAGTGGGTATTACAAGCTCGAACGCCTTGATGGAAGCAAGATCAAAAGAAAGGGTAAAGCTCGGGCTAATGATAAGGTCAATGGAATGTGGCTTAAGACTTTTTTCATGTAAAAGTTAATTTCTATCTCATAAATAAAATCTTTTCGGGGCACAAATATTACCTTGTGTTATCTTCTTATCTCAATCATGCACACCCGTAAAGGGAGGCAGAATATAATAGCAACAGCTTCTTTAAACAAAATAAGGCAAAAGCACCAAAGATACACCAAGATTCGGTGTGGCTCACTTCATATCAAAAGAAAGAAAGAGCGATCAAATACGCCAAGAGTCAGTGTGGCTCGCTTTACAACAAAAGAAAGCAAGAGCAATTGGATACACCTAGAATAGGTGTGATTTGCTTGCCGAACGAAAGTGATTATCCATAGTATTGGGAGGATGCCCCAACATAAATTTTCCTTAGAAGGGCAAGTAGTCGATGAGTGACCAGAACCTCGATTACTAGCGTGAGGGGAGAATCCTCAGACAATACACACCTTAGTAGAATCAGCAATTGATGATTCAGAGGGGGGACAGGCCATAGCACAAACAGTGCTCCAACGTGTCAATCGATGCACGAATAGAAACAACGGATGATTTATCAACAGACCCACCAAGACGATAAAGGATCTATTAACAGCAACAAATGTCATCTCCTATAATATTAAGGTTGAGGAAGAACATAAACACGTCATGCATAAAACGATCATGGAACTATGAGTAATAAGCCCCATGCAAGCAGAGGAAGCCACCCCTGCCCAATGGAGTAACCAAACTAATTATCTCCCCTCAGAAAAAGGGGGAAGAGAACATAAAATCTCTAAGTACGAGTAAACCAATGTTACAATCATATCCAAGAACATTTATATTGGCGAACAACACTTTTAAATGCTCATAAAATTGTGAGTAGCCATACATGCATAAAAAAAAAAAAAAAAAAAAAAATCGAGCTAAGAAAGAACGTAAATAAGTTATCCAAATACTTATAAAACTTTAAGTAGACAACCCCATGCAAGTAGGTGGCGAACTCTTTCCTCAAGAAGTGATGGATGAAGTAACCAATGCAGACTGTCGCGGATATATATTGATTCAACCATCCAGCAAAAACATAATCATACGGATGGAATGCCTGCAATCTTCACTCTGCATGAAAAATCGAACCCGTTCCGATTTTATAGCCAGTCGTTGTTCTTCCAAATCAATAGGAACAACACAGTTACGTGACAAAAGGGTAGACTTTTGGGCTTCAACATGAGCTAGCTCAATATCACGTCGCTGATATATGTTAGCAAAATGATCTTCACATATACGTAGAACCACCAGCATATGAATGAGTCGTGAAGCCTGCGAAGGCATAATTGCATGTGCCATGCACTCCAGCCAAGTAGAGTTTGTTGTAAAAAACAAAGATAGAGAATATTTGACTGAAGTATAGATTAATATACCACAAGAATGGATTTTATACTACAAGGGATAACACATTTCCCAAGGAAATACACGAATTTCAAAAAAAAAAAAATCTAAACGTTGAATAACACACGAAAGATTACTTCCATAGATAAACCAGAAACACACAAGATAATTCAAACGGACACATGTCTTGGCACAACGA
Source organism: Papaver armeniacum (assembly GCA_023531295.1). Classification (NCBI taxonomy): domain Eukaryota; kingdom Viridiplantae; phylum Streptophyta; class Magnoliopsida; order Ranunculales; family Papaveraceae; genus Papaver; species Papaver armeniacum. The sequence continues at coordinate 194,907 of JAJJWW010004624.1, forward strand.
CTAACCAAATACATACCTTCCGCAGTCCTAAAATAAAAAAAAAAAGAGAGGGGGGAAAGAGATAGTAAGAAAAGGGGAAAATGCAGGGCTGACTAGCACGGCATACCCATGTACTTAATAAACAACTCGCATGCGCACATACGAGAGTGACGCTATGTCATCGACTACAATACAACCATACTAGGGGAGTGACTCAAGCTCTGTTTCCAGCTCACGAAGTTGAGAGGTAGCCTCGGCCAAAACATTATTCTCGGTAGTAATACTGATCGAAAGCTTTGCAAGAGATTGAGCCGCGGATCTTTGCTCAGTGCTAAGGGCAATTAGACGAGCTTCATGTTCTTGAATACGGGAACGAGCCTCTTCAATCATCTGAGAAAGCTCCGCACGACGATTTCTAGTGCCCAAATCGAGTGCAGTTAGCTTATCACTTAACCATTGAACATTAAACCCCAAGCTGCTGACACTGTCTATTAACGACCTCCAAACGCTCGGCCGATTAGTAGGAGTGTGGCATGGCGTCCTCATCCTCCATCCCATCCTCTACATCTAATAAGCCATTGATGAAGCTTACCAAAACATCCCCAAGAGGAACCGGCCCCCAAATAGGTATATGTCCATGATCCTTCACGATCCGAGCATAACGAGCACCGTGGTCACGTGCAACCGTAAGCCGTAAACCAGCACATACCCTCACCGTTGTTCGCAAGATCACCCTGCTTAATCTCATTCCCAAACTGGGGTACGTTTGGGTCGGTAATAGAGGTGGGCATAAGAACCTTTGTCTTGGAAGAACTGGACACCAAAGGACGGGGAGCCTCCCCCCATGGCTTGACGACTTGGTACGTTTAAGATCATTGGAGTCGGAACGATCTTCCGAAATACGACGACCGCCTTTCATTTCCTAAAAAAAAAAAAGAGGGGAGTTAGGGATGACAAAACACTAATGTATATGAAAGGTAAAGATGAACAGAGGGCGATACCTGAGCAGCAAGCAAGAGATGACTAGAACGACCTGAACGACTAGAGCTAGGAGGGGGAGGGGGCTCATAGACTAAAGTAAAAACGAAGAAAGAGAAATGTTTTAGCAAGTAAAAGAGGAAAAAACAACACAGCAGCTCGTATTTATAGAACAAAATAAATAAGCACGTGGAATAACGACAGAGGAGGAGGAATATAGTAATAAAGAGGCATACCATAGGGGACAAGAGCATGATCAGGTACTTCTGGGAGCCGGGCAACAGGTGAGGAGGTAATAGGGGTACGACCAGACCGCCGTGACCGGTTAGACTATAAGATACCGATAAAGTGTCAGAAAATAATCAAATTAAGACGTATGGCCGGGGTGAAAAGGAAGGAATTTACCTCTATCGGAACAGCCAAGACCTCGTCTTGAACTTCACCATCGCACTCTTCCGCCGAATGAATAAGATTAGATTTACGACGTCGGGGACCAATTACCCTACCTCGGGTGCTCGAGTGTAAACCTTTCGCAGCAGCAATAGATGATTCCAACTTAATACGACCAGATTGATGAAGAACTGGAGGGGTAGGCCCTTCTTTAGTCTCGCTGGGAAGACTACAAAATTTAGTCATCCTCAGAACTTGATCCCGCCAGTAACGTTGCCATGAACTGGTTGCTGACAAGACACGACTTCCATAAGGCACATTCTTCTCAAAGGGAAAACTCTCGACTACCCGACAACGCCCATCCATAAACACAAACCGGTGAAAGCACCTAGATACAAATATATCATCATCACTAAACAGAAGAAGTGCAGTAGATCAAACACCTTGGTCGAAACCCGCCTGACGAGCAACACGATGAATGTTGTAAGATAAAGCACAAAATTTTCCTTCATAAAATCCTGGGATGTGGCCAGGAGTCACCGCAAGAGCAAAGTCCCAAACAAAAGAATCAACCTCAGCTTCAAGTCCTATTACCACCTCATGATCAGGAGAAGTAGAGGAAAAGCGATACGTAGGAAAACCGCAAGCACCGTCCAGATATGGCCAAAAGGTGAATTCCTCAAGGAGATCCATAACATCAACAATGCGCGCGGCACGATGGGGGTGAAGACCTTTATAGAGAGCAAGACGTGGATAAGATAATTTCTGCGTAGAACGACGGACGCGAGTAGTGTTCACAGCACGATGACAAATTTCATGGCGGAGATGTAAGGAGTTTGGGGAAGGACGATAATTCCGGAAGTGTTCCCATAGCCATACCTGAAGGAAAGCCATGGCAGCATTACTCTCAATGGTATGATCAGGATGATTTACCCACTGGAGGTCACCGGCTAAGGTGTCAAGATAGCGGTACAACCCCCCCAAGAACATGGGAGCCAAAGGAAAAGAGACTTTGTTGACCATCAACACTGCCATTACTATGAGTTCGTCTTTGATATTATCCTTTACACCATACTCAAAAAGGTCGTGGGACAACCAAAACACCAGTAACGCCGCAAGCTCATGCTTAGGGGTGATCCTCGACATGATAGGCAAAGACGATGAGTCAGGGGACTTACAAGCAACTCGTGTATACCAAAAATCCGCCCATGCCTTAAGACCAGCCCGTCTCTTCTTCTTAGGAGCACCCGAGGGAACATCGTCTTGAAGAGAACAACTCCTATCTTGGCGGAGCACTCTGCACATTTTTTCCTCTTCGGTATTACGAGATTCCAATACATTTTTATAAGGAGCATTACCATGCATAGGAAGGGCCAAGATAGCCACGACGTCTTCCAGGGTTGGAGTAGCCTCTCCCCAAGCAAACAAGAGTGTATGAACCCCTTTCACCCATCTAAGAATCACACGACGAAGATCCCATAGATTGCGCATTATATGCCTAACCTTGGAAGCTTGAAGGGCGTTATATACCCCAATCTCATCTAAAATCTCGGCATTAGAAGGTTCAAGGAGCACACAGTCTACCCATTTCGGCCATACGGGAGGATACGTGGATGTGCCAAGGAAAGACACATTGGGAAGTGCATGATCACCCCGACGAGCGGTGAGGTACGGTACCTCGACACTGTCAAGGAAGAAAGGCTTCGAAGGCTCACGTGCTAAGAGCCAAGACGCATCAGTAGCAGTGGCAACAGGGATAGAAGAACGGGCGGCATGGTCGAAACCATCAGTCAGTAGTATCGCCTTCTCAGCAATTTCACGTCCGGCCTCACGTTCTCGACGTTCTTGCGTTGACATAACTCGACCTTTACGAGGTTTACGGGAGGAAGTACCCGCACTTTGAGAGACATTTGGGGTGAGTGTATCTTCATCAGAGACGGCATCTGTGCTATGATTAAGTTGGTTATTCTCGCCCGTGGAATCATAGCTGTTGGAATCAGAATCACTCATGTTATATTAAGTTAAGAAACACAAAAGGAAAATAAGAATAAGAAAGAGAATGAGATGAGAAAATAAAATGAATAACAAGGAGGGTCTATATATAGAGGTGAAGAACAGATAGAGGCGGGAATACTACAAACTTTCGCTAAGAACGAGGTAAAATGTCACAACATATGGGGTAAGAGCGATACGCATACATGCGATGCATAAACAGTAGTGATGGTGTAAAGAGCGGTAGTCTCCTATCACAGAACATGACAGTTGGGGACTCAAATGAGAAGGACGGATATGAGAATTTTGAGACGCATGATGGGTTTCCTAGCCTAGATGGCAGATGAACATGGCAGTCGGGTCATCATGGGGACTTTGTGCCAGAAAAACGGATGTTGTGCTCATAAGGGTGCCCTACACCTAAAAGACGTGTAAGTTGGGTCCTCACGAGCGATTTGCGCCTACACATGAGAGTAGCCCATGCCCAGGAGTAAGGTGAGTAAGCATCATTGGATGTATGATTGATGTGAGATCGTTGATATCCATGGAGGGGACGCTGGTGGACGTTGTCAGTTATTAACAAAGAAATAATAGGCTGATGAGGTTAGCACTTGAAGCAAGGAGAAACGAAGGCGTGCGTGAAGACAGGAGAGATGACGGGCATGAGGAGAGGTTGAACAGCCACCCTTGTACGGGTGATTAGTATGGGCAAGGTATGGAAAATGATAAAGTGAAGATGCATCTCATATGTCTTACATATACGGAAGCAAGAGCCACGAGTAAGGCATGGAGCACTACCGTAGCTATAAGATGGAGGTGATACGTACCTGCATAAGCTGATAATGAGTAAAGAAGAATATCATGACTTGTGAAGTATATGATGATAGACACATTTTTTGTGTCTGAATTGTCCTCAGTCCTGGTATTGTTGGAACTCGATTTTTGTGCTAATATTGTGTTTTTATGTATTTTTAGGTATTTTTGGAAATAAATATTTTTGGAAAATTCGGCTCGAAAAGTTGCGCGGAACACACCCGGAGGACATTTGATATTCGGACTCCCACTTTGGATAAGGGGTAACCCAATTACTAAGGGGCACCTCGGTTGGGCACTGCTATTCGCTTTTGAGCGGGGATAAGGAAACCCTTTCTTCTTCGTTTGAAAACAGATTTTGGCCGAAAACCTGTTTTCTCACTTGATTTTTTGTTCGAGAATTCAAGGCGATTTAAAAGAGACTCAATGTTGGGTTTGCAAGGGAAGAATTGACGGACATTAACGGGCATGGTATGGTCGATTTTATTGGTTAGAATTGGCTGCATCGTGAGATTGAAGTTCACGAGCAACACGTACTGCGTACACACTGACCTTGCATGAGTTTTGGGTGTTTTTCAACGCGTTCTATGCATGATTGTTGACTCGCGCAGCAACCGGGAGCGTGTGAGAGATAAAAAGGATAGCTTTCTCCGGCAGGCGCGTGCAGAGAAGAAAACGGAAAGAATATCTTCCGTATATCGCGAGTAATAAGGGATTATTCCGGAGAGACTAATGTGATTTTGTGGCCACAATCGACTATTTATAGAGTCTTTGGGAACTCATAGAAAAAAAGGGGGAGAGATTGGGGAGGTGTTAGAACGCAAGAAGAGCCGAAAAATCAAAGTTCTGAGAAGACCATTCTCTCGCCGTGCTCTTACTGAAGAACACGAAGAACGGACCGCCGAAAGCGATCGTTTCTTCTACAGGTGTCTACCTTGAAATACGAGGGTCGTAATACAAGAGGGGGCAGACTTAGGAGACAGACGCACTTATTCTCTATCGTAGTTTGTGACAGTGTTTGCAACATCTATAACTTCATTGCAAACCCGATTTTCATCTTATTCTCCTTTGTTCATCATTTGTAAACCATTTTTGAGCAATAATAATGAATTTTGAGCGTGTTTCCAACATGATGAGCTAGAACCCATCACTGGGACGACGGAGGAAGCTATTTTGCACCCATGTGGTAAGTCTATTTAATTCCTTTATGACTATTTGCACTATTTTAATTGATTTATGATTTTTCTTGATTATTTGTGAATTCGTTAGATGTCGCATGCTTAGTCTTAGGTACTTTAGATGCGCCATGCTTGTGAGTTACATATAATTCTTTATAAAATCTACCTTGGCAAAGAATTAGAGTCGATGTTTGTTACTTTATGAGCCTGAATTGTCGGGAATTAATAGATGAACCGCATGAATGTAAGAATTGGTGGAATCCCCGAGTCCCAAGAACTCTCTCCATCTTGTGACAATATTTGTATATATTTTCTTTATCTTTAGTATTTTCTTTTATTAAAACTTAAAATCGATCTCGTCAAGTCCGAGTGAACGACAACCTTACTACCACTTTCTACAACATTATTGAGTCACATCAATTTTTAGCGCCGTAAACGCGGACTTGTGTATAGTTTGTTTTTAGGTTTTATTTTTATTTTTATTATTTTTGTTCTTTTTTACGCCTTTTGGTATTTCTTGTTTGTTTTCAGATTTGGAACTGAGCTAAAGAAAAAGGGAGAAATCGGTGAAAACAAAAGCGAAGCCAAAGAAAAAAAAAAAAAGAGGAATCCAAAAGGAGTAGAAGATTTTGTATATTAATTTATTTTATTTTTTTTAGAAACTGTAATTAAGTAATTATTTTTGTAATCTTTTATTTTTGGACTTTTTTATTTTTTTTTATCTTTGGACTTGGACATTGGACATTATTAATTTTAAACCCTAAGGAAGGGTAATTTAAATATAAACTGCACAGGGAAGGACGACGATTACGATATCGTCTCGGCCCCTCGGGTTCGTACATGACATAGGAGTCGTGGCCCGAGTCGACTTCAACAGTTCATCCCCCGTCTGGAACGGAGGTAAAATTTCAAACACCCGCGAATCCCCTGTCAAGCGGGGTTTCTTCGGATGATTTTGTATGCATATATGTTGAGGTATTGAAAACTACTGTTTTTAATTTCTAGTAAAGGGCAAGGACTGCCATACAAGATAAGAGTTGGATTTCATCACCGTTCTCTTCTTGCCCGCCTTAGGAAAACAAAACCAAATGCGAACCTAAGCCTAAAATTTTGACTAGAACGAGACCTATAGGGTAACGAGCTTAATAGGAAAGTCGTTCGAAAGATATTGGTTACTCTTTTGAGCATACTTGAAGTTCATGATGGTTTACGTGAGTTGAATGCGTGACTGCGCCGCCTTGTAATGCGGTGAGGCCTTGGGTATCAAAGCTCCATGCAGACTTCCCTCGCCTCTATTCAACTTACTTAAACTCGGATTGATTCCGAGAGGGTTTGCTCGGTGTAACGAATTCCCTTTCGAAGGATTAGAAGTCGGGTCTAGAAAACAATCTAAGTGGATCCATCATGCTTTTTGTTTGCTAGAAATCAGTAGGTTTTCTGTGGTCGAGTCAGCCTTGTTTGTGTTTGTGTAGAATTCCCTTGCGGTTAGGATGTCAAACCAGGTATTATAATAGCCATCACAATGAATATGAATATCCAATCGAACAATATGGACATCACTCTTTTTATGACCATAGTGTGAATAGTGGTTGGGAACGCCAAACTTTTGAAGGTTATGGGTCATACCATGGTGATCCCAATTACTATCCACACTCCACGTGGCCGTACGAGCAAAATTCCTCTCTAATAGAGTCAACACGTAAGTTAAATGGACGACACGTAAGTTTGCGAAATGAATAACTTAGTTATGGACGAAAGCAATGCAACGAGTGAAATTTCTTTCCTAGATTCAATAAGGAAGTCATGTGAGTCGAGTCACGATACATTAAGGAAGTCATGTGAGTCGAGAGTCACGATACCATAATGAAGTCTTATGAGTCGATTCGAAAAGCTTTTGTTTGAGGCCCGAGAACAGAACTGCTCGAGATAATCTTAGTGTTTCCAATAGTACCCCGAAAATGAGGATAGTTATTTACATAATCAAGATGACGAGGATAAAATTGGTAACACTACTTGTCTAGATGAGGTTCAACCATTTTCATATTATTATAATAATGATTATGATGAGGATAGTGTTGATGAAGAATTTGAAATAAATAGGCATAGTGATCAGGAAATTGTTACCCCAATTGAGCTTTATAACGATTATATTATTTCTAGTTCAAATCCAAATAATTTTAATAATTATTCACCTATTCAAAAGGATGAGGATTTGACTAGAGATACCCCCGTTTTAGACGATGTAGTATTTCCTTTTGATTACGAAGCCAATGATGGTTTAGAGGAACGAGTATATTTTGAGTCTAGCGATTTAGAAACAATAGACTTAGAAAAAGAAAATGAACTCGTAGAGATGAGTGAGGATGTACCTGATTTAGAAGAATCAATTGACCATTTTCGGGAATCGATGACCTTGAAATTAGGGAAGTTGTGACTAGTCTTTCTAGAGACACTGAAAACTCTAAGTTTGGGGTGATGATCATTCTCCATGTGCTTTAACTCTTAGAAAAGTCCCTAACTTGGGACTTGACATATGTGCCTCAACCATTTTAAAAGATTATCTTCATACACTTTTTCCCGAGCCTAGTTGTGTCCATAAAGAAGTTCGGTTGTTAGAAACCCATCCCTCGGTTGATGTGGTTAACCCAGCTATGATACCACGATTGACTTTGTTTTCCCACCAAAATCTTCCTTCCAATTGTGGGAACGTATAAGATGTGTCAATTATTAAGTTTTGAGACTAAACCTAATTACTTTAGCAGATTAGGGTTTCCACACATTTGCTTAAGAATGACCATGGTCAAGCAGTATGAGTCAAGTCCGATTGACTTCGAGGATCCGCAATTATTTAGGTTATTATTATGTGCTTCTAAGCTTTTATTTGAGTTTTCCGGACTCTAGAACCTAAACATTCTGATTCAACTTTGAGGAAATGCAACTTTGTGAAAATATGTTATCTAGATCCTTTTATAGAGCTGAACCCGAACCACAACTAGATGTAGTTGTCTTAAACAAAACAATATATAAGGGTGTGTTGGATATCTTCCTCCGGTCTGTTGCGGTTTCCTTTTCTTGTGGTTAGCACTTTTTGATCCGTATGACCTGCCAGCTATTCCGATTTGTTGCTATATGATTCTTCGAGGTGACTAATCCTTTCCAATGTCTGGCTGAAGACTTTAAACTTAGCACTTCTTGGGAGGTAACCCATGCTCTTGCGACACGGTAATATCTTTCCTTAACTCTTTTACTTCAAATGGTAACAGTTTCTCCTTGTTCATGCTTTTAATTTCATCTTTAGAATATTGAGGACAATGTTAGATTTAAGTTTGGGGGTATGGGAGAAACTTTTTGTTAGTTGCAATAAATAAACTCCAGAGCCTAGAAATTTATGCGTATTAAGGATGGCACTAACCAATCTAAGTGGATGGAAGCATTTTGGTTGTAGGAGTTGAGGAACCAATCTGATTAGTTGGCAACATCTAAAGAGTCTATTCATAAAAGCACAGAGCTCAGGTGTTAGAAATAACATGATAGTTTCACCAATCTCGTTGAGTCACTACAAGAAAAACTAGTTTAAGCGATTAAAAATTTTCCGACTGCTTAAAATTTGGTCGCTTCAATGTTTCAAGCAACTAAAGCTGCGACTACCGGATTACTAGGTCGCTCTTAATATATATCCACTAATTTTAGCGACCACAATAGTTGTTTTGTCGGTAAAATATTTTTCCAGCTAAATATATAGCAACCACTTTTTTAGGGTAAGTAGCTATTTACTTTAAGATTGGAGGACCAGCGACTCCAAATGTATTTGGTTGGTCGAACGACTCGAACCTGTTTGAGCGATTAAGTGTAGCCACCGCCCGACCATTAGAGAGAATCTGGGATTTCAATTTTTATTTAGTGGTTTCAAGCAGTCAACACGTGGCGGAATATCTTCCATGGTGTCACTTGAATCACTTCAGTTAGGGCTGTCAATGGAACCTATTGGAACGGTAACTAGCTCTTCCATTACCGTTACCGATATTTCCTACCGGAATTCCGATACCGATAATTTCCGGCGGAATTTTAAAATCAAAACCGCTAATGTTCCAATAAGTTAACGGATATCGGTAATTTTACCGATAAATACCGTTAAGTGACAATATTATACATAACCTATTTCTCATACTAAAAATTAGTTCAAAATAAGAAATTTTAGGTTCCAAATCCATGCAAAACACAATGTTCTTAGTTATATGTTCTTGCAAAAAAAAAAAACACAAAGAAATTCAAAAACGGGTAATACTAACACTATAATATACATGTGTGACAATAGATACCGGTAACGGTAATTAATGGAACGGTAAGTGCCTAAACCGATACCGTTCCAATAAGGCAAAAATTACCGATAATTTTTCCATTACCGATTTCCGATACCGTTATGTCGGAAAATTTCCTATAGGAACTCGAATTATCGGTAACAGAATCCGGAACTCTGTAAGTGTATTCCATTGACAGCCCTAAAGTCTTCAGTAAACAATCTTCCCAGCAAACACGTCAAGGATAAGAGTCAACAACAACCACCTCCTTATTGGACCGACATAAAAGTGGCTCTTATTTTAACATCTTAAAAAAGTGGTGGGAATTTTTGCCTCCAAAGAGATCCTCTAGTTGAATTTTGCCTCCTAAAATGTTGTTCCAACTTCAAACGAATGCGCGGTCGTTGGATAAAGTAGCAATCCGTATGAGTTTTATTCTTGCGTTAATATCCGTTGGATTATACATCTTAATTCTCTATTGGCCAGATTAATGTCATTCGGATCATAATTTGTGGTCGTTGGATAAAATGACAATTCGCATGAGTTTTACTTTTGCGTAAATATATCCGTCCGATTAACATTTTAGTTTTCTATTTTTTTTTTTAAATAAATATTATTATTATTAATTGTTTGTAAGAATATTACATTAACTAGTTGGAAGGCTAACAAGATAAGCTCCAACAACGTACTGCTACATTAAGTGAACAAGTTGACGTGCTATCTTACCAGCAGTCTCATGGGTAATCTAGTCAAGGGAGCCGAAGCGGATGGGGGCTGAGATTGTGTCACAAGGGGGGCAAACTAACACTACCTTCCATGTTAATTCCTGCAATATTACGCCATTGGGGACTCGAACCTGGGACCTCCTGGAGCGCATGAATCTTTGGAAAACGGGGATGACCAGCTGAGCTACGTGCCCGTTTCAAAATAATGTCATACGGATTATGATTTTTTTTTGTTTTTTTGATAGGACCGGCGTGGGATTCGAACATCTAATCTATACATGAGTGTTGAATCGCTGTCGAACTGAATTATTTTCGGTTGGTTACGATTATGATTGTTATCTTTAAAGCATATTTTTGTTTATTTTTATCCATCAATTATATATGTAATTAAATCTAAATAATTCGTGATAATTTCGTTAATATTTGTAGTAATCAAAAATTTTCTTCCTATGTGTAATTTAACTTTATCGTGTATAATTAATACTTTAAATGCTAATTAAATTATCAGATAAAATTGTTACGGATTATTTGGTGAATCAAAATTTGTTTCTTGGACCAAAATCTCCTGAAATAATTTTTGATTTTTCGTCATTTCGATGTCAACAATGTTTCCCATATTTTTCCCTTTTGTTAATTCATTTCTTTTCGACTGATTTATTCGTATTCTTTATATTCAATCCAATTTTTTGAGTGAGTTCGAGCGATATTGGGTGACATTGATAGATAACGGGTGAAATTGAGAAAGGCTAATGGATATTCGGTTAAATTGATGATAACTAGAGAAACCGATGGAATCCTGAGAGATATAGTTAGACCGATCTATTACATGTAAGATGACGGTTAACGAGTGAAATCAAGTAAAGTTTACGGAAATTTAGTTTGAATTGTCTGATACCCATACAAACCTAGGGAATTTAGAAGAATTGAGTGAGGAGCAATACTAGACAAAGTTAATAGATAACATGTGAAACTGACTAAGGTTGCATGGACACCCTGTTAAAATGGTGGATAACAGGAAAACCGAAGGAATCCGAGAGAAATTAAGGGAGGCAGATTAAAATTGGGTAAGATTAACAAATAACAAAAAAAAAATTAAGTGAAAGTGATGGAAATTCGGTTTGAATTGAAAAATATCCGTGTCTGATGAAATCCAGGAGAAAATGAGCAAAGAGGTCGAGCATATTTGACAAGATTAACTAATAACACATGAAATTGACTAATGTCGATAAGCGTTCGGTTAGAATGATGGATAACAGAAAAAACCGACGGAATCTGTGATAAATTGAGTGAGGTCGACTGACGTTGAGTAATATTGAAACATAACATGTGAAATTAAGTGAAGCACATGGAAATTCATTCTGAATTAATTGGTAACCATTCATACACATAGAATCCAGAAAAAATCTAGTGAGGTCGAGAGATATTGGATAAATTGATAGATAATAAGTGAAACTGACCAACCTTAATGGACATTCAGTTTAAATGATGGATAAATGGAAAAAACCGAGGAAATCCAATTGAAACTGGGTGAGGTGACCGAAATTGGTAAGATTGATGAATAACAAGCGAACTTAATGAAGCCGATTGAAATTCAGTTTTGATTAATAGGTAACCATATTATAGACCCATGTAATCCTTGAGAATTCGAGTTAGGCTGCCCGATATTATAAAAGATTAATTGGGCTGACCGACCAGAGGGACCAAAGGGAAGGATTCCTTTTTATGGCCACATTTTTGTAAAATGTAGACTAACGCAAATATGCAACTTGATAAAAAGATTAAAAATAGTTTGGTGTGATCAAAATTTAAAGTTTTTACGAACAAATCGGATGTACATATCCTTTTAGGCACAATTTTTGAAACTTGAATGCATAGCCAATATGCAAACCACCACGAAGGATGCATAACATATTAGCCAAATGAATATCATACGGATTTTATTATTCATGAATTAGGTGGTGTTCTTTTTGGGTGATCCAAATTTGCGTTAATCCAATCCAATTTTATAATGGGGATTTTATTATACTTACCATAATTACAATAACAAATATTTTGGGAAGTGTAAAATGACCATTTTACCCTCATGTTCTATCAAAATTTCGTGAAAGCGATCGCCTAATGTAGAATAAATTCATGAATTTCGGGAAAACACAAGAATCTCATGGATCACATGGATTCCAACTCCAACCAGTGACCATAAATGTGTTCCAAAGAGCTCAGTGTTAGGCGAGAATTAGAGCAAACACATGAATCACATGGATTACCACTTCATCCAACGACCATATATATGTTTTAAGGAGTTGCATAGCTCTGTATAAGTCAAGAATTAAAGAAAACATAAGAATCACATGATCAGTACGCATACTCGTTTGCATACTAGAAAAGAACTGTTGGTCATTGAACCGGTTTGGTATACATATCTGTACGCATACCAGTACACGTACCGGCGTAGCTATAGTTCGCCAAGAACTACTTAGGGGTATGCATACCCGTTTTCCATACCACAAAAAGTCTGTGGATTCGTGAACATGGAATGGTATGCATACTAAAAAGAACTGTTGAAGGCGGTGTGGTATCCGTATTCAAAGACACAAATCGGAAAAGCTCTGTAAGATCCGGAACTAATTTTTGTCTTAATGGTACACAAACCTGGTACATGTACCATATAACCATATAAACCAATGAAATCCATGAGAAATCCAGTGAGGTTGAGCGATATTGGATACAATTGATACATAACAAGGGAAATTGACTAAGGTTGATGGACATTCAGTTAATGCGACAGATAACATGAGAAACCAAAATCATATGAACACTGAGTGAAACCGACCGACATCGGGGTAAGATTGAAAAATAGCAAGTGAAGTGAAGTCATAGGCGTTCAGTTTTAATTGATAGATAACCATCCACGGAAACTGAGTGAAGTCCGGTGACATACGATATAATTAATGGACAAAAGTAAAAACCGATGGAATTAGAGAGAAACGATTGATAACCGTAGAAACCGATGAAATTAGAGAGAAGTGGGGGAACCTAGACAAGTTCCAAATTCACATACGTCGATTCCAAAAAAATTAGGGACAGATATGGAAAGAATCGGAAAATCCTGATTCCTAAGATTTAACATGAAATTGATATAGTTGTTTTATCTATTAGATCGGTCAAGACAATTTTTTTTTTAAATTGCTATATTTCTCATAGACGCTTCTTGGACAAATTTCAAGTTCAAGCTTGTTTTGTTTAAACTCTGGAAATATATTAGAGCAATTGATATTCATAGATCTTTAGCAAACTCTGTTAGAATAATTTATTGTTCACAAACTATTTTCTTTAAAATTTATCTTTTGGAAAATTTCCCAAGCAAACAACCAACTGTTTACCATCAATATGCATACCCTTTTGATCTGATTTTGGGACTTCCTGACGATACGAATACCGAGTATGCATACCCTTCTTATATGACTTCGCGAACTTCCAAGAGCACGTATGCACGCAGGTACGTAAACCTTTTGGATCTGATTTCACAACTACCAAAGGTACCCATACTAGGTATGCATACATGGTTAACCTAGCCTAGTTCGGAAGCTCAAGTGCAAAGGCAAAAGTACATGAAGTTCCTAAGGTTAAACGTACTCGCTGTGCATAAGTTGACCATGGCTATAGTTCACTTTTGTTATACTTTTCATGCATACTTCTAAGAAAAATTACAAGTTCAAGCTTGTCTTGTTTAAAACTCTGGAAATATATTCGAGCAATTCTTGGATGGAGTGGTAATCCATGTGATTCTCGTGTTAGAACGCATTTATAGTCATTGAAAGATGTTAATTATGGTCTAGCGGTATCGGACAAGATTGACTAGATTACTGGTGAAATTGACTAGGTAACTACATAGATATAAACTATATATACATATTTCAAGGATCATTCAGTTGGTCTACTTAATTTCGAGAATATGGGAAAGTACGGTATGCATACCCCTTGGGATTGAGTTCAAGAACAGGGGAAAGGACGCATACCCATTGGATCTGACTTTCACGAGCTGGCAAAGGATACGCATACGCCTTGAGCCTAAATTCGTGAATCGAGGAATGCATGCCCGGTATGCATACTATTACTTTAATGAAGAGTTGTTACATAATTTAGTGTTCTTCGGTAAGGAGAGTTGTCATATATTGTTTCACTAAACATTTCCATTTAAGTGATTCATACACATTCTTAGTATGCAATCCATTTTTTATATGTTTGTACGTATTTTCGACAATGATAATTCGCTGGGTTATTCTCATTCACTTCTTATACATTATCCGAAATTCTATATAATTAAAAATCGATGACATTATCGAACTTGTTTCTTATCATTGTAATTCCTACTCGCGGCTTTCTATTGGCAACATAAATACTTTTAAAAATCAAATTCCTTATTTTTTTTGTAATTTGCATGATTTTGTGTGACCTAAAGTACTATTTATATCGAGTCTGTTTTGTGCACTTAATTTAGCCTCCCACTTATTTTAGGTAACTACATAGATATAAACTTATATATACATATTTCAAGGATCATTCGGTTGGTCTACTTAATTTCGAGAATATGGGAAAGTACGGTATGCATACCCCTTGGGATTGAGTTCAAGAATGGGGAAAGGACGCATACCCATTGGATCTCGACTTTCACGAGTGGCAAAGTGATACGCATACCCCTTGAGCCTAAATTCGTGAATCAGAGGAATGCATGCCCGGTATGCATACTATTACTTTAATGAAGAGGTGTTACATAATTTAGTGCTGCTGGTAAGCAGAGTTGTCATCTATTGCCCGGTATGCAATCCATTTTTTATATGTTTGTACATATTTTCGACAATGATAATTCGATGGGTTATTCTCATTCACTTCTTATACATTATCCGAAATTCTATATAATTAAAAATCGATGACATTATCGAACTTGTTTCTTATCATTGTAATTCCTACTCGCGGCTTTCTATTAGCAACATAAATACTTTTAAAAATCAAATTCCTTATTTTTTTGTAATTTGCACGATTTTGTGTGACCTAAAGTACTATTTATATCCGAATTTTGTGATCCAAAAAAATTAGGGACATAGATGAGAAAGAATCGGAAAATCCGATTCCTAAGATTTAACATGAAATTGATCTAGGTGATTTATCTATTAGACCGGTCAAGACAAAAAAAATATTTAATTGCTATATTTCTCACACACACTTCTAAAACAAATTTCAAGTTCAAGCTTGTCTTGTTTAAACTCTGGAAATATATTCGAGCAATGGATATTCTTAGATCTTTAGCAAACTCAGTTAGAACAATTTATTGTTCACAAACTATTTTCTTTCAAATTGATCTTTCAGAAATTTTCCCAAGCAAACAACCAACTGTTTACCATCAGTATGCATACCATTTTTATCTGAGTTCGGGACTTCTTGACAATACAGATACCCGGTATGCATACCCTTCTGATATGACTTCACAAACTTCCAAAAGCAAGTACGCACACATATATCGAAACTTTGCCGTAAGTGGATCATTATAAGCCGGAAACTCGGTTCGTTGGATAAGAAACAATTACTATAAGACAATTATAGACATAAACTCTAAATTCTAGTGACTTAATTAAAAACAATAAGACAATTTACACATAAGATTCCATTCCGAGATCGAAACCCGCCATGACTGGACCACTATAAGCCAAAACTTGGTAAGAACGATGAATCCATCCATCCACAGGTAAGATTCCATTGGAATATTCTCCGAAACCTTTAAAAAACCCTCTTCTGGTAACCTCGAGGCACAACCTGGTTCCGAGATCGAAACCTGGCCGTGACTGGACCACTATAAGCTAAAACTTGGTAAGAACGATGAATCCATCCATCCACAGGTAAGATTCCATCGGAATATTCTCCGAAACCTTTAAAAAACCCTCTTCTGGTAACCTCGAGGCAAAACCTGGTTCCGAGATCGAAACCTGGTCGTGACTGGACCACTATAAGCCGGAAACTTGTAAAAACGATGAATCCATTAAGAAAGTCGGTTAAAATAAACCAAAGAATAACTCAGATTCCTTTAACAAAGTTGGTTAAAATAAGCCAAATAATAGTCACAGATTCTTGGTCTGATTATTTATGTCTAAATTTAATAACTAGAATGGGATATATGATACTTTTATTGAAATGATTTTGAAAGCAAAATTATTATATTGATGAAACGTCACTTGATGTGATTGAAAATAAAATTGACTTTGAGGCTTTAATTATGTGAGGAAAATCATTTTAGTCCCCATATAAAAAATACCATAAATTGGGGTTGTAATTGAGGGATAGAACATAACATATACTACGATTATTACGAAGTAAAATAATTAAGAGACCTATGTAAATTCGGTTTAGATCGATTAACAAAAGTCAATAAAATTGAATGCACAATTAAAAAGATGGGTAGTAAAAAAGTCAAGGTTTATGTGATTGCACCATCTCCAAGTTTGTAACCACTAGTGCCATTAGCGACCCACTATTACCAATTGACTACTTTAACGTGTTAGATTTCGGTGGTAATGTATATTTATAAATTATTTTATGAAAAAACGTATGCATTTTATTTGTTACCAAAATATTAATATTTCTTATGGATCATTTTCTTGATTTTATTTTTTGGATGGTCAATATTTACTTTTTTTTATTATTTTTTTCAAAACATTAATTTTTTACAAAATTAAAAGCTCATTACAAAAGGAAATATTACAAAGTTTATTTGGATGAACGAGGCACAAAATTTCGTTATTAATCTCAGGCGAGGACCAAATAGGCTGGTTCGTGGTACAATACTGGGTCATACGAGATTAGTATAAAGTGCCATGTTCTGAACGAGACACAAAATTTCGTTATTATTCTCCAAGAAGGACCAAATCGTCTCGTGGTCGTGGTACTACTCGGGTCACATGAAACGTGACCAATCAAGAAGTTAACCATATCCGTCAATTTGGTTTAGTTCGCATCCAATCCTACGGTCATGTAAAACTTACACAAACCCTAATCGCTTTGCCTTTCCTTTAACTCATTTGGCCGCTTTTCAGTTTTTTCTCCATCACCTTCTCTCTTCTTCACCTTCTCTCTCAAAAACTGAATGCCTCTCTTGAAACCTTCGTTATTCTGCTGCTGCTTTACTAGATCTTGTCGATTGATAAATGATAAACCTTGTTCACTTGTTTGTTGATGTTAATCGAGTCTTTACTGATAATTTTGATTGATTTATTTCTCGATTTTCACTAAAAAGTAAACAGATTTTATAGATCCTGAATGTTGATTTTTTTCCATAGTAATGTATTTAGTGGTTATGAAATTTTTAGACCTACCTAATTTATTGTTTCTTCATTAATTCCTGCTTATGGTCTTTTCTGTAATATGTAAAGTTTTGATCTATTTCACGGTGTTGTTACGATACTAATTAGGATTTGAACTCTTTTCCTGTGTTTGGACCGGAAGTTCTCTAATCTCTGTTTTTTTGTTCAAAATGGAACTTATTGTTTTTCTTAATTTTTTTTGGGATGAATGAATCAGGTGGGGTTTACTCTATATTGAAAACAGTACATTGATATGCATCCCTATGTCTCTCTCTTCATACTCATGATTTCCTTTTAGATATGTTACTAATCAGGAATTCTTGCTTTTTGATGTGTAAACAGTACAGTTATCTCCTTGTAAAATGTTGTCTATTCTGAAAATTTGTCTTAGCCGTTTTAGACCATAAGTTGCTTAAAATCTATATGAATATGGTTGTGTTAGGATTTTTTGATTATCTCAATGGGCTGTTTTTTTTCTTTCTTTGGAATGGACAAATTATCAGGTAAGGTTTGCTCCAATCATCTAGCTTTAAGTTGAAAAAGGTACATAATATCAGATTTTATTGATTGGTTTCTTATTCAGTTATTGATCCGATTTTTGTTTAAATTTGATTTCCTTCCTCCTTAAATTTTCTTGTTTGCTTATATGCAGGACCGAAGTTTATCATTTTTTTGGAGGAAGGAACTAGATCTATTGATCTCAAAATCAGAGCTAAAATACAGATTATTATGCTGCACCATATATGAATCTTGTTTTTAAGCTTGTCCGGTGGTGCTTCAAAGATGTTTTAAGCAGTTGTATCCATTGGTTCTGATAAGATTGTAAATTTGTTTTACTTTAAATTGAATTTCATTTCTGTAATTTTGTTTTGATAGAGATTGTATTATTTTTCTAAATTGTGAGATTGTAATTTATTTATTTTTTTTCTTGTAAAAAAATAATTATGTAAATTGAATTTAATGAAATAATAAAAGTTGACTAATTGATATTCATTTTGGTTTATATTTTTTATTTATATTGAAGATCGATTTTAATTTCAATTTGTCAATCACTGAATCCAAGAAAGGTGACAAGACGGCATCGGGAATATTTTGAGCAACTAAGTTCAGATCACTCGCTCAAAGCCTCAAACTTATGTTTCAAAAACTGATATAGCTAAGCATGTTACTCGCTCAAGGATAGTTGGACTAAACCTAGTCCAATGGCCTTATTACTCGCCAAGGGTAGTTGGAGCAAATTTAGACCAATGACCCTATTACTCGCTCAAACATAGTTGGAGTAAATTTAAACCGATGACTTTATTTGCTCGCTGTATGTAGTTGAAACATGTCTTGAGCGATTGCATAGCTGCTCCAACTCTTTACATATACCACTTCTTCCAACCACAGAGCGAGTGCCACTTTAAGTTGGTCAAACCCCTTGAGCGACCAAAAACAGGCTCTTGCCACCAAATTCGACCAGTTGCTTAATCTAGTTTTTCTTGTAGTGAGTCCTTTTCACTTCTGTTTTTATTTTATTTTGTTTTTAAACTATGTTTCTCTAAGTGATTAGGTGGGTCCCACGATTCAAGTTGTTACCAATGCTAGGATGAATTAGAGTGATTGAGATTTCAAAAAAAAAAAAAAAAAAAAAAATGTTTTATAAAAAAAAAAAAAAAAATAAAGAAAAAAAAAAAAAAAAAAAGAAGAGAAAAGAAAAAGAAAGTGAGACCAGACCATCTGACCAACCGGAATAAATTCAATAAAGTCGACCACTGGAACCCTTGTATATGCCCATTGTGTTGACCTAGATTTAGGATTATCGACCACCGGTTCCCTTTGTATATGCAAAGTGTGTTGATATTAGTCGAACTAGTATCTCAATCCATTAGGATAGGTTCATTTTGGCGGAGGCCTTGAGACGAGATATGGGAAACACCGATCACTTAGTAAACATCAAAACCATCTATGTTTTTCTCTATATCCATCTTCTTGATCTATCCATGTGATTAGTTTTGACTGTGTATTGATGTCCATAGTGCGACTATCTCGAGTAGAGCTCTGTCACTTTATATGAATTTTAGTATGCTTGGGTGCAAACTCGTGTACAAAGAATTGGAATTTCGCATCGGTACTTCCTCCCGTAGTCAATAAGTATGCCAACCAAGGAGATTCTTTAGTGCCTTCAAGGTTCGTGTAGATAGCTAGGTCCTGAGTAAAGGTTTTGTGGGTACACCTCTGGTAAACCCTCAGGAGACAACACTCCGCCTCAGTGGCCACCTAGGGGTTCAAATGATTTTTATTTTTTAGAATAAATTTGCTCGAGGACTAGCAAATAATAAGTTTGGGGTATTTGATAGACACATTTTTTTGTGTCTGAATTGTCCTCAGTCCTGGTATTGTTGGAACTCGATTTTTGTGCTAATATTGTGTTTTTATGTATTTTTAGGTATTTTTGGAAAATTCGGCTCGAAAAGTTGCGCGGAACACACCCGGAGGACATTTGATATTCGGACTCCCACTTTGGATAAGGGGTAACCCAATTACTAAGGGGCACCTCAGTTGGGCACCTGCTATTCGCACCCCAGAACAGGATAGGGGAAACCCTTTCTTCTTCGTTTGAAAACAGTTTTGGCGGGAAAACTGTTTTCTCACCTGCCGATTTTTTGTTCGAGAATTCAAGGCGATTTAAAGAGACTCAATGGCTGGGTTTGCAAGGGAAGACTTGACGGACATTAACAGGCATGGTATGGTCGATTTTCTTGGTTAGAATTGGCTGCATCGTGAGATTGAAGTTCACAGAGCAACACGTACTCGTACACAGCCTTGCATGAGTTTTGGGTGTTTTTCAACGCGTTCTATGCATGATTGTTGACTCGCGCAACAACCAGGAGCGTGTGAGAGATAAAAAAGGATAGCTTTCTTCTGGCAGGCGCGTGCAGGAGAAGAAAACGGAAAGAATATCTTCCCGTATCTGGCAGAGTAATGGGGGATTATTCCGGAGAGATTAATGTGATTTTGTGGCCCTGTCGACTATTTATAGAGTGCTGGGGACTCATAGAAGGGGACTGAGAGATTGGGGAGGTGTTAGAACGCAAGAAGAGCCGAAAATCAAAGTTACAGAGAAGACCATTCTCTGCTGCTGCTTCCCTGAAGAACACGAAGAACGGACCGCCAGAAGCAGTCGTTCTTCTACAGTGTCTACGACAAAAAGCCGAGGGTCGTAATACGGAGGGGGCAGACTTACGAGACAGACGCACTTATTCTCTATCGTAGTTTGTAACAGTGTTTGCAACATCTATAACTGTTGCAAACCCGATTTTCATCTTATTCTCCTTTGTTCATCATTTGTAAACCATTTTTGAGCAATAATAATGAATTTTGAGCGTGTTTCCAACATGATGAGCTAGAACCCATCACTGGGACGACGGAGGAAGCTATTTTGCACCCATGTGGTAAGTCTATTTAATTCCTTTATGACTATTTGCACTATTTTAATTGATTTATGATTTTTCTTGATTATTTGTGAATTCGTTAGATGTCGCATGCTTAGTCTTAGGTACTTTAGATGCGCCATGCTTGTGAGTTACATATAATTCTTTATAAAATCTACCTTGGCAAAGAATTAGAGTCGATGTTTGTTACTTTATGAGCCTGAATTGTCAGGAATTAATAGATGAACCGCATGAATGTAAGAATTGGTGGAATCCCGAGTCCCAGTAACTCTCTCCATCTTGTGACAATATTTGTATATATTTTCTTTATCTTTAGTATTTTCTTTTATTAAAACTTAAAATCGATCTCGTCAAGTCCGAGTGAACGACAACCTTACTACCACTTTCTACAACATTATTGAGTCACATCAATTTTTGGCGCCGCCGACGGGGACTTGTGTATAGTTTGTTTTTAGGTTTTATTTTTATTTTTATTATTTTTGTTCTTTTTTACGCCTTTTGGTATTTCTTGTTTGTTTTCAGATTTGGAACTGAGCTAAAGAAAAAGGGAGAAATCGGTGAAAACAAAAGCGAAACCAAAGAAAAAAAAAAAAAAAGAGGAATCCAAAAGGAGTAGAAGATTTTGTATATTAATTTATTTTATTTTTTTTAGAAACTGTAATTAAGTAATTATTTTTGTAATCTTTTATTTTTGGACATTTTTATTTTTTTTATCTTTGGACTTGGACATTGGACATTATTAATTTTAAACCCTAAGGAAGGGTAATTTAAATATAAACTGCACAGGGAAGGACGACGATTACGATATCGTCTCGGCCCCTCGGGTTCGTACATGACATAGGAGTCGTGGCCCGAGTCGACTTCAACGGTTCATCCCCCGTCTAGAACGGGAGGTAAGAATTCTAAACACCCGCGAATCCCATGTCAGCGGGTTTACTGGATGATTTTGTATGCATATATGTTGAGGTATTGAAAACGGCTGCTTTTAATTTCCTAGTAAAGGGCAAGGACTGGCCATACAAGATAAGAGTTCGGATTTCATCACCGTTCTCTTCTTGCCCGCCTTAGGAAAACAAAACCAAATGCGAACCTAAGCCTAAAATTTTGACTAGAACGAGACCTATAGGGTAACGAGCTTAATAGGAAAGTCGTTCGAAAGATATTGGTTACTCTTTTGAGCATACTTCGAAGTTCATGATGGTTTCTGTGAGTTGAATGCGTGACTGCGCCGCCTTGTAATGCGGTGAGGCCTTGGGTATCAAAGCTCCACGCAGCTTCCCTCGCCTCTATTCAACTTACTTAAACTCGGATTGATTCCGAGGGGTTTGCTCGCATTGTAACGAATTCCCTTTCGAAGGATTAGAAGCTGGTCTAGAAAACAATCTAAGTGGAGCCATCATGCTTTTTGTTTGCTAGAAATCAGTAGGTTTTCTGTGGTCGAGTCAGCCTTGTTTGTGTTTGTGTAGAATTCCCTTGCAGTTAGGATGTCAAACTGGTATTATAATAGCCATCACAATGAATATGAATATCCAACCGAACAATATGGACATCACTCTTTTTATGACCATAGTGTGAATAAGTGGTTGGGAACGCCAAACTTTTGAAGGTTATGGGTCATACCATGGTGATCCCAATTACTATCCACACTCCACCCGGTCGTGCACGAGCAAAATTCCTCTCTAATAGAGTCAACACGTAAGTTAGCCGAGACGACACGTAAGTTTGCGTAAATGAATAACTTAGTTATGGACGAAAGCAATGCAACGAGTGAAATTTCTTTCCTAGATTCAATAAGGAAGTCATGTGAGTCGAGTCACGATACATTAAGGAAGTCATGTGAGTCGAGTCACGATACCATAATGAAGTCTTATGAGTCGATTCGAAAGCTTTTGTTTGAGGCCCGTAACGGAACCGCTCGAGATAATCTTAGTGTTTCCAATAGTACCCCGAAAATGAGGATAGTTATTTACATAATCAAGATGACGAGGATAAAATTGGTAACACTACTTGTCTAGATGAGGTTCAACCATTTTCATATTATTATAATAATGATTATGATGAGGATAGTGTTGATGAAGAATTTGAAATAAATAGGCATAGTGATCAGAAATTGTTACCCCAATTGAGCTTTATAACGATTATATTATTTCTAGTTCAAATCCAAATAATTTTAATAATTATTCACCTATTCAAAAGGATGAGGATTTGACTAGAGATACCCCGTTTTAGACGATGTAGTATTTCCTTTTGATTACTGAAGCCAATGATGGTTTAGAGGAACGAGTATATTTTGAGTCTAGCGATTTAGAAACAATAGACTTAGAAAAAGAAAATGAACTCGTAGAGATGAGTGAGGATGTACCCGATTTAGAAGAATCAATTGACCATTTTCAGAATCGATGACCTTGAAATTAGGGAAGTTGTGACTAGTCTTTCTAGAGACACCGAAAACTCTAAGTTTGGGGGTGATGATCATTCTCCATGTGCTTTAACTCTTAGAAAAGTCCCTAACTTGGGACTTGACATATGTGCCTCAACCATTTTAAAAGATTATCTTCATACACTTTTTCCGAGCCTAGTTGTGTCCATAAAGAAGTTCAGGTTGTTAGAAACCCATCCTCCGGTTGATGTGGTTAACCCAAAGCTATGATACCACGATTGACTTTGTTTTCCCACCAAAAATCTTCCTTCCAATTGTGGGAACGTATAAGATGTGTCAATTATTAAGTTTTGAGACTAAACCTAATTACTTTAGCAGATTAGGTCGACACATTTGTTAAGAATGACCACTACTGTGGTCAACTGTATGAGTCAAGTCTGATTGACTTCGAGGATCCGCAATTATTTAGGTTATTATTATGTGCTTCTAAGCTTTTATTTGAGTTTTTCCAGACTCTAGAACCTAAACATTCGGATTCAACTTTTGAGGAAATGCAACCTGTGAAAATATGTTATCTAGATCCTTTTATAGAGCCTGAACCCGAACCACAACTAGATGTAGTTGTCTTAAACAAAACAATATATAAGGGTGTGTTGGATATCTTCCTGGTCTGTTGCAGTTTCCTTTTCTTGTGGTTAGCACTTTTTGATCCAGATGACCCGCAGTTATTCCGACTGTTGCTATATATGATTCTTCGAGGTGACTAATCCTTTCCAATGTCCGGGTCAAGACTTTAAACTTAGCACTTCTTGGGAGGTAACCCATGCTCTTGCGACACGGTAATATCTTTCCTTAACTCTTTTACTTCAAATGGTAACAGATTTCTCCTTGTTCATGCTTTTAATTTCATCTTTAGAATATTGAGGACAATGTTAGATTTAAGTTTGGGGTATGGGAGAAACTTTTTGTTAGTTGCAATAAATAAACTCCGAGCCTAGAAATTTATGCGTATTAAGGATGGCACTAACCAATCTAAGTGGATGGAAGCATTTTGGTTGTAGGAGTTGAGGAACCAATCTGATTAGTTGGCAACATCTAAAATCGATGACATAATTTAGTGCTGCTGGTAAGCAGAGTTGTCATCTATTGCCCGGTATGCAATCCATTTTTTATATGTTTGTACATATTTTCGACAATGATAATTCGATGGGTTATTCTCATTCACTTCTTATACATTATCCGAAATTCTATATAATTAAAAATCGATGACATTATCGAACTTGTTTCTTATCATTGTAATTCCTACTCGCGGCTTTCTATTAGCAACATAAATACTTTTAAAAATCAAATTCCTTATTTTTTTGTAATTTGCACGATTTTGTGTGACCTAAAGTACTATTTATATCCGAATTTTGTGATCCAAAAAAATTAGGGACATAGATGAGAAAGAATCGGAAAATCCTGATTCCTAAGATTTAACATGAAATTGATCTAGGTGATTTATCTATTAGACCGGTCAAGACAAAAAAAATATTTAATTGCTATATTTCTCACACACACTTCTAAAACAAATTTCAAGTTCAAGCTTGTCTTGTTTAAACTCGGAAATATATTCGAGCAATGGATATTCTTAGATCTTTAGCAAACTCGGTTAGAACAATTTATTGTTCACAAACTATTTTCTTTCAAATTGATCTTTCGAGTAAATTTTCCCAAGCAAACAACCAACTGTTTACCATCGTATGCATACCATTTTTATCTCGAGTTGGGACTTCTTGACAATACTGAGATACCCGTATGCATACCCTTCTGATATGACTTCACAAACTTCCGAAAGCAAGTACGCACACATATATCGAAACTTTGCCGTAAGTGGATCATTATAAGCCGGAAACTCGGTTCGTTGGATAAGAAACAATTACTATAAGACAATTATAGACATAAACTCTAAATTCTAGTGACTTAATTAAAAACAATAAGACAATTTACACATAAGATTCCATTCCGAGATCGAAACCTGGCCATGACTGGACCACTATAAGCCAAAACTTGGTAAGAACGATGAATCCATCCATCCACAGGTAAGATTCCATTGGAATATTCTCTGAAACCTTTAAAAACCCCTCTTCTGGTAACCTCGAGGCACAACCTGGTTCCGAGATCGAAACCTGGCCGTGACTGGACCACTATAAGCTAAAACTTGGTAAGAACGATGAATCCATCCATCCACAGGTAAGATTCCATCGGAATATTCTCCGAAACCTTTAAAAAACCCTCTTCTGGTAACCTCGAGGCACAACCTGGTTCCGAGATCGAAACCCGGGTCGTGACTCGGACCACTATAAGCGGAAACTTGTAAAAACGATGAATCCATTAAGAAAGTCGGTTAAAATAAACCAAAGAATAACTCGATTCCTTTAACAAAGTTGGTTAAAATAAGCCAAATAATAGTCACAGATTCTTGGTCTCGATTATTTATGTCTAAATTTAATAACTAAAATGGGATATATGATACTTTTATTGAAATGATTTTGAAAGCAAAATTATTATATTGATGAAACGTCACTTGATGTGATTGAAAATAAAATTGACTTTGAGGCTTTAATTATGTGAGGAAAATCATTTTAGTCCCCATATAAAAAATACCATAAATTGGGGTTGTAATTGAGGGATAGAACATAACATATACTACGATTATTACGAAGTAAAATAATTAAGAGACCTATGTAAATTCGGTTTAGATCGATTAACAAAAGTCAATAAAATTGAATGCACAATTAAAAAGATGGGTAGTAAAAAAGTCAAGGTTTATGTGATTGCACCATCTCCAAGTTTGTAACCACTAGTGCCATTAGCGACCCACTATTACCAATTGACTACTTTAACGTGTTAGATTTCGGTGGTAATGTATATTTATAAATTATTTTATGAAAAAACGTATGCATTTTATTTGTTACCAAAATATTAATATTTCTTATGGATCATTTTCTTGATTTTATTTTTTGGATGGTCAATATTTACTTTTTTTTATTATTTTTTTCAAAACATTAATTTTTTACAAAATTAAAAGCTCATTACAAAAGGAAATATTACAAAGTTTATTTGGATGAACGAGGCACAAAATTTCGTTATTAATCTCAAAGCGAGGACCAAATAGGCTGGTTCGTGGTACAATACTGGGTCATACGAGATTAGTATAAAGTGCCATGTTCCGAACGAGACACAAAATTTCGTTATTATTCTCCAAGAAGGACCAAATCGTCTCGTGGTCGTGGTACTCTTGGGTCACATGAAACGTGACCAATCAAGAAGTTAACCATATCCGTCAATTTGGTTTAGTTCGCATCCAATCCTACGGTCATGTAAAACTTACACAAACCCTAATCGCTTTGCCTTTCCTTTAACTCATTTGGCCGCTTTTGCTTTTTTCTCCATCACCTTCTCTCTTCTTCACCTTCTCTCTCAAAAACCGAATGCCTCTCTTGAAACCTTCGTTATTCTTTCTGGCCGCTTTACTAGATCTTGTCGATTGATAAATGATAAACCTTGTTCACTTGTTTGTTGATGTTAATCGAGTCTTTACTGATAATTTTGATTGATTTATTTCTCGATTTTCACTAAAAAGTAAACAGATTTTATAGATCCCGAATGTTGATTTTTTTCCATAGTAATGTATTTAGTGGTTATGAAATTTTTAGACCTACCTAATTTATTGTTTCTTCATTAATTCCTGCTTATGGTCTTTTCTTTAATATGTAAAGTTTTGATCTATTTCACGGTGTTGTTACGATACTAATTAGGATTTGAACTCTTTTCCCGTGTTTGGACCGGAAGTTCTCTAATCTCTGTTTTTTTTGTTCAAAATGGAACTTATTGTTTTTCTTAATTTTTTTGGGATGAATGAATCAGGTGGGGTTTACTCTATATTGAAAACAAGACATTGATATGCATCCCTATGTCTCTCTCTTCATACTCATGATTTCCTTTTAGATATGTTACTAATCGTGAATTCTTGCTTTTGATGTGTAAACAATGATGGAGTTATCTCCTTGTAAAATGTTGTCTATTACGAAAATTTGTCTTAGCCGTTTTAGACCATAAGTTGCTTAAAATCTATATGAATATGGTTGTGTTAGGATTTTTGATTATCTCAATGGGCTGTTTTTTTTCTTTCTTTGGAATGGACAAATTATCGTAAGGTTTGCTCCAATCATCTAGCTTTAAGTTGAAAAAGGTACATAATATCGATTTTATTGATTGGTTTCTTATTCAGTTATTGATCCGATTTTTGTTTAAATTTGATTTCCTTCCTCCTTAAATTTTCTTGTTTGCTTATATGCGAGGACCGAAGTTTATCATTTTTTGGAGGAAGGAACTAGATCTATTGATCTCAAAATCGAGCTAAAATACTGATTATTATGCCGCACCATATATGAATCTTGTTTTTAAGCTTGTCCGGTGGTGCTTCAAAGATGTTTTAAGCAGGTTGTATCCATTGGTTCTCGATAAGATTGTAAATTTGTTTTACTTTAAATTGAATTTCATTTCTGTAATTTTGTTTTGATAGAGATTGTATTATTTTTCTAAATTGTGAGATTGTAATTTATTTATTTTTTTCTTGTAAAAAAATAATTATGTAAATTGAATTTAATGAAATAATAAAAGTTGACTAATTGTTTCATTTTGGTTTATATTTTTTATTTATATTCAGTATCGATTTTAATTTCAATTTGTCAATCACTGAATCCAAGAAAGGTGACAAGACGGTATCCGGAATATTTTGAGCAACTAAGTTCAGATCACTCGCTCAAAGCCTCAAACTTATGTTTCAAAAACTGATATAGCTAAGCATGTTACTCGCTCAAGGATAGTTGGACTAAACCTAGTCCAATGGCCTTATTACTCGCCAAGGGTAGTTGGAGCAAATTTAGACCAATGACCCTATTACTCGCTCAAACATAGTTGGAGTAAATTTAAACCGATGACTTTATTTGCTCGCTGTATGTAGTTGAAACATGTCTTGAGCGATTGCATAGCTGCTCCAACTCTTTACATATACCACTTCTTCCAACCACAGAGCGAGTGCCACTTTAAGTTGGTCAAACCCCTTGAGCGACCAAAAACAGGCTCTTGCCACCAAATTCGACCAGATTGCTTAATCTAGTTTTTCTTGTAGTGAGTCCTTTTCACTTACATTTTTTTATTTTATTTTGTTTTTAAACTATGTTTCTCTAAGTGATTAGGTGGGTCCCACGATTCAAGTTGTTACCAATGCTAGGATGAATTAGAGTGATTGAGATGCCAAAAAAAAAAAAAAAAAGTTGAAAAAAAAAGTTGAAAAAAAAAAAAAAAAAAAAGCGAAAAAAAAAAAAAAAAGAAGAGAAAAGAAAAAGAAAAAGAAAGTGAGACCAGACCATCTGACCAACCGGAATAAATTCAATAAAGTCGACCACTGGAACCCTTGTATATGCCAGTTGTGTTGACCTAGATTTAGGATTATCGACCATCTGGTTCCCTTGTATATGCCGGTGTGTTGATATTAGTCGACTAGTATCTCAATCCATTAGGATAGGTTCATTTTGGCGGAGGCCTTCGGACAGGATATGGGAAACACCGATCACTTAGTAAACATCAAAACCATCTATGTTTTTCTCTATATCCATCTTCTTGATCTATCCATGTGATTAGTTTTGACTCGGGTATTGATGTCCATAGTGCGACTATCCGAGTAGAGCTCTGTCACTTTATATGAATTTTAGTATGCTTGGGTGCAAACTCGTGTACAAAGCAATTGGAATTTCGCATCGTGGTACTTCCTCCCGTAGTCAATAAGTATGCCAACCAAGGAGATTCTTTAGTGCCTTCCAAGGTTACCGTGTAGATAGCTAGGGTCCTGGGAGTAAAGGTTTTGTGGGTACACCTCCGGTAAACCCTCAGGAGACAACACTCCGCCTCAGGGCCACCTAGGGGTTCAAATGATTTTTATTTTTTAGAATAAATTTGCTCGAGGACTAGCAAATAATAAGTTTGGGGGTATTTGATAGACACATTTTTTGTGTCTGAATTGTCCTCAGTCCTGGTATTGTTGGAACTCGATTTTTGTGCTAATATTGTGTTTTTATGTATTTTTAGGTATTTTTGGAAAATTCGGCTCGAAAAGTTGCGCGGAACACCCCCGGAGGACATTTGATATTCGGACTCCCACTTTGGATAAGGGGTAACCCAATTACTAAGGGGCACCTCAGTTGGGCACCTGCTATTCG
Organism: Papaver armeniacum; assembly: GCA_023531295.1. NCBI lineage: Eukaryota > Viridiplantae > Streptophyta > Magnoliopsida > Ranunculales > Papaveraceae > Papaver > Papaver armeniacum. The sequence goes on from JAJJWW010004624.1 coordinate 224,686, forward strand.
CACCCCAGAACAGGATAAGGGGAAACCCTTTCTTCTTCGTTTGAAAACAGTTTTGGCGGGAAAACTGTTTTCTCACCTGCTGATTTTTTGTTCGAGAATTCAAGGCGATTTAAAGAGACTCAATGGCTGGGTTTGCAAGGGAAGACTTGACGGACATTAACAGGCATGGTATGGTCGATTTTCTTGGTTAGAATTGGCTGCATCGTGAGATTGAAGTTCACAGAGCAACACGTACTCGTACACAGCCTTGCATGAGTTTTGGGTGTTTTTCAACGCGTTCTATGCATGATTGTTGACTTGCGCAACAACCAGGAGCGTGTGAGAGATAAAAAAGGATAGCTTTCTTCTGGCAGGCGCGTGCAGGAGAAGAAAACGGAAAGAATATCTTCCCGTATCTGGCAGAGTAATAAGGGATTATTCCGGAGAGATTAATGTGATTTTGTGGCCCTGTGGACTATTTATAGAGTGCTGGGAACTCATAGAAAAAAAGGGGGAGAGATTGGGGAGGTGTTAGAACGCAAGAAGAGCCGAAAATCAAAGTTACAGAGAAGACCATTCTCTGCTGCTGCTTCCCTGAAGAACACGAAGAACGGACCGCCAGAAGCAGTCGTTCTTCTACAGTGTCTACGACAGAAATACGAGGGTCGTAATACAGAGGGGGCAGACTTAGGAGACAGACGCACTTATTCTCTATCGTAGTTTGTAACAGTGTTTGCAACATCTATAACTGTTGCAAACCCGATTTTCATCTTATTCTCCTTTGTTCATCATTTGTAAACCATTTTTGAGCAATAATAATGAATTTTGAGCGTGTTTCCAACATGATGAGCTAGAACCCATCACTGGGACGACGGAGGAAGCTGTTTTGCACCCATGTGGTAAGTCTATTTAATTCCTTTATGACTATTTGCACTATTTTAATTGATTTATGATTTTTCTTGATTATTTGTGAATTCGTTAGATGTCGCATGCTTAGTCTTAGGTACTTTAGATGCGCCATGCTTGTGAGTTACATATAATTCTTTATAAAATCTACCTTGGCAAAGAATTAGAGTCGATGTTTGTTACTTTATGAGCCTGAATTGTCAGGAATTAATAGATGAACCGCATGAATGTAAGAATTGGTGGAATCCCGAGTCCTAGTAACTCTCTCCATCTTGTGACAATATTTGTATATATTTTCTTTATCTTTAGTATTTTCTTTTATTAAAACTTAAAATCGATCTCGTCAAGTCCGAGTGAACGACAACCTTACTACCACTTTCTACAACATTATTGAGTCACATCATATGACTGCTGCTTACCTTGGATACGTAAACAGTCAGTCAGGGGACTTAATGTAGATACCCGAAAATATAAAGTGCATGAGTGGGGGGAGAAGCAACAAGGTGTAAGGACTTACACCAAGACCCTACACAAACATGGAGATGAAATGAACATGGGGAGAAGAAGTGATGGGGATGTAGGGACCTACTCCAATACCCTACACCTTAACAAAGTGTAAGAACCTACCCTAAGACCCTACATAAACATGGAGATGTAATGAATATGGGAAGAAGAAGTGATGAGGATGTAGCGACCTACTCCAAGACCCTACACCTTAACAAAGTGTAAGAACTTACTCTAAGACCCTACATAAACATGAAGATGTAATGGGCATGGGAGGAAGAGGCGACGGGAGTGTAGGGACTTACTCCAAGACCCTACACCTCACGACAAAACATGAAGATGTAATGAGCATGAGAGGAAGAGGCGATGGGAGTGTAGGGACTTACTCTAAGACCCTACACCTTATGACAAAGCATGAATAAATACTAAAAGGGAAATGGTGCCCACTAGTTGAATGGAAGAGTGCCGATAGTAAGTGGGTCCCAACAGAGAGTAGCCCCGATCCAGAAGCAGAGGTGTTCCATAGTGGAAGGGATATCAAGGACACGTGTACGGACTCGAGATGTCAGAGTGAGAAAGAAGTCAAGATGGTGTACGTGTACGATATGTAGGAACTCAAGGGAGATTTAGGAGGGTTATAAATACCCATCTCTTAAGAAGGAGAGATTAAGCCTTTTCTGTGTAAAAATTAGTATTGTACTACTTGTTGGATCAGAGTTATTCTTTCCTCTTTGGTGTAATTCAAGGATTTACCCATTTAATTTATACCATATTTACACTACCTCAATGCCCTCATATGACCCCTTATAGATTGTTTACCTAATTGAGTAAATCAACAAGATTCATCTCAATTTCCTCCAACATCCCCGCTCTTGGAAATTTGTATATTCATCCAAAAACTCATAAAAATACAAAAAATACTAAAGCAGTAAAGCACACATGACTAAGAATTGGATTACTCTTGTATATAGAAAATATGGTAATGCCATCTTGATTATTAGTCTCGCATCTTGTAGAAGGCATTTGTTTAATGCCTTGGTTTTGGTGCATGCCAAAATTGAACTAAAAGAAAATGATAATTATGCCCGAGAAATTCATAGAAGCATCGTTTCAAAAGGGGCAAGGCACTACACCAAATTCCCGGATTCGTAACAGCAATTCGTAACGGCTTATGAGCCGTTACGAATTTCCCGTTACAAATGGCCGTTACAAAAAATTCGTAACAGTCTGAAGCCGTTACTAATTTTTTAAAAATTCGTAACAGGGTGAAGCCGTTACGAATTTTTTTTAGGCGTGCCAGTCACACGCTTGGTCACACCAGGGTGGTCACACTTGCAATTTTGGGTGTGCCATTCACATGCGTGCCATTATTTTTTCCACCCAAGATGAGTAAAACTAGGGATATTTCCTCCCCTGCGTGTGTCATTCACATGCATGCCTCTCTTCATCTCATGCCTTAATGAAAATCGACAAATCGATTTTTCGTTTTCCTCTCTTCCCTTTTCGCTCCTGCGGTCTTGCCTCTCTTCTTTGAAACCCTAATGAAACTTCATCTTCAAAAATCGGCAAACAGAGAAACCCATCACAGAAACCTCTCAATAATCTTCAATCATCGACTTATTAACTTCTCATTTTTCATTTTCTTTTCTCTCTTTTTCTCCTCCCGCCTCTCCTTCTCTTCCCTCTCAGATTTTAGGGTTTCGATTGGGTTATTCACCTGTTTCGATTGGGTTAACAGATCTTCAATCAATCATCAGTTTCGATTGGGTAAGTGTTTTATCATCATCACTTCCTCAGTTTCGATTGCTTTTTTCATCATCTGTTTTTACGGTTTCATTTGTGATTCCGTTTTTTCTAATAAGATTTCGATTTCATCATCTACTAATCGAGTTTAGGGTTTGGATTTCATAATCTGTAAGTCTTTCATCATCTATTTTAGGGTTTGAGTTTTTCGATTTTAGGGTTTTTAATCGATTTTATGGTTTGTTGTTCAGTTTGAGGAGTTTCACGTGTAATTATAGTTTTGATTAATTTGATAAAACGAATACTGCATAGGAATCGGTTTGTTTCAACCATGAAGATAACAAATATGCTTGATTACCCATTTATGGTGGCTTCTGAGCCACTTGTTCCAGATATAGAGCCAGATGCTAAACCAGCTAAGAAAACAAATATTCCAATCACTCTATCTGTTCACACTGGCTTTTCATTCTCTATCGTGCATCTCCTTGCAGCGATTCGTGTGGCAATTGTTACTCCGCTCCCAGATGATGGCTCACAGATTGGTAAACTTCTGGTGAAGACAGAGGTTGGTGTTAATGGGGATCCGAGAAAATGCGTGGTCAAAGTGTAAAATCTAACCACAGGGATCCTTGTATTCTTGAGACACGGGAGCTACTTCAAGATTTAGTCCGAATGGTATTGAAAATGTTTTCATCTAAGATAGCATCTTTAGGGGAGAGCATTTGTGGTTTAAGAAAAAAACTACAAAAGGTTTGTTCTCGGATTATGATTTTACCGCTAGCTCTTGAGACCCAGACATAGTGGAAGAGGAGACCTTTCGAGGCTTGGGGTCTTACTCATTAGGTACTTGTGAAGTTGGTTGATTCATTTGCTAAGCTGGTTGAAAAGTGGTCAAGAAATCCTGCAAAGAACCGGAAGTCTACCTCCACCTCACCTCCTATGGCTCGATGCAACCCATTTTGAATGAAAAGGAAAGGTTTAGGGACTAAGAGCTCAGAAGAGTCTCACAACCGATAGGATAGGCCCACTCGAAGAAGTGAGGGTGTATTTTCGGCGGGAGGAAGTGCTAAGAATTTTAGTGCCCGATGGGCCTTTTCTTACGACTTCGATGGTAAGAAACTCATCTTGTTGCTCCACCGAGGAGTGGTGGTAAACCAACGTCAAAGGTTGGAGATCACTTTATGCTTAAAATTGATCGGCATGTCACGAAAATGTATTGTGAGAGATGCTGGCGGTAGACTGCCTGGAGGTATTGGCACAAGAGCAGATGTTTGCACCCTAATACGAGACTCACAGTATATATTGTTGAAGATGTTGGTGATGCACAAGTTAACCAGGTCGTTAGTGGAGCGTTGTACTGTCTGCGTTATGAACACGATCCTTGTGTATTGGGTTGTGAGAGATAGGAAGTTATGGGTGTATATGCATAGAAATAGGGAAGAAGAAGACTTTGATTACGATGGTACCACGTCTAGGAAGAAGTGGAAAAGGCGAATAAACGATCCTGCAGATCAATCAGAATTAGGAGTCAGACTGCTTTGCTTTTCTTGGTGCGGGAGAGCAAAACAAACTTGGTTCTGGTCTCAATATCGAGGCATAGTCCATGAGTTTAGATGATAGAATGGAAGTCATGTATAGTATAGATTTGAGGCCATCGGTGTTGAGAAGTCCGAGTCATTTGTTCTCTCGAGATCAAATTGGCCATCGAGTTAACCGGTGGCTTGGGGTTTGAATCTTCTACAATAAAATGGCGTGTCAAGAAAACACAACAAACGAGGTGTTGGATGACAATACATTTAACAGAGAAAGGACTGTCGGTGGGCTCATAAGTGCAAGCTTATTATGAGTACTTGTTGAGGAATACATGATTTAGGAGGAAGCAGCATGCGTTATTTTTCCAGGTACCCTTTTATTTCCCTTGTGCTTATTAATTTTACTTGAACGGCTATCCTTTTTGTTGCAGACGTATGAACATATAATTATACTCCTCAATATCTTGTTTTATAATTGTATCTCATTGACATATTTCTGACTTTTGCAAAAATGCTTTTTAGGAGGTTGCGCTTAGGCGCCTCTCATCTTGTACTTCCTTTTTCTTTTTTAATAAAATTTTAACCTTTTAAGAGAAAACAAAAATGCCTTTTAAGAAACACAATAGCTCTAGAAAATACGATACTTCTCTATGGGTTCTTGTAATTGTATTTCAAACAAACTTTACGTATATTGTAGTGCTTTCGAACTTTTAATATATCTTGTGTCATATGTGGATTGTTAAAGCTTAAAGTGTCTCCACTCTAAGTTTATCACCACGATTGAAAACTCAAAGCTATTCTTCTTGCCATCGATGATATATCTGGGTTATTAGATCACGGGAACTTACTTTTGATGCATGAAGTTCAAACATCTGTCATTATCGTATCTTGTTTTAAACCCCGACATAGACAAAAAAATCCACCAAAACACTAGTTTCGGTAATGTAAAAGGCTTTAGGATCAGTCCTTTACTCATTTTTAGCTTAAGGAAGCGGAGGCAACAATGATTTGCATCCAGTGCACTTAAATCAAAAATAAAGTACATGAGTATATGTTATCCTTTTTACATTAATTTTAAATGTTGAAATCTCTGTCTTGCCGTAACGCCGATATGAACGATATGATTCTATGCATATCGAAAGAAGGATTCTATGAGATTTAGACAATCTAATTCAATTCTATGCATATCACGGATTCTCTGAGATTTAGACAATCTAATTCAATTCTTCTTTAGCACTGATATTTGGCTCACACCCTGAAACAGGTCTTGCTATTTTTGGAGCATCAATGGCTGGCTTTTTTTTTTTGGTTTCCTTGTGCACAACAGGTATATGGCATCCATATTTATGGGTGATACGGAGGTCCCCGGCCCTAGGTGGGGCATTAGTTGCAATGACAGCTTGTACAAAAATGTTCTTTCCCTTGCTCATTTCACCTGGAGTCTTCGTCAATGAAGCTTCGTCAGTGATAATGCAAGTAAGTTGTTTCTTTTATATCTCTTGATTTCTACATATAGATGATACTGACACTTCCTCTTCCACATGTATGCATCAAATATATCTCTAGGATTAGTTGCAGACTGGCAGTTGCTTTGTACATGATAATTACATCATCTGCGTCAAACTACACTAACTAGTCCACTGGAAAGATTAAGTTGCATTTAAGAGAGTCATACTTAACTTATCTTCTTCCTTTTCATCCATTCTTATATCTATTTCTGGTTGTTTCTCGATCGGTTTCTAAGGGTTCATAGATACATGGGCATGATAACCTAGGTATAAGTGATTTGGATTTAGTGAATGGAAGAGTTCACCAGTGGCGCAATCTTCAGGTTGGCTTTCTAGTTTCTACATATACTATGAAGAAGACTTATATTCCATTACGGATCAAGGAAATCTGCTGGATACTTTTTTTCAAGCATTAAGTGTGTATTTGCATTTGAATAGGTTGAGTGGGATGAATCTATTTCTTTGGGGAGTGTCCAAGGCGAGTTTCCATTTGGGACATTGAATCAGTTGCAACTCCTTTCTACGTATGCCCACCCCCATCTTATCCGAAACCTATATGTTTTTTGTTTGATTCATTGCAATATGTTGGTGACGATCTATATGCTCCTTTGCAATTATCATCCAAGTGTTAAATGCGGTTTTTCCAGAGCTTGAATTTGTTGTGACAGAGAATGAATGTAAAAGAGTGTTTAGGTACTTATTAGAATTTGATACTTAACCTGATTTTTTTGGTACTTAGAAGAATTTGTGTTCTTTCATTGATTTAATGTTGATGTGAAGTGAATGAATGTTGATATGAATTGATTGAAGTATTGTTGAATGTGGATGAGATGAAAGATTTATGCAGGTAATTTTTTTTTTTAATTCCGGCTTATTTCCGGCTGAATATGAACTGCAGGTCAATATTGACCAGGTCAAAATTGGTCAGTGTTGACTAATTTTGACCAGGTCAATATTGACTGGCAGTAATTTTTTTGCTGTTACAAAAAAGTTCGTAACGGCTCTAAGTGTTACTATTATCTCTGCGTTGTTACAAAAAAAAATTGTGAACGGCCCTGAGTCAGCATAACGTGGCAAATTCGTAACGGCTCGCCGGCATTATTACGAGGGCCGTTCTAACCAAAATTGTAATTGGCCACAAAGCCGTTACAAAAAAATGTAACACCCACTTTTGCAACAGGCAAGAGCCGTTACAACCCGTTTTAGTAACGGCTTAGTTCTGTTTCTAATCCCAAAATTTGGTGTAGTGAGGGGACAGTCTTTTCTTTTGCTTTTTTAAAGAGAAGATTTCATCAGAGCATCTCCAATGCAAAGGGTAGAGGTCTTGAAATTGAATGATACCTAGGATTTAAAAAATTTTGCACCAAATTTGCATCTCTAACACAAGGGTCAAGGTCATAGAGATACAGTAAAACTTCGATAAATTAATAGCATTGGGATCAGAAAAAATTAATCGAGTTAAAATTTAGCTTATACAAGCCTAGTTGGGACCATATATTTTATTAAATTAATGAAGTAATTAATTGTTGGTACTGCAAAAATAAAATACTGAAAGAATGATGTTAGAAACAAATTTCTGAAAAAGCTTAAATAAACACTTAATGGGAAACACCAAACAGAGGACAGAGTCACATGTTCAACACGCTGTCCTTAACACAATAGTTCACCGGTACGCCTCAAAATGAGTGATGTCTATACCCCGTGGTGAAGTCGTATACAGGATAAAACTGGCCGTTGCAAATACTATAAGCACTATAATACTTGCCACTCTTACGAACTCAACAGCAATGGCACGGAATATAAAAAACCACACAGAGGGAGAAAGACGAAAAGAGGAAGGATAGTAGCTTCTTTTGGACACTAATTGGAATGAAGAGACCAAAAGGTTTATATAGTGGAGAAGAGAGATAATCGAGAATAATGTGGATTAAGAGTGAATTAAAGAGAATATAATTTTGTAATAAAACCAAAATAAATTTTCATTAATTCAAGATTTTCCAAAACGGTAAAAAACAGTTACGCAATTAACTGCACATTATGTCGACATAAAAATAAAAACGGAAATAAATAATTCCTCTCCAAGTCTTACGCCCCCACATTAAATGCAAAATTTATTTGATATTAGAATATTTAAATAAATATTTCAAAATAATTTTGTCCAAAAAGATAAGTCTTGGTTGACCTATGTCCACGGCGTAAGAACGAGTCCGAGCCTTAATCCCAAGCCTTAGTGAAAACAAGTATTGTTTGCCCCACCCGTTCCACGTATATTGTTTGTCTAACTATCGATAATGAAATAGGTAAATAGTGGAGCTCCTCTTTAGTTATACCCTATGTATAACTAAAGGTCATATTTCATTCACTCATAAGAAAATGAGCATTGGAGATAAATATCCATGGATCAACCGAAACAATAAAACTCATTTTCTCCACATGGGATAAATATCCATACACCATTGGAGAGGCTCTAAGACTTTCTCTATGACCTTGGGTCTTAAAGCCACATCATCATTTTGTCTCTAAATTCAATTAAAGTTTGTTAGATAATACCATGGGGGTTGGAGATCAACTTAAGGTAAAAAAAAAATTACGTTTATCTTTTTTTGAAATTTAGTAATGACCCATACATAAGAATATGTTAATAAGACCTCCCCATACGATAACTTTGACCCTTTGCGTTGGAGATGCTCTAAGGGAAAAAAGAAGGGTGATTCTAAACAAACCGAGAAAACAGACCACACTAAAACCGCATATCAGTTTCTGTCTCACAATTTTTTTTGGTGTGGTCCCGGTGGTTCCCGCGAAGGACAGCAGGGAATCCATTTTTAGGTTTTGTTGTGTCTAGCGATTTTGGTGTGGTCTGTTTTCTCGGTTTGTTTAGAATTTTTGAAAAAAGAATATACAAATAGCCACAAAAAGTAGCCATACGGAGAAAATTGTAAAAACGTCACATCAATATTGAGGCGGGGTGGGCAGCAAAGGGCCCAAGTCAAAGCCAAAGTTCTTGGAACAAAGAAAAGGTTTGAACAAGTCAATATTGTAAAAACGTCACATCAATATTGACTCGTGCTGAATAAAAACCTCGCTTGATAGGGGTATATCCAGATTAATTGGAGTATACCCATTTTGTTCCCATCCAAAGTAGTGTGCTAAGGGCTGTCTAAAAGGTGTTAAAAGACCAAATTGCCCATACTAAAAAACCTTGCCGACCAAAACATATAAAAATCAAAATCAAAATCTTTCTTCTACACTCTAACTATACACGTGGAATCAAAAAAAAAAAAAAAAAAAACGAAGAATCAAAACGAACCAAAAGTCGGCAGGGTATTTTTTGTCGACCTTGCCGACCAAAATATAGCCAGCAGGGTATAAGGTTGCATAACATGCCGACTTTTCATCTCTGAATTTATCTATTACAGGGTCGGCAAGATATCCATCTCTATACCTTGCCGACTAAAATATAGTCGGCAGATTATGAAATTAATACCTTGCCGACGAATCATGCATTTGTAACACCTTCTCTGTATGTCAAAAATCTTATAGTCGGCAGGGTATTTTTTATCGACCTTGCCGGCCATATGTTGTCGGAATATTCTTCATCCGCAGACCTTGCCGGTCAGATATAGTCGGCATGTTCTTCATCCGTAGACAATGCCGGCTGTAATTGGTCGGCATCTTATTGAAACATCTACCATGCCGGCGGAACATCGCCGGCACCTTATTCAAACGTCGACCTTGCCGACCTTTCACATTTTCAAAACAATTTTTTTCGATCCAAATCGAACTCATAAGACGGGTTAAAGACTACTGAATTCATAATTTCAAAATTTTAATCTAAACTCAATTAATTAAGCTAATCAGATTTTTTAGTGTTAATTAAAAAAGGGCATATTAGCCATTTAGAAAATATAAGGTTAAGGGGTGGCTTGATTTTACTTCAAAATGACCCGATTTTGTCTTATTGGGTATACCCCAATCTCGCCGGGAATAAAAACGCCTCGTATTACATACACTAGATATAAGCAACCATACTATTGAAGCGTTTTCCCATAAGAGCAATGACACAATAGCTGCACAAGATTCCTATAATCATGGACAAATATCATCCTTCGTTTCGTTCGTAGTTGTGTTCTGTTTGTTGGTCGTAATTTTGCTAATATATTAGTGTCTAATCTAATCCATTTTATTTTTCTACCCAACTGATTAGAAAAATATGAAAAAAATGCTTTCCCTTTTGAGAAGGAAACTCACTTATGAGATATCTTTCTTCAAAACAAGATATTTCTTTGAAAACTAGATGCGCAAACAGTACAATATCGTATAAGGGTTGGATCGGTTATTATCTTCAAATACAAAGGTCGAGAGGCTTCTCGAATCTTGATCAATCAGTTCATTGCGCATTTTTCGGTGGTTTAATGCATATAAAATCTGCACCAATAGAAAACAAGAACGATATGTTCTGAAAGGGTTGGGATTCTTATAGTGCAGTTGGGGGCATCTATGGGTATCATTTTCTGGTCCAGTCTTATGTTTTCCAGGCAACTTTGTGTTAGAACTTAGAACCTCCCGAGGTTTAAATGCATTTTCCGGTGGTTTAAATGCATATAAAATCTGGACCAACAGAAAACGAGAACGATATGTTCCGAAAGGGTTGGGCTTCTTATAGTGTTGTTGGGGGCATCCATGAATATTATTTTCTGGTCCAGTCTTATGTTTTCCAGGCAACTTTGTGTTAGAACTTCCTGAGGGTTACGGCCTTACAGGGGCTTTGTAAAGAATGTATGCAGTGAAAACGACATGCTTCAAAATTGAAGGAGCATTGTGTGTTTAAAATTTCAAGGAAATATTTTATATTTTAAAAGAAATGTATACTGTTTAAAATTATTTAATAATTGTTCATTAAGAAATCCTTATATATTTTTTCAATCATTTTGTAGTTGATGCAAACAACGATGCATATTGTGATTACTCCCTCCGCTTAAAAAAAGAGATAATATCATTTTTTCAATCTGGCGCTAAAATGAAAAAGTGATAGTTTAAAGACATAGGGAGTATTATTATTTAATCCAGAGTGTAGACATAACTTGGAGTTCGAAGAGACCCAATAGTTCATTTTCGCAATTGTTTTCCAACAAGAAACACCATGAACCATGTGTACTTTACCAGGCACCCAATGAGAGAAAGAAGTACCATATTTTTCAGCGATAATTTTGTACCATAGATGATTCTTCTCTACACCAAATCTCCAACACCACTTAGCAAGTAATACTTGATTCATTAACCTCAGATTTAAGACACCCAATCCCCCTCTTTCTTTTGAAGCACAAACTAACTCAAAATTTATAAGATGTGAAGTAACTGAACCGGACTTATTCTCCCATAAAAAACATCTCATCTTCTTCTCAAGAATGTTAATAATAGAAATTGGAGCTTTGAAAAGAGAGAAGTAATACATAGGAAGAGAACATAAGATACACTTCAAAAGAGCCAACTTTCCACTTATCATTTTGGCATGATAAGTGGGTTAGTGACTCTAGTTTGGATGTAAAGTTCCCTTTACTTTACAAATTGGATAAATTGAAAAATGGTAGTGTGGCTGCACACATCTCTGAAGCCGGAGCTTGGAAGTTTGACTACAAAAGAGTGCTTCTGGATACCGAAGTTAACCAACTTGCCGCTTTGTTCCTTCTTATTGGATCTTCTCCACCAACACTGGATAACTTTCCGGATACAAGAAGATGGGCTTTGGAATCTTCGGGTGTATACTGTGAAATCCCTTTATGCAATTGCTTGTATTTGAAAGTGGAGTGGATAATTTTCCATGGAAATTTGTATGGCAAGCTTGCATTCCTCCAAAGATTTGTTTCCTTATGTGGTGTGCAGTTCATGGAAGACTCAACTCTTTGGAGATGTTGAATCGAAAAGGTATGAATTTGTATAATTCATGTATTCTTTGTGGTGACAGCAGTGAGACACAAGATCATATTCTACTCCATTGCAAGGTTGCGTATCATGTTTGGACTGCTCTCACACCAAAAAAAGACTGGGCATGGGTTTTTTCCAGATTCAATGTATGCTCTTGCTGTTTCTTGGTCTAGCAATTGTATCCACAGTAACTCAGGGAAAGATATATGGAGCCTCATCCCTGCAGCAATTGTATGGACTTTATGGAATGAAAGAAACTGCCGTACTTTCAATGATGACTACAACTTCAAGACTGACTCGGAATTAAGCGACAATGCCAAAGTCCTAGTCCTATCATGGGCTTCTGCGGCTGGGAAGAGAATTCACACAAATTTCTCTCATACGGTGATTAACTGGGAAGCTGTCTTTTATTGATTGTTCTTTTTTCTTCTTTTTTTAGCTACAGCTAGTAGCTTTTTGTACATTCTTCTTCTGTTTTAATAAAATCTCTCTTCCAATCAAAAAAAAAAAAAAAAAGAGTATTATTATTTAATAACTAATACGCCTGGACATACACTTCATAAATGTGTATAGTATTATCTTGGGATAGTGAGAATCACTAGGCTGACACTACATATTCAGCAACCTTAAAGAAACTATCAAGCTTCACAAAGGAGACCCTTTGATTATTTCAACATTACAGTTTCCTCAAACATATTATTCTACCAATTTTTATAGTCGTAAACTTAGTATTCGTTAAATATGGAATATAGTAATAACTTGTAGTAATGTTTATGTCTTATTTTGGACTGATAATTCTGGTGATTAGGATTGGAAATAATTTTATATAAATCTATAGATATTCACACAAATCATATTTGCTCACATTCATGTTTAACACCTTCAACGGTGAATACAGAAAGTGCACAAAAATAACCGAATATTGATAGTGGCTTTCTATTAATTATCTAACTGGTTGCTAAGTAATGGTTCAACGAGAAGTAATATTTGTTTAATGCATCCTCTTACCTAAAGAAAATAAACTTTTTTTTTAAAGAACAAAGGACTCCAAAGAGCCCCAAGAAATAAATTTTATTAAACTAGCTCATTAAACTTCAGGTTTGAAGAGATATAAACAGGGTAGGAATTAAAATTCCACCGTCCTAGCAAGTTTTCATGCATCGTAAATTGACAAAGTGCAAGAACAATGAAATTTACATGTTTAAGAACAGACACCCCTTAGCCTTTCAAATTTTCCAGTCACCCCTTAGCCTTTCAAATAAGTCCTCTTAAATTTTTATATACCTCAATTAGTTTGGGTATACCCTAATTTGTGGAGTATTATATGAGGCCTACAAAAAATTTATTCTCAACTATAAGGAGGATAAGTGGTGTCTAAATTGGCTGAAACTACCAAATAAACCTTACTCTAAAATACCAAAAACTAATTTCACTCTCATAATGCCTCCTTCTCTTTGAAATTAATAACCACCGCCATCTCTATAATAATCATCGTCTTCACGATGAACTCCGTAATCGAATCATGTCATCAATAACTACAAAAAAAAAAAAACTCTAAATTTAAATGTGACGGATAAAACCTAATATCAGATTGGTTATACCAAAGTTACACTTGAACTAGCTCAAATCTAATCCGAAATTGGGTAGAAATAAAACTCAATCAAAAAAACCAAGAAATTTCTTCAAAATTAACATATAGAAACCGGAATCGGGGGATATATTGTGATATATATACAGATTCTGGGTATCGACTCAAAAATGAAGAACATAGAAATGAGCTTCGGTAGATATGTCGCAACATAAGTGCCAATTCTTATTAAAAAAATTATTTTAATCATATTACCCATAATTGGTTTATATTGACTTGAACAAATGCCGATTTTGATAAGGAAAAAATTAAAATTGCTAAAATCGTCTTATATGTACATCAACACATGTCGGTTGATCCACTTACCCCAAGCATCTCCATTTCCATCGTCATAGTCAAACAATCATAAATTCCATAATCCAAACTCAGAACCCATAGCTTGCAGTAATTAGGATTTTTGTTGATGATTTCCTGATAGACGAAATCACAACAAACTAGCACTAATGCCTCTTCAATTTAACTTCTCAATCAATAAATCAAGAGTTTACAATACAAATTACCACTCGCGCAATTCGGATGACCCACTGATCCCTCAAGAACTTTCACTGAAATCCAATTTCAATAAATATCGAAAAAACAATTTTAGACAACAAATAAACCCTTACTTCCTACTACAAAACCACCATTGTAATTGATGTGATTTCAATAACGTTGTAGTAATATAGTTCGTTCAAGACTTGTGAAAGCAAAAATATAACAAACTCAAAATAAAAAGTGTCGTGAGAATTATGGAGAGACTAGGGCTAGGATTCCACTATTACCAATTCCAAAGTGATACTAATTATAATCATGCAATTTGACACGTTCAATAATTATCAACTATTGCAAAAGTAGATTTTTTAGAAACAACAAATGTTAATCAAAAGCATGGGACATCAAAACCCTAGGCTAAGCATGTTCCATCAATAGAAAAAACAATTGCTTAACAAAAATCATAAAATCTATTTGCAATCTAGGCAAATAATCATAAATAAAAGTTGCACAAATTAAATAATTAAGAATTACCACTTTTTCAGTGGAAAGATAGCTTCCTTCATAATCTAGGCAATTATATTTGCTACAAACCAACTTTTACAGAGAACGATATTAGGTAAGTGTCACTAACACTATAGCAACAACGACGGTTCAGCATCGTTTAATGTTCTTCTGTTCTTCACTGCACCAGCAGAAAACTGTTTCCTTGCGAGTGATTTTTCCAACTTTGTAATTCATACACTTCATAAATGTGTATAGTATTATCTTGGGATAGTGAGAATCACTAGGCTAAACACTACATATTCAGCAACCTTAAAGAAACTATCAAGCTTCACAAAGGAGACCCTTTGATTATTTCTACATTACAATTTCCTCAAACATATTATTCTACCAATTTTTATAGTCGTAAACTTAGTACTCGCTAAATATAGAATATAGTAATAACTTGTAGTAATGTTTTTGTTTTATTTTGGACTGATAATTCTGGTGATTAGGATTGGAAATGATTTTATATAAATCTATAGATATTCACACAAATCATATTTGCTCACATTCATGTTTAACACCTTCAACGGTGAATACAGAAAGTGCACAAAAATAACCGAATATTGATAGTGGCTTTCTATTAATTATCTAACTGGTTTCTAAGTAATGGTTCAACGAGAAGTAATATTTGTTTAATGCATCCTCTTACCTAAAGAAAATAAACTTTTTTTTTAAAGAACAAAGGACTCCAAAGAGCCCCAAGAAATAAATTTTATAAAACTAGCTCATTAAACTTCAGTTTTGAAGAGATATAAACAGGGTAGGAATTAAAATTCCACCGTCCTGGCAAGTTTTCATGCATCGTAAATTGACAAAGTGCAAGAACAATGAAATTTACATGTTTAAGAACAGACACCCCTTAGCCTTTCAAATAAGTCCTCTTAAATTTTTATATACCTCAATTAGTTTGGATATACCCTAATTTGTGGAGTATTATATGACGCCTACAAAAAATTTATTCTCAACTATAAGGAGGATAAGTGGTGTCTAAATTGGCTGAAACTACCAAATAAACCTTACTCTAAAATACCAAAAACTAATTTCACTCTCATAATGCCTCATTCTCTTTGAAATTAATAACCACCGCCATCTCCATAATAATCATCGTCTTCACGACGAACTCCGTAATCGAATCATGTCATCAATAACTACAACAAAAAAAAACTCTAAATTTAAATGTGACGGATAAAACCTAATATCAGATTGGTTATACCAAAGTTACACTTGAACTAGCTCAAATCTAATCCGAAATTGGGTAGAAATAAAAACTCAATCGAAAAAACCAAGAAATTTCTTCAAAATTAACATATAGAAACCGGAATTGGGGGATATATTGTGATATATATACAGATTCTGGGTATCGACTCAAAAATGAAGAACATAGAAATGAGATTCGGTAGATATGTCACAACATAAGTGCCAATTCTTATTAAAAAATATTATTTTAATCATATTACCCATAATTGGTTTATATTGACTTGAACAAATGCCGATTTTGATAAGGAAAAAATTAAAATTGCTAAAATCGTCTTATATGTACATCAACACATGTCGGTTGATCCACTTACCCCAAGCATCTCCATTTCCATTGTCATAGTCAAACAATCATAAATTTAATAATCCAAACTCAGAACCCATAGCTTGTAGTAATTAGGATTTTTGTTGATGATTTCCTGATACACGAAATCACAACAAACTAGCACCAATGCCTCTTCAACTTAACTTCTCAATCAATAAATCAAGAGTTTACAATACAAATTACCACTCACGCAATTCGGATGACCCACTGATCCCTCAAGAACTTTCACTGAAATCCAATTTCAATAAATATCGAAAAAACAATTTTAGACAACAAATAAACCCTTACTTCCTACTACAAAACCACCATTGTAATTGATGTGATTTCAATAATGTTGTAGTAATATAGTTCGTTCAAGACTTGTGAAAGCAAAAATATAACAAACTCAAAATAAAAAGTGTCGTGAGAATTATGGAGAGACTAGGGCTAGGATTCCACTATTACCAATTCCAAAGTGATACTAATTATAATCATGCAATTTCACACGTTGAATTTAATTATCAACTATTGCAAAAGTAGATTTTTTAGAAATAACAAATGTTAATCAAAAGCATGGGACATCAAAACCCTAGGCTAAGCATGTTTCATCAATAGAAAATACAATTGCTTAACAAAAATCATAAAATCTATTTGCAATCTAGGCAAATAATCATAAATAAAAATTGCACAAATTAAATAATTAAGAATTACCACTTTTTCAGTGGCAAGATAGCTTCCTTCATAATCTAGGCAATTATATTTGCTACAAACCAACTGTTACGGAGAACGATATTAGGTAAGTGTCAATAACACTGTAGCAACAACGACGGTTCAGCATCGTTTAATGTTCTCCTGTTCTTCACTGCATTGACTTATTTATACCCAACCGGACCAAGATACTCCCCAGTGAATGCGAATAATCCCGTAATAATTATGTTTATTTTCCACGGTCTATTGTGAGAATAATCTTCCTTCTTTAGCTCCATCACGCGTCTGCATGATTTGGACATACTCCAACACACTCAGTAAATAATCAACACGATTTCAACTCCCTCCAGCCACATGCAGAATCTCCAAAAATAACTCTAAAAATCCCGAGAATAACCCATGTACGTGCATATGCCATGTTCTTCTTCCAAATCCACATAACTTCCCTTTTCTTTCGAAAACAAAAGACTTACCTTCCCTGTTTAATCACAATAGGATGGTATCAATCCAAAACAAACAACAAATTCGACCGAATCATGTTGAAATTCAATGCAGAAAATATTGAGAAGTTTTGTGAATATTTTTACTGCTCTGTTTTCTTCAATCCGAATCTTCAGCCAATTCCAATCCAAACTATTGACCATGCCGACCCTGTTTAGCTCTCACGAACCCATCCCATCCAATCCAGCCATTGAGTCTCACTCAAACTCTTCTAAAATCAAAACCCTAACTCCGGAAGTTCAAAAACTAGTTTTCCCTCCACTCTTATGAATTCATACGAAGAGGATGAAGATGCCCCTTATCCAGCTGTCTGGGTGCGAATATCAGGTGGGTGCCCCTTAACCAAAGTAGGTATCCGTTTAACAAATGTCCCCCGGAGTGCCCAGGGTAACTTTTCGAGCCAATTTTTCCAAAAATGTTTATTTCCCAAAAATACCTACAAACAAATAAAACACCAAAATTAGTACAGAATCGAGCACCAACAATGCAGAAAATTGAGGACAACTTAGACACAAAAATGCGTCTATCAGTAATCACTCCAGCTGATGTAGCTCTGAATCTTGATAGTAACATCAATATCATTCATTTGTATCTATCCTGAAGTCTCCATCTAATTTCTTTTACTATAAGATTACAACTTGAAATCCTATTTCTTTCTTTTTTGATAAGAAATGAAGATGCTACTAGCTACATAGATCTCTTTTCTCTCGTAAAAGATGATGCTCAATATTTGATCCATACTAAAAATGGGATGTAATGGAGAGTTATCCAGTCCACTCGTCTCTTAAGCTCTAGTTGAGCTTCACCTACTTAAATAAAAAAAGAAAAAAAAAATCCTCGTATCCCTTGTATATATACGCCGAGTCTGGGAAAAATCGTTATATATGACTATATGTATGTAAACAAACACCGAGTTTACGAGTGCATGAACATCCACCGATTCTGGGAAAAAAAATCAATTTATTGTCAACGAAAACACAATCCCATAAGACAGTTTTAAAGCATTGATGTTCCTTCGCCATCACCTTGGCGAGGCCTTAATTTCAGCGTCTAACAATTAAAGATCTGTATACTCTGTGGACACAACTAAAGATCTACTTGATCATCAAAAAATGGTTATACTTTCACGTGCAAGGTATGAGTAGATGCACCTTCATTTGCATGACTTCAAAAGCGTCAATGAGTATAATTTGGCCCTTTTTCATATTATTTCTTGCTTAAAATTACACGGACAAGCTGTGAAAGATCATCATCTTTTAGAGAAGACTTATTCCACATTCGGTGCATCAAATATATTACTGCAGCAGAAGTATCGAGAATGCTAATCTATAATTATTCGTGGTTTGTTTGTAGCTTATTAGTAACTAAACAATATAATGAGTTGTTTTTGAGAAATCATCATACTCATCCGACAGGTTCAACACATTTCCCCCTGAAGCGAGTGCGATTTTATGGAAACGGTGGAAAAAAGCATGGACATTAGACATGTCCTAGGCGCTTCAATTACAAGAACATGGGTGAACATTATTCCCATTACCATAAAGGGATGATAAAAAAACATGCCTCTTAAATAACATAGAAAAAGCACAGAAGAGAACTCGAAAAACAACAATGAATCAGCATGACATCGGCGTAGTTCAATAGAGCACTGGGAAAATGATTACTGTAATTCCATCCTCCTTGGTTAGCTGTTCTTTATAAAGCTTCCTTCAAGAAAAGGAAAATAATGCTGAAACCAATTTTGCTTGGTCTGAAGTGCCAGTTGCACTATATCTTGATTTTCTTGATTTTAAGCCTGATTCAAATGGAGATTATTTTGATGACGTTGGTTCTTTCATCAATGATGTATGAGTTTATCTGTTTCTTAATTAGTTTTCATTAGATTGAGTAAGAATTTTTTTTCAATAAGTGACAATGCTTTCCTTAGATAGTTTTTTTTTTTTTTTTTTTTTTTTACTTTAGCATGTTTCTTATCAAGTATTTTAATTTAGTCAATTTGTTATTAAAATTTCTTTAGCACTTAATATGAAATATTTATTTATCTTTGAACTTAACATGAGTAGTCTACTTTGCTTGTTAATGCAATTATTTACATATTTGTATTTACATTACTAAATGTTTTATCTGATCTTGTATCAAAGAGGTTGCCTTATACGATAATATGGCTGGCATGGAGGGAACAAAAAGATAACGAGGGTATTTAACAACAAGTTAAATCCTAGTGATGACATTGTTTTAGAATGGGGAACTTTTTTTATAGCCCAATTTGATTATTTTTTATGTAGTAAACCCACCATTTAAATTATATGTATTGGTAACCCATAATTAGTTAAATATGACTTTGATTTACCTTTATAAGCCTTTATCTATTTTCTTTAATAACGGCTGTTAGTAAATGTATAATATATAATTCCTATAATCACTCATTTTTTTTCCTTGTTTAACGCATACATTTGGGGATGTTATACCGTAACAAATTATCCCTAAAATCACTCTTTCTTCTCCTTCTTTAATTAACACATATGTTTGACTAATCACTGAAATTACTTGTTTTTTTCTTCGAAGTCTAACACATTTATTGTGAAAACCCGAAAATTCTAATTCCACTAGCTTATTATTGCAAGATGTAGGAATTAGTTGGGTTTCATGAAATGCACAATTATCACCCATCATTGAAAACTCTAGTTTTCACAATTCCGTGATAATTCCAATTTTTATATGTTGGAATTGGTTAAGTTTTGTGAAAATTGCAATTATCATCTGTTATTGAAAATCTTAATTTTCACAATACAGTGAAAATCACAATTTTCATTTGGAAAATTTGTTGGTTGGTCCTAGGCCCATATAGTTATTTATAGTAGGGTCCAACCGGAATTTTCTTTTATCTGGAGGTCCAAAATTAATTGAAAACATTGAAATGACCATAATACCCCCTATTACCAAACGTGTGTGTCTACACCCTTATTATATTGAGTACATATCTGCTACACTGCTTACAAATTTGAGTACATATCTTCTATACTAAACTGCTTACAAATTCGAGTACATATCTGCTGCACTACTTACAAATTTGAGTACATATCTTCTATACTACACTGCTTACAAATTCGAGTACATATTTGCTACACTTGTTACAAATTTGAGTACATATCTTCTATACTACACTACTTACAAATTCGAGTATATATCTGTTGCTTATAAATTTGAGTATATATCTGCTGCAGTGCTTACACCCTTATAATATCGAGTACATATTTGCTGCACTGCTTACAAATTCGAGTATATATCTGCTGCACTGCTTACTTGTAGAGTATATGTATGTTAGAATCAATGAAAAATAAATTAGAAAACATATTACATCACATATACTGTAGGATCATACCAATTACTCTCTAAAATTTTTCAATACAATATTAAATCATAGAAAAAATAAAGAAAAACCTATATATGCACATTAAACACAGAATAAGCTATACAAAACTAGCACATATTTCAGTATTTCGCATACGTACTCATGGATCAAACAAAATAAGGTGGCAAAATCTGAATAAAACAGAATCATGAGAAGTTTTTATCAGTACGACGTATACGTACTGCATACCCATGAACTAAAAATCAACTGCATCTAAAGAGGGATTGAAGAATCCATGAATATAACATAATCAAAGCACATATTTCAGTATTTCGCATACGTACTCATGGATCAGTTTTATTTCGGTATTCCATATATGTACTGCCAAAATCATAAGAATTAAATGACTAAAATCTATGTATAAAACAGATTCAAAAAGCAGTTTTTCAGTATTCAATATATGTACTGCTAATTCACTATCTAAAACAGCTCCATGATGAAAAATAACACAATCGAGAGAGCCTTATTATTTCAGTATCGCATATATGTACTTATGGATGAAACAACAAAAAATGATAAACTAAGAATAAAAAATAATCAAAAGCAGTTCGTATCAGTATGCCACATATGTACTGCTGATTCATGAACTAAAAGACAACCGCATGTAATGAATCTATCAAAAGAACATAATCGAGAGTCTTATATTAGTATCTAAGATATGTACTTATGGATCAAACCACAACAAGTGATAAAACTAAGAATAAAACAAAATCAAAAGAAGTTCATATCAGTATGCAACATATGTACTGTCGGATAATACCCGTGAAACAACAAACAAACATGATTTCGAGAAAATAAAGAAACGAAAATAACATGATAATCAAATTGAAAGTTCAAATAAGCTAAAAAATCGAATAATTACGATCAAGATTCATAAAAACAGTACGTCATATAAGTACTGATGGTTAATACACAAGCAAACTGAAACCAAACCTATAGATGCATAGTAAACACAGAAAAACAGTACGTCATATACGTACTGATGGTTAATACACAAAAGAAAACTGAAACCAAACCAAAATCTAACAAAATGAAACTAAAATATCAGATCTACTAACGAAATGAACATAAAACATGATTTTATAACTAGATCTGAATTATTTTCATCAAAAACCACCGGTACATCATATACGTACTGATGATTAATATACAAAATCAAACTAAAAACAAATCAAAGACCAACAAAATGAAATTAATTATCAGATCTACTAATGAAATGAACATAAAACATGATTATTTATCTAGATCTAAAGTATTTTTATCAAAATCGAAGTAAAAAGTTAACGAATCTATCAAAATGAACAACTATATGTAAACAATCTATCAAAATAACCGAATCGAGAGAGTCTTATTTCAGTATCGAAGATATGTACTTATGAATCAAACAACAACAAGTGATAAAACTAAGAACAAAATAGAATCAAAAGCAATTTGTATCAGTATGCAACATATGTACTGTTGGATAATACCCCTGAAACAATAAACAAGCAAGGTTTTGATAAAATAAAGAAGCGAAAACAACAAGATAATCAAATCGAAAGTTCAAATATGTTAAAAACATCATAATCTAACAAAAAAATTGAATAATTACGATCAAGATTCATAATAAACAAACCAAAACAACAATAAACGCAAAAAACAAATAAAAAACGAAACAAGAAAGTGAAAACGTAATCAAAGCAATCCGATCTTCACAGATTCAGTTGAAAAAAAAACAAGCAACAACAGCAGAAAGAGATATTACAGAACATACCTGTAAATCTTCAAAGAGAAAAAAACTCTAGCTCGTAATCCAAAAGCAGCAGCAGAATTTGAGCAGAAGCAGAAAGAGAGAATGAGAGCAGAAGCAGAAGCAGAAAGCAGAGAATGAGATTTGTAAAAAATGGTGAATTTTTTTTTTGAAGAAATATATACGTATTATCAGGGAATGGGTAGTTTGGGTATTTTTAAAAGTGGATTATGCCATCCCGCACGTGTACCGGACCAGGAGATAAAAGTTTTGGTCCAATTTTCTCTTTTTCTTTTTATTATGGACCTCCGGTTACTGGGATTTAGTGGGTAGACCTGCCACTAACTAAGACTACCATAATAGTACCTATCGGTAATTCCTACTTTTCATTTTTGTTTGAATTAGTGAAAATTGCATTTATTGTCGATTTGTTGGAAAATTCAATTTTTCACTGTTTAGTGAAAATTACAATTTTTCATTTGATAAAATTATGTTTTGCTGAAATCACAATTATAACTGGTCACTGAAAATCCTAATTTTCACAATTTAGTGATAATCACAATTTTCATTTGTATGAATTAGTGAAAATCCATTTATTGTCATTGAATATTCAAGTTTTCATTATTAATTTAGTGATAGTTACCGTTTTCATTTGTTGGAATCGGTTGTATTTGTGAAAGTTGTATTTGTGAAAGTCACACTTACCACAAGCTAACGTGTGAAAAGATGATATATCAACCCAACACCCGTCAAAATCCAACCTTTTAAGATAAAAATACGAGTGTTATACCAAAATAAAAGAACAAGTAAAGTGATTTTTATGGTATTTGTGAGAATTCAAGGACAACCGACTTAAGAAAAGAAAGAAAACAAAAATCAAGAAGAAGTGTCTGAATGATGCCAAACACAAAGAATGATTAGCACTAGCACTTGATCGGTTTGAGTACATCCCAACAACCCACTCTTCATTGTGACTTTCGAGTGATCATTGTTAAACCCTTCATTCTAGGTTAGTGACTTGTAATGAAGTGGCAAACCGAGAGAACCCAAAGAAAAGGAAGGAAGGAGTATGCCCGAGGAAAAAGTCATTACAAGCCTCCCATGAAAATCGAAATATAAGCTTGTATGTACTTGTGACCAGGTGCCATCAAAGTCATAATATTGGCCATCATTAATTTCAACATGATTCTTCAAATGAACCTAATTCGGACACAAAATGAAGAATGGAAGGAATTTCATGATAAGATGCTAGTTGTCCCTAATAAAGCAAATTTTGAAAATAGTGTTTCTATGCCTACTCATGCAAATAACACTGAATATGAACCTAATCTAGAGGTAAATGAGTACACTAGAAATGCTAATAGGGAAATGCATTTTTGTTATGATGATGATGATGATGATACGATATGTTAGAAGAGCAAACGAGAGCATATGATAGAATCTTTGAGTTCGAGACGTTAGGCGTCTCTTCCGGAACCCATGAATGACACTTCTTCTAACATTCATATATGTGATATGGATTCCCGAGCTTGGCTTTGTGAAATTCTGAGCATGCTTCACAACTTGTTTGTGACTTAGGAAAGGATGAATTTGACACTAATGTTCTTTTGGATCATAATATTATGATTCCTGCCCATGTCACAATATGTTGCCTCCTCCGATGAATTTGATGTGGAACCCGATGAATTGCCCCGTGAAAATGACCATGATTTACCCCTCCCGACCTTAGGAAAGATTGCAAATGATTTTATACATGAACACAACTTAGATGTACCTAACCTCTCTCCCGAGTCACAAATTGAAACTCCTCCACCAAACCTAGGTGTAGTTTGTCACAAAATTGCAAAACCAACTTTTAGAAAATGCCTAACTTAGGCCTAGAACTTTGTGCTTCCCAAGTCCTCTTGGACTATTTTGCATCAAAGTATAACACTCTTTAAGGAGCCACGGTTGGAATATGTATACGTCTGTAATTAGCAAAACTCATTTTGAGTTAGACCTTTTGCATGATGTACCTTTAAAATTGCAAGATTTTGTTCTCACAAACACACCCGTTCACAAGTTTAGGTTTGGGGAAACTCATTCCCATTTGCAGTCTTACGTGCACTCTCATATTATATTTGTGTAAGGCTGTTAATGTGTGTACATATCGTCTATTGGGTTGATCCTCAACTCTTTAGATTGTTAGTTTACGGTGAATTTTGTATATAATCCAAAGAGGACTTGTTAAATTTTTCTTTTTTGATTCGGTTGAGTCTTCTTGCACATATATTATGCTAATCCGATATAATCACCACTGAGAATGTTGGATTCTAGCCTTGACGAATGAAGCTCCAATAGACAAAATCTCTTCCCTTTTATCTTTTCAAAGCATAGTTCTCATGGTATGTGGTATTTAATTTTTCCTATCTGTTGACACATTGAGGACAATGTTTGATTTAGGTTTGGGGGTGTGATTTGCATTTAGAGTTTTTAGTCTTTTATTTCACCTTTTATTTTTAAAAAAAAAAAAAAAAAAAAAAAAAAAAAAAAATTCAAAACTCTTTTTGTAAAAACCTCCAACTTTAGAGATTTTAGAGTCACTAGCATGCTTTTAGCTATGTTTACATAGAGAATCTGACCGAAATAACAGAAATTGGAAGTACCGGAGAACACAATCGGGTTTCTTAGTTGATTAGAGCGTTAAAGTTGGATTTAACCATACTTGGGAGGGGCGAATTAGGTCTTTGTTTAGATATTCGGGTAGTAGAATTGTGATTAGTGGAGAGCGAGGTACCGACCTTCACTCTTTGTGACTTTCTAGAAAAAAGTGTGTGTCAAAAACGTCAAAGGGTGGAATGGTGAGCTACCCAACTTCGCACCACTTTCAGCACTACTTTTTGATCTCTTGAGTGCTAATTCCGTCAATCATGAGGGTGACGTCTAAAGATGAAAACTCACGAATATCGATTTGCAGGTTAGATCATTCTCTCTCTCAATCGTGCAAGGAAACACATCATCGCCGCAAGAGAATCGAATATTGAAAGAAAGTTGAGATAGTCCAAGGTTTTTATGCAACAAAGAAAAGAAAGAAAATAGGATGAGAATTAATGAAAATCCTAATTTTCTAGATATAAAAAAAAAAAAATAATAAAAAAAAAAAAATAAAATAAAAAAAAAAAAAAAAATTATTACAATTTAGTGATAATCATGGTTTCTTATGAGAGAGTGATATTAATTGCCGATCGGGTGAGAAATTTCCCACCCTTGCTAATTTGATTTCCTTTCTTAGAGATCATTGAAAAGATTCTTTTTAGATTTTATTTCGGAAGGAAAATCTCATTTATCATAAAACCCTAATGGTGATGAGTCGAGGCTTAAGAATCCAATTCTTTCATAAGTTTTCTTAAGGATGAGAATTAGTTTAATTTAGTGATAGAGACTCTTTTACACTCTGAAGTTGAAGGTTTTGTGGGTACACCTCTTGTTTCAATTTGTTTGGAATCTTCGGGAGACTTGTAGTTTTGAGGACAAGTAAAATTCGAGGTTTGGGGGTATTTGATGAGTGCATATTTATAAAGTCATCTTTTGCGCTTAGGAACGGATATTATCTATTTCGTGTTTTCTTTGTTTTCAAGAATAAATATTTGTATTAATTAATTTTGTGTTTTAGGTAATAAATAAAGCAAGCTAACGCGGTGAAAAGAAAATGGGCTAGATATCAACCCAACAGCCACTACAAAATCACCATCAATGCCTTTTAAGATAAAAATACGTCTTCCCATCAGTGTTATGCAAAACCAAATAAAAGAACAAGTAAAGTGATTTTTACCAACTGGTAACTAGAAGAAATTCAAGGATTACTTTTGATTTATTTATCATTAATTGTTGTTTTGAGAATTAGGGTTTGAGATGTTTTGGGGATGAACTGCATGTATAAATAGGAGTGATGGGTGTTGATAGAAAGCATAAGAAAAGAAAGTTTTAGTTTAAACTAGGGTTGAGATGAAAATCAAGATATTTTGATAAAGCTATATACTTTAGGATATATAATCATAATACCTTGCATTTTGCTTTCACGGTGCATACCAATGATCGATTATCACTATGTAAATGTATTGCAATTCACAAGGACTAGTTGTACCTTGAGGACTAGTGCTTAGGAGAAAACTAATTGTGATTAGATATCCATCCATCATTAAGCTCAAGATTAATCCTTAGAAACCTCGGATGAATGGCAGCCTTGTAGTATGGTGTAAGCCAGATTAGGTGGTGAAGTCGACACCCTAGATACCCCAAGCAAATATTCAACCACAAGTCCACAAGCAAAATCTACATCTGATATTTGTACGCATCTTTCAAACACATATGTAAAACACCTTCTTCTATATATCTTGTTGTAGTCAATCTCTTGTTGCAATCTCTGTGCACTTCTAGAAAATAATCCAAAATCAAAATTTCACAGAGCAGAGCAGAAGATAAAAAGGAGGATATAATTTCATGAACCTCATCAGTTATATGTGGAAATTATGTTCACGTATATATGGAATATCCTTTTTTAAGGGATTCAATTATAACCCATGTTGAAAAATATATGGAATATCCCTTTTTTAGCGCATTCAGTTATAACCCTAAAATTTCGTTCATAAATGCTACTCCTACTTTACATGGGATAATTAACCGTAATTGACCATTTTTTATGCAAATTATCCCGCCCACAACGTCCAAACCTAATATGTACAATTTTAATAATATGGTTAAGAATCTTTAATTTGTTCATTGTGGACATATTAGTTGCACTGGTAGTTTTTTTAATAATTTTTAATTTGTAAAGGTTAATTTAGTCTCATGTAAAATATGGAAACCTAAATTCAATATAAATCTAATAATCTCAACCGTTCATCTAGTTTTTTGGGCTATAGATATATACAATTTTAATGGTGGGTTTCTAAAAGAGAGAGGAACCAAATATGGGTTCCTCAAAAATTTCCACGTTTTAGAATGTACCTTCATTTCCTTTAATATTCTAACTCACATTCTCTCATTAAATAACCTTTAGAGTTACTACCATCACATACGTCTATATCATGATGTAACCTATTAGTGCAACTAGAATAAATAACGTGCCCATACGTATATAGGCCCCTAACCCATTCAAATCACCAACAGTAATGAAGAGTTCAAAGTTTAATATTTGATTGTTTAATCACCTATCTAATTCAGTTATTACTGAATCTCCTAAAGGCTTCAATTTTCCTGATATTCTTGTTAATGTTTCATTACAGTCCCATATGCAAAGACCTTTTTTTCTTCCGAACTTTAAGCAAACTTCATTTGATGGATTTCTTGTTGCTAAAAATTAATACACGTATCCAAGTGCAAAATCTCGGGATTGGCCATATTATTTTAGGCAACTCAGTATAATTCATTTCAATTTCCTCAAACATCTCAAGAATCATTAAATGCAAAATATGCTAAAGCCACACATTTGGATGATTCTTATATACGAAAACTAAATAGACAATGTAGTAAAGCATTTGATCACTAGTATCTCATCTTGTTCATGGTATTTGTTTAGTGCCTTGGTTTTGGTGCATGCCAAAATTGAACCAAAAGAAATTGATAACTATGTGTGAGGAGTTCATAAAACTATCATTTCAAAGCAACAACAAAAATATGGGAACTATATTGCTCCGTGTACGAGGAATGTATAACCATGAGTCAACTACTTATTTATTTTGGATGTATATTAAAAAGTAGCTTTTTGGCTTTTAGAAGTCGAAAAGAAAAAAATTAGTTTAGCTATGTTATTTCAAAACGATTTCTAGAAACGAAAAAATTAATTTTTTTGTGAAGTAAAATGTTTTGCTTCCGACTTCTGCGTCTGGTGTTCAAACGCGCTCTTAGTGTTTTACTCAGTAAACTTGAAAGATATACCGAGTGCTTGCTAGAAGTAAGAGAGAAAAGGCTTAAAGAGCTTATAAATCAACAAAACACCTAAGACATTGCTAAAAATCCTTACAAACATTGCTAAAACCTGGCAGAGTATTTGTTAAAGTTTACAAGTTTTGCCTTGGACAATTATTTATTTTAATTAAGTGCACAATCCTTTTTTTTTTCCACATAATCACTAAAAAGAGTACTAATCTGGAAATCCAGCTGTCAGAATTATTTTATTTTATATGAATTTGTACCCGTTCGCCAATTTTTTATATGACCTAATTTTTTATTTTTTCTTTGAAGAAACCACAAGACTCCTATAATCATGGACAAAGATCATTGTTTTCATATGTGATTGTTTCTCGTTTGTTTGTCATGATTTTCCAGTAGTGACTAATCCAAAACACAATTTAGTACATTTTAATAAGAAAATAGGATTAATGTCATTGGCTGAGTCAGAGGTTGACTAATCCTGGCTCTAGCCCACCTAAAAATCTTCTATTCTATATCAACACCATTCCCTTCGTAGTACTTTCTGGCTCCCCCACTGACTGTGTACGGAGAAAACCTGGGGTCTTTAGGGGCGACCCCGAAAGAAATAGGGGCGACACAAAAGACAAAATAGGTTGAAAATACTTATATGCCCCTCCATAATCGGTAGTTTAGGTTTTTTTTAGCTACCGATTGCAAAATCTCATTTTTGGGGAAACTCTATATTCGGTAGTTATATGAACTATTTTGACTACCGATTTTGCAAAATCTGAGAAAATTGAATTTCAGTCCGTTTTTGCAAAATCTGATTTTGGGGCTACTCTATATTCGGTAGTTATATGAACTATCTTGACTACTGACTATAGTTGGATATTTGCAAAGAGTCACTGTATAATCGGAAGTCATGATAACTCTTCCTTTCTTACCGATTATAGGCTCAACCAAAATTCCAAAAAAAAAATGGATTTTTGCAAAATCTGATTTTGGGGCTACTCTACATTCGGTAGTTATATGAACTATTTAGACTACCGAATATGGTTGGATATTTGCAAAGAGAGCAAAGATAATCGGAAGTCAGGATAACTTCATTTACTACCGATTATAGGCTCAACCAAAATTTCAAAAAAAAAAAAAAAAAGGATTTTTGCAAAATCTGATTTTGGGGCTACTCTATATTCGGTAGTTATATGAATTATCTTGACTACCGATTATGGTAGGATATTTGCAAAGAGAGCCACTGTATAATCAGAAGTCATGATAACTCTTCCTTTCTTACCGATTATAGGCTCAACCAAAATTCCAAAAAAAAAGGATTTTCGCAAAACCTCATTTTGGGGCTACTCTATATTCGGGAGTTAAATAACCTAAATTCCCTACCGATTATGGTAGCATTTTGCCAAAGGTCTAATTTAATCGGGAGTCAAGATAACTTTATTTACTACCGATTATAGGATAGTCAAAATTCAAAAGATAAAAGATTTTATTTTGGGGATACTTTATATTCGGAAGTTATACAAACTAAATTTACTCCCGATTGTTGATTAACTACCGATTGTAAAGGGTAGTTTGGGATTAAAAAAAAATGCCCCGGAAATAACCTACCGATTGTGAAATAACCTACCGATTATGACAGTTTTTGTCGTTTTGTGTCGCCCCTAATTCTTTTGGGGTCACCCCTAAAGACCCCAGGGAAGAAAATGCACTTAGCTCAAAAAAATTCCTAATTGAGGCTCTTTTGAACAATTTTTGAAATACACTGCACAAGAGGAAAGCTCTGTAGAGCGGTTAAGGACACTACACAGAGCAGACCAATAATTGAAGGAGCAAATGATTACTACGAATTTAGGGATACCTTTAGGCTTAGGCTTATAGGTTCGTTGGCATTGTTATCTGTATTTTATTTAATTCTGTATTATGGTATCTATCATTTTGGGAAATAAGAAAACCGAGTGAACTGCTAATGTTAAACTTGTAAGTCGATGTGCCGCTCAACTTCATTGAGTTTAATTCCCCTGAACATCTCACTTCTAAGATATTTTACTTCCATGTTTTTTTTATATACAAACAGAGATGATTGAATTTTTAAGAAGGAAAAATAATGATTAATTACATTGACATATCAGACAAGCGAGCCAAGCTGCGCAAATTATACAACAGGAGATAGATTGGATCATTCATTTTATACAAATATAAAAAATGGTGAAGCTTCTTGATCGTTTACTCTCACGAATCGATTCATTGCACATTTGCATTTCTCAGTAGTTAAGTGCATACAAAATTTGCACCAACAGAAAATGAGAACAACATGTCATAAAAGGGTTGGGCTTCTTATAGCATGATTGATATGGGCTGAAGCTCTACTAAGGGCTGATACCAGTCTATATAGGACAAAAAGATCCGTACATAGATTGGATCATTCATTTTATACAAATATAAAAAATGGTAAAGCTTCTTGGAGATAGATTGGATCATTCATTTTATACAAATATAAAAAATGGTGAAGCTTCTTGATCGTTTACTCTCACGAATCGGTTCATTGCACATTTGCGTTTCTCAGTAGTTTAGTGCATACAAAATTTGCACCAACCTAAAATGAGAACAACATGTCATAAAAGGGTTGGGCTTCTTATAGTTTACTGTTGGGAGGATATCATTTTCTAGCCCAGTCATGTGTTTCCATGAAACAATCGGTTTTTATAGGGGGCTTCGTACAGAATGTACTGTCACAGTCAAACTGGCATGCTTGAACGTGGAGTTTCTAGCCCAGTCATGTGTTTCCATTATCTTCAATACTCTTCAGAGCATCTCCAACAGTGGGTGCTATAAATCCTACGTGGAGTTTTTATTTAGATCCTTATTTGTGGGGTTGTATATACGTAGCAAAAAGAATAATGTTTTTCTCATGAACCATCTCTAGTAATGTGGGGTCTTAATTTTAGGATTTGTTTTTCTGGATAAATATAAAAGTGATTCCTTTTTTCATATTGGTTTAAGAAAATTTATTTAAAAAAAATAGTTAAAAAAAAAATAGTCAAAAAATGACATGGAGGTCATTCCCAAGGTGTAAATAAGACTTTTTTTAAGACCTTCATATTTATTTTAACATCCTTCTTACTTTATAGGACCTACTGTTGGAAATTGATTTAATCTAAATGAGGGTCTAAAATCCTATTGTCAAAAGAAAATAAAACTCTCACCCTCTGTTGGAGATGCTCCATTGGAATTTGGAACGGATACGATCATACATACCAAAACAACCGGCGTTTTAATTGTTGGAAACAAAAATAAAAAATTATCAAAAAATGATAACATGAATTATTTTTCTAATTAAAGATGTTCGCATATTTAATCTATATTGAACTTGGTGCCATGTTTAATCGCATGTTTAATCTATATTGAACATTTTTTTTTTTGTGACACAATTCGTGGGCAATCTATTTTGAACTTGGTGCCAGCTTTTAGAGCCGATTCATAATTCACAAAAAGGAGACATGGAAATATTTGAATTTTAAATGAAATATATAGTATAATTTTTTAAATAAAAGAGATAAAATCAAAACCTTATAATTTTTCGGTTTCTTTTATATCGAATACATGGGTATGTTTCATACATTAAGGCATATTGTTTTGAGAACTGCACTAGGCTTACACTCACCATTGTAAAGACAAGTAAGTATCAAAATCCTAAAGGTGGGTGTGTTGCATATTGCAACACTACAGTTTCCCCAAACATCTTACTTTACTATCCTTTGTAACTGTAAGCTAATTAATTGGTTTGGAATGTTCCAATAGCTTGTAGTACTTAATTTTCATTTTGGATTCATAATTCTGAACGGTTGTGGTTGGAAATGATTTTATATATAAATATGAAGATGTTCACGCAAATCCTATTTGCTCACGTTCAGTATAACGCCTCCAATGGTGCATGCACAAAGTGCCCAAAAGATAATGGAAAGTGTGTAGTAGATATTATGTATAGTTAATTTATTGAACAATGGCCTTTGTACCATGGTGGCACTTTCATGTGCGATATATATCAAAGAAGTAACAGTCCTATGCCTGAGTTTCACGTTGACATCAATACACAGGTATGTCAATGGGAATCAAATTTTGACAACGTAGAAAAAAAGGTATTGACATGTGTTGAATAAGATTAATTTTCCCTCTTTTTACTTTGACAAAGTCATAATCAGTCAACTAAGTCAAGAATGGTGAATAATGTGGTTGGCTTTAGGGATAAGAAAAAGAAGACGCATCTGAATTTTGAAGCTTGTACCAGCATGTTTTTTTTTTTTTTTTTTGATCGATGGAGAGAATTTTATTAGGAAAAAACAGAATTTACAAGAAACTATCAGTAATAGCGAAAACAAAAATGAAATTAGGTAAGTAAATTACATTACATGATCATCTTGATTTCAAGATAAACCCAATGCCAATTGCACTATTATCTTGATTTCAAGCCTGATTCAAATGGAGATAAATTTGATGACATTGGTTCTTTCATCAATGATGTATGAGTTTATTTGTTTCTTAATTAGTTTTCATTAGATTGAAAAAAGAATTTATTTTCAATAAGTGACAATGTTTGCCTTGGATGTTGTTTTTTTTTTTTACTTTAGCATGTCGCTTATCAAGCATCTCCAATTTGGTCGATTTGTTATTGAAATTTTTTGTAGCACTTAAATTTGATACTAATATTGACAGTTACGTGATATATTTATTTATATATATTTGAATTGAACTTAACATTAGTCGTCTACTTTGCTTGTTGATGCAATTATTTACATATTTGTATTTACATTACTGAATGTTTTATCTGATCTTGAATCATAATAGTTAATCCGACTATAAGCAGAGGATTTTAAAGATGTTGCCTTATACGATAATATGGTTGGCATGGAGGGAACAAAAAAGAAGGAGGGTCTTGTACCTTCATATCCTTTAATATTCTAACTTTATTACATTCCCACTAAATTACGTTCGGAATTACTACCATCACAATATGTTTATATCATGATTTAACCTATCAGTGCAAATAGAATAAGTAAAGTGCATGCCATGCATATATCCCCTAACCCATATAAATCAGCAACGTCGATAAAGGGTTTAAAGTTTAATATTTAATTATTTAATCACCTTTTTAGTTCAGCCAAACCTTTTAATTTAGTTATTGCTCGTACATCTAAAGGCTTCAATTCTTCCTGATGTTCTTGTTAATGTTTCATTACAATTCCATATATTTTTCTTCTGAACTTTATTCAATCCTCAATTGATGGACTTCTAGTTGCTACAAATTAATACTCGTATCAATATGGAAAATCTCAGATTTGGTCATATTATTTTAGGAAACTCAGCATAATTCATTTCAATTTCCACAAACATCTTAAATGTTGGAAACTCGCACCACGAAAATAATTAATTACAAAATATGCTAAAAGCACACATTAGAGTTGGGATAATTTTTATATACGAAAACTGAATAGAAAGTGTAGTAATGCATTTGATCGCTAGTCTCGCATCTTGTTCATGGAATTTTTTTAGTGCTTTGGTTTTGGTGCATACTAAAGTTGAACAAAAAGAAAATGAAAACTATGTGCGAGGAGTTCATAAAACTACCATTTCAAAGGAATAACAAAAACATGGGAACTATATTGCTCCATGTACGAGGAATTTATAACCACGAGCGGATTGGTGACTTATTTATTCTGGACGTAGATTGAAAAGTAGTTTTTTGATTTTTAGAAGTCGAAAAAAATAAAGTGAGTTTGGCTACGTTAATTCAAAACGATTTCTAGAAGTAAAAAAGTTAATTTTTTGTGAAGCAAAAATATTTTTACTTCTGACTTCTGCTTCTGGTGTCTAAACGCGCTCTTAGTGTTTTGATTAGTAAACTTGAAAGATATATTGAGTGCTTGCTAAAAGTAAGAAAGAAAAGGCTTAAAGAGCTTATAAACTAGCAAAACACCTAACGAAAATGCTAGAAATCCTTACAAACATTGCTAAAACCGGGCAGATAATTTGTTAAAGTTTACAAGTTCCGCCGTGGGCAATTATTATATTTTATTAACTGTATATTTTTTTTCCGCATACTCACTGAAAAGGGTAGCAATCTAGAAATCCAACTGTCATGATTATTTTATTTTATATGGATCGTACCGTTTACTAACACCGGTACCCGCCTTTATTAAGAACCTAATTTTTTTACTTTTTCTGTGAAGCAACCACACGACTCCTATAATCATGGACAAATATCATTGTTTCATTTGTGATAGTTTCTTGATTGTTTGTCATAATTTTGCCAATACAGTGACTAATCCAAAACACAACTTACCAAACTGATTAGCAAAATTTGAATAAAATGCTTCGCTTTTTGACAATAACAAAAACTAGTACATTTTAATAAGAAAACGGGACTGAGGTTAGTGACGGAGTCAGGGCTTGACTAATCGTGGCTCTAGGCCACCTGAAATCTTCGATTTGATATAAGTGGGAATGTTATTTATGCCCCTACTATCCATGGGTCATGTACAAACACCCTTATGGGTCTTTACAAATACCCCTAATGGCATAATTGAAATTATGGATAAAAAAATAATTCACCTAATCCCCTTTTTAACCTTTACTTCATATACTTCATCTTCTTCTTATTCTCACTCGACAAAAAATAATGAAACTCTCTCCATCTCCATCTCCGTCGCCACTACAGCCACCAGCACCATCTTCGCCTCCGCCACCACCATCTTCATCCCTGCTACTTCATCGTATTCTTATTCTCACTCGAGAAAAAGTAATGAAACTCTCTCCATCTCCATCTCCGTCGCCACTACAACCACCAACACCATCTTCGCCTCCACCACCACCATCTTCATCCCTGCCATTATCAGCTTCGTCACTACCTAAACCACCACCTATAGCACCACACTCAACTCTTAATTAATCGATTTTTATTTAGATACAAAACTAATCTGCAAATCAACGAGAAA
The DNA here is from genome assembly GCA_023531295.1 of Papaver armeniacum. Classification (NCBI taxonomy): domain Eukaryota; kingdom Viridiplantae; phylum Streptophyta; class Magnoliopsida; order Ranunculales; family Papaveraceae; genus Papaver; species Papaver armeniacum. The sequence continues at coordinate 260,252 of JAJJWW010004624.1, forward strand.
ATAGACTTCAAAACTTAGATCTGGTGAGGAATCGACGATAAAACAATCTTCAGCGAGAAATCAACACCACCACCACCGTTACAATGACGACCTCCATCGTTTCAACAACAACAACTTCCTTTTCCAGATAAAAATGAAAACTAAGGTATGATTTAGAGATTTGAAATTAAAAATCAAATCAGAAACTAATTTTTCAGATTCAGCAATTTAGAGTTTAATGTTTCAATTTAAATTTTTCGATCTTTGTTGTTATGATTTATCAAATGGAGATGGATTCTTCATGGATCGATACGAAACGATTGTGTATTGGTGATTTTTACATTACAAAGGTCGGATTAATCATGAGGTGGAGTTTCAAGACAAAAATCAAGTGCAGAATGGGTTCTCAGGCAGCATATTCAAATAAGGTTAAATGGATTTGTGGTGGATGTATAGGTCTCAGTTATGAGATGGAAGTTGCTGGCGGTGTTTGGTGGTCAAATGGGTGTTGATTAGTTTGGTTTTGAGTTCGAGTTGGTGGTGTTCTGGTGATTTTTGGGATAACAAAACAAATGAAGGAATGAGATGTTGCTGCTACGGTTGTGAGATTGAGACTCACAGAGAATCAGATATGGTTTGAATGAGGGAAAATGGTGTTCATGGCTGCAACAATTTCTTTTTCTCACATTTCTCTACAGGAAACAACAACATGAAGAAGGAGAGATACAATATAAGGCTTGTATTAATTTTCTCGAGTTGAATTCATTAACAAGAAGGAATATATAGATATGTATTGACTGTGTATTAACTTGGGCTAGTTGCTTTCGTTTTGAAGACAACTTTGGGCTAGTTACTTTCACCTATCAAGACAACTTGACCAAGTTGCTTCTAATATTTGGAGACAACTTGTGCTAGTTGCTTCCAACTTTGAAGACAACTTGATCAAGTTGCTTTCACTTTTGGAGGCAACTTGAGCTAGTTGATTCCAGTTCGGAGGCAACTGGGTTATGTTTTTGGGTCCATTTATTCATCTGAAATTATCTTATATATATATCTTAGAGTATTTTGTGGCGAATTTGTGGTGCAATGGTAACACATGGTTGTGTTGAGTTCCGACGATGGTTGTCTTCTTTGGTGCTCATGCTTTAAAGTCAAGAGAGTAGATGAATGCTTAGGAAGTTGAGAAGGAACTCACTATGAATCCAGGCATTGAAGTTATTCTTGCTTGTGTGTTGTCGATGGTGTTTGAGTAGGGGCATGGAAGTAACTTCAGTTATTGGCTCATGTTGCAAGTGTGCATAAACGGTTGTGGTCATGAAGGCATTAGAGTGTAGAGTTGCGGTATGAGAGATGGATGGTGTGGTGTTGTATGGTGGTTGTTTGAATTGTTGGTCGAACACTGATGGGGTGGCGAACCTGTGGTGCAATGGTAGCACAACTGACTATATGTCAGAAGATGTGTGTTCGATTCACACTAGGTTCACTTATTTGTGTATAATTTTTATTTTTTTTAGAGACAACATGTGCAAGTTGCCTCCATATATGGAGACAACTTAGGCTAGTTGCTTTCACTTGTTGAAGACAACTTGAGCTAGTTGCCTCCTATATGGACACAACTTCAGCAAGTTAACTCCACATGGTGGTGGTGGTCGGCGGTGGCGGTGGGTGTCGGTTGTTGGCGGCGGCGGTGGTAGTGGACGGTGGTGGTGTTCGTTAGCAGTGGCGGTGGTTGGCGGTGGTGGTGGACAGTGGTGGTGGTGGTTGGTGGTGGTGGTCGTTGGTGGTGGTGGTTGGCGGTGGTGGTCGGTGGTGGTGGTCGGCGGTGGTGGTGGTCGTCGGTGGTGGTGGTCGGTGGTGGTGGTGGTGGTGGTGGTGGTGGTGGTCGGTGATGGTGGTCGTCGGTGGTGGTGGTTGGTGGTGGTGGTCGTCGGTGGTGGTGGGAGGCGGTGGACAGTGGTGGTGGTTGGCGGTGGACGGTGTTGTGGGATTAGAGATTTTTTTATTTTTTTTTTTTTTGAATAGTGTTGGTGGTGGTTTTGTATATATACTATACAAAAGAGGGTATTTTAGTAACGTATTAGGCTTAGGGGTATTTGTAAAGTTCATAAGGGTATTTTTGCAAGGGGTCTCATAGTAGGGGTATATGGATAATATTCCCTTTTTTTAATGTCCATTTCACCCATAATAATTTTTACTCGTCCATTTGAACCGTGTTTTAAAAATATTTGGAAAAATGATCCATTTTCCGTTTTGACTCCAGTAACTTCAATCCTAATACCTTACTACACTACGGGAAAAATCGTCATTGACGACACTATATTAGCGTTGTAGTACCCCTACGACAACGCTATTTTATGCATTGTGTAGGTGGGGTATTGTAGAAAGTCCAAACTTTTCTACAATACTTGACTAAGAGTTGTAAAGGGTGATGTGTTTAGTGGTTCGACAATATTTTTCCAAAGTTGTGATTCTCTTTCGATTTTTTTTTAAAGCCTAACACAACTCTTGCTTGTATTGTAGGTCTATCTTAGACAACCTAGGATGCGTATCGTAGAAATATGTAACACAACACTTGTATAAGTTAAAGGACTATCTTAGACAACCTAGGATGTGTATTGTAGAAATATGTAACAACTCTTATTACTATTATGAATAAGATTTGCACGACACTTGTTAGAGTTGTAGAACTATGTTGGACAACACCTAGTTATGTCATAAAGACATTCTTTCGCAACCTTTGTTTGTGTAGTTGAAATATGGAACACAACTCTTATTAGAAGTTGTCTGCATATAACTATTTTGAAAAAAAATTATAGCTGAAACCGAATTTCCGAAAGTATTTCACATTCATATTAACCTGCCAGTGTAACACATTCACATTCAGTCAAATTATCCTGCCACTCCAATTACATTACTTAGCTAACTTCGTATGAAAGCTGCAACTGAAGAAAAAGAAAAGAAGCGATAGACTCTTTGAACATGACTAAAAATATCATATAAATCGTAAAACGAGATATTGGCCTCCCCTATAAGTGTGGCGTTAGCATACACGTTCAGTATGTAACAACGCTTTTGTTTTGCACACTCTCTTCTTGGTAAACCAAACGACGATTATGAGAAACATAGCGGTAGATGATACCGTAGAACATGGCTTAGACGTGAAGTGTCATAGTTCTCAATGAACTTCACATTAATTGGCATAGCTTTAGCTTTTGTAAAATTTGGTACTCTTCAAGTACAAAGAGGCAAACACCAAATCTGTATTTTCCTCAAATAGCCAATAACACAACCCGTCTTATCTTGTTGTTCATGCAAAGGAAAACTGGAGTTGGTGTGGCCAAGACTTGCATGACTGTATCATACTCTTTTCGGTTTTCCTTACACAAAGAATAGAGATGAAAAGATTCAGTAGAATCAGCAATTTATGGAACCAAAAAGAACCACATTAATAATATCCCACTAGTCACTATTAGGGTTGTACATGGCCGGTTTCGGCTCGGTTTCCAACCAAACCAAAAACGAAACCATTAGTGACTCACTATAGGGGATGATCCTAAAGGCCGGACTTATAACCACATGGTAATTCCAAATGTAGAGGCTAGTTAAATGAGTTGTACAAGGTCCAAAAAAAGAGTTACTACTGCAATTGTAAGACCATGGCACTAGGGAAGTAGCAATTGTAAGATCATGGCATCACAGAATATGCTATAGTAGGTCAATGATATCACCAAAAATGTGGAGGAAACAAGAACCCCTCAAAATAAGATCATCTACTAAACATACAAAACTAACCTAGATTAATGATACTAAACAAGATGTGATTCAGAAAAAAAAAAACAAAAACAAGAAGTCACAAAACTAAACATGGAAGTATAGAACAATTTCCTTGGAATATCATAAAAATTCTGAATATCGTAAGTTCCCAAAGGAAATATAACCAATACAAACCAAAGTAAGCTTTAAGCGCAAGAGTACATCCATCATCAGTAGAGAAATACTCATATTAGAGGAAGCAGGATAGACCCTTCAACATCCCACAACCAAATGATAGGCAATTTAGCTCAGATACATTTTAGAGAAGTTACAATATATAACATATTCTGAGTCATCATACTACTTCAATTCGATCATATGACAAGTTTCTTAACACTACATAACCTAACCCATAAACTTTGGTAAAGAATGAGTAAAAGTAATCATGGAGGAAAAAACCTCCAGATATCTATGCTAGAGTTGTCTATTTGATGGAACCCAAGAAATCACATGCAAGACTACAAGGCAATTATGTTTTTCTTGCAAAATCAATGCAGACGACAAAGAAAGTTGGGGGGCAAACCTTTTAGCATGCCTTTTAGTTGTCTTAAATTGCTGCCAATCATTCTGGAGCGCTTATTTTGTGTGACTTCGAGCTTCTCAAACCTAACCTTTGACTTGAAAGCCTGTATCTTCTTCTGCTTTACATCTTTCTGTAAAAAAAATAAATTATATCCACTAATTAAAACTATGAGAAAAATCAAAAAAAAGTTAGTAGAATGTAGATTGCAAATGAATAAAATGACCAGAACACAAAATTTAAAGTAAGTGTATGAAACTAGAAGTTCTTACCACACCTTCAAATTCATCAGGGTCTACTCTGAGTTTCGATGGTTGTGTGTTTGATTGGTAGCCCACAACAGCTGCTTGTGCAATCTCCCCATTGATGTCTTCAACTTGGCTTTCAGCTTCAACCAAAGCATTGAAAACCACTTGTTGGGATGAACTTCAACATCTGCATAAAACAAGAAACAAAGTTGTTGTTTTTTGTAACTAACTCGATCCACATTAAGCAAAGTTTTCTTGGAATATGAAATGTAAACAGCCTATTATGCTACCAATAGGATGCATCTGTCAAATACTTAAACACAAGAAAACAACATATTGAACAAGGTTCTTACTTTGAATTCCTCCTAATTTCTAAACCGCTGCAACAAACTGGCCTTGGAGTTTGGATGCCATCCATGGAACCTTAGGTTTGGCCTTCGCTTATACCATCCATATAGCTTTCATCTTCCTCCTCCACTTTTTGAATATCTGTAACCAGCTTTCTAAGAGTTCCTTCATCTTCCCAACGTAATCTAAAATAACCAGAGGATAAAAAATACAAAATCTCAAATCTCACCAAAATCCAAAGCCAAACAAAGGGACAAAATCGAAAAACCCTTAACTCCCATTCTATCAAACAACTTCAGACTTTATGAAACAAAAATTGGAAAAGTACTATGTACTACTACACTTTGTACCACTTTCCCTAAGCTGATTTCCATGAAAATTTAACAGAGTTGTCCTGACATGTCCAACCATAACATATCCAAAATTAACTTGATTCTAACGGTTCATTAAAAAGATATACACACTTAAACATGGCTGCTTTCAGCATATAACACACAGAATTCAGTTACAATTATAACAAACTTTGGGGTACCTAAACTTATCAGAACTTCATGAAATTTTTACAGTAAGTTTCTTACATATAGGTAAACAACATGTTAAATATTCAGCTTCATACGATATATGTATATTGAGATGCACCCATTGAAAATAGGTTGTTCAGGATATAAATTCTGCAGAATATAGTCATAGATTATGCAATCTTGGCAGTAGTAAAAGTACCTGATCGTCATGAAACTTCTACTGTATCATTATGAATTAACGAAACACAACATACTAAAATTTCATCGTATTCCAACGGCTGAATTTAAAGATATCATTAAAACTAAAAACAGATATTCTAGGGTTCACAAAGTTAAATTATAATCAAATCATGCAGTTTATTACCAAGAGCTTGTTAAACTAAAATTAAGCCAGAAATCAAAGTACCCAATCCATATTTTCATTAAAAAACATGGTTTGTATTGAAAACCCAATAATTCATGAAGAACCCTAATTTCAAAATTCTCAAATCAAGGCATTTATGCATGAAATTGATGTTCCTTAGGAATTACCTATTGTTATCTTCAGATTCATTGTCTTCTAATTAAACACCCGTAGCAGCATCTTCTGGATCTTGTTTCAACAAAAAACCTCCTCTCTGATCCGTTCATAATCACTACCAGCATACCCATCTCTAAAACACCATCACATCAACCACCTCTTCCACCAGTTCAAACACCAACTCAAACCCTAGTTTCAGAACCCCCATCATAATACAACAACATCTCCTTCATCTTCAGTTCTTATCCAACTTCAAACATCTCAGATTCACTTCACAACTAAACCAGCATCAACCCTAACTTCACCATTCTTCAAATCTGAACCAAACCCTTTATTATCATCATCTTTTCTTCTTGATTCTCAACAGCAAATCCGAACCCTATAGATGCACATAATGAATCTGAAACCATATATCTACAAAATCAGCAGCTTCTTTGAGACTCAAGAACATCATCAATAGCAGATTTAGGGTTTTTGTACAGAGATATAATCGATCTACTAGTTTTTGCACAGAGAGGGTGAAAGAGAAAAGTGAATTTTGTGAGTTAGGGTTCCTTCTGAGTGAGGGAGACGGAGAAAATTAGAGAGATGAGACGTAAGTGAAAGGAAGTGAAGTGAAAGGATTTACTTTTGATGTTTTATCTAAAAAGATTTGGACGGTGTAGATTTGCTTTGGGATGTTCATACGGATTGCAGAAATTAAGGGACGGTGTAGATTCGTTTTAGGATGCTCGTACGGATTGAGTAGCTTGTGTGTTTCTCTTTGTGCTAGTTCAAACTCGTGTATTCGATTTTATTATCAACTTTCGTTATGAAAAAAATCCAAAAAATATATCAATAAATTTAAGATATTATTATCGACCTTCAGTTATAAAACAAAAATCCAAAAATATATGGGAATAAAGCAGAAAAAATAAGAAAGTGTGTTTTTTGTGTGCTTTCTCTTTGTGATTTTGTGCTTTCTCTTTGTGCTTCCGGTTTGAATTTCGACTAGTCACATAGGTCTTGAGGCAATTTGACTAGTCATACAAGTCATGAACTTCAAATGTGGTATAACGACGTACAAAATATAAACCAAGAAGCTTCGGGTGGGTTCTGGCTTCAAACTTAGAAGGATACATCATCGAAATCGATAAATATGAAGCTCAGTGTCGATTCGAACTTCAAATATTGTATAACAACATACAAACTATGAACCAAGAAGCTCCGTATGGGTTTTGACTTCAAACTTATCAGGATACATCATCGAAATCGATAAGTATGGATCTCAATGTCGATTCAAACTTCAAATGTGGTGTAACGACATACAAACTATGAACCAAGAAGCTCTGAGAGGGCTCTTACTCCAAACTTAGCATGATACATCATCAAAATCGATAAATATGAAGCACGATGTCGATTCGAACTTCAAAATCAGTATAATGACATACAATCTATGAACCACGAAGCTCTGAGAGGGTTCTGACTTCAAACTTAGCATGAGACATCATCAAAATCGATGAATATGAAGCTCTGTGTCGATTGGAACTTCAAATTCTACAAAACCTTAAACAAACCTTATTTCTGCATATTCTATGTATACAATGCTCCGAGATCGAAACCTGGCCGCGAGTTGACTACTCTAAGTCAGAAACTTGGTAAGAACGACGAATCCATCCATTTACAGGTTAGAAATATATCAGAATTGGATAAGAAATATATCAGAATTGAACATCCCAGGTTCGAAGATTACCAGAGTTAAAATGACCATATTACCCTTACTAGAAATGAAGGTAATAAATATTACGGAGATTGTGAAAATTACTAAACTATCCTTATCTGAAATAAGTAAAGTAAATATTACAGATAGTGAAAATGATCATATTACCCTTCATGAAAATTTGTGCAATAAATATTATGGAGATTGTGAAAGTGACCTGACTACCCTTATCGAAAAAAAAGTAAAGTAAATATTACTTCTTGTGAAAATGACCATATTACCCTTCTTGGAAATTAATGCAATAAATATTATGAAGACTATGAAAATGACCTAGGACCACGCTTATCGGGAAAATAAGTAAACTAAATATTATAAATTGTTAAAATCACCATATTACCCTTACTAGAAATAAAGGTAATAAATATTATGGAGCTGTAAAAATTACCAGACTACCCTTATCTCGAAGTGAGTAAAGTAAATATTGGATAGTGAAAAATGTATGTAATTATTTACAGAGAAGGCGTGTATGTGATTGTTTACAGAGAGAAGGCTTCGTCTTTGTTTGCGGATCAGTCACCTGAGCATTATTTTTGAGCATTACATTTTGTTTTACAACTCTTATGAAGGGTTGTCATAAAGTTAGTGTATTAAAGAACCACAAACTTGACAGAACATGTAATAGTGTAGGTATGGTTAGTGGTGTAGACTTCCATACAGGAGTTTGAGGATCAAATCCTCCCATCCTCATTTCTTCTAATGTTTTATATTTTTACTTCAACAACACTTATAAGTGTTGTTATACATTTTATTAAAAAAAGAAAAAAAAGCCAAAACTTGTGAACGGTAAGGATGGTTGATGAGCTAGACGTCCATGCAGTAGATTCATGTTCGAATCTCCCCTATAACCTCATTTTTTCCAACATTATATATTTTTACTTCAACATCACTTATAAGTGTTGTTATAGGTTTCTATTTAAAAAAAAAAGAAAAAAACCGAAACTTGTGAACTAAAAGGGTGGTTGATGAGCTAGACTTCCTTGCAGTAGGTTCATGTTCGAATCTCCCCTCTAACATTTTTTCATTATCATATTTTTGTGTTCTTCAACAACACTTGCCAAAATTGTGATAGGCTAAGTCACTACATATATGGAACAGAGTTGTTATAGCTAAATGTCATCACAACTGTTTTGCTTAAGGAGTTGTCGTTTGTTTTCTTAGCGCAACCCCTTGTTTCCTAAGGGTTGGCAGTGATGATATACGACAACTCTTCCTTTGAAACCTGTTGTAAAACATAGGACTTTCTACAATACTTAGCGAAGCGTTGTAAATCTCCAGTTGTAGATATATATTTTTCCCGTAGTGCTAGTATGTGACATTTTTACTAAATGGGGATTGTTGTATTTGAATTATGAATGGAATCTCAAAATTTGACTCTCCCGTGAAGTTGGATTATTTGAAGCTTCAATGGAGTCTCAAATTTGATGCTCTACTGAAGTTTGAGTTTCTCTAATGAATATAAAATTAAATTTTTAATTCCTTCCATGCATTTATATTAAACACTGTTATAATTTTTTAGTTATTTATATATATATATATGAAGTTATGCAAGGGATGGTCAATTTCTCGTATTCCTCGTTTTTATAAAAAGGTCAGTACGGTTATGCTTTATAGTCATAGAATTGTCATATTTGACGATCGCCGATGATATATTTGCCTAATTGCAGCTTGATGATATTTTTCTATGATAAAAATCTCCCCGTATCGCAAATAAAATCACGCAATTAGGATCACAAAGCATTCGTCCAAATACTTTATAGTCCTGGAAATCAAGCCCCTCGATATCATTTGTGTACCCACAAATATTTTGCGGCCTAAACATGTTATAATTAATTTTACTTTTTTATTAAATTAATTAAAGATTAATTGTGTTTCTTTATATCAAATTAATTAAAGATTACTTGTGTAACTTAACTTGTAAGAAATAAATCTTAAAAAAAAATATTTAAAGCAAAAACTTGGAAAGCCGTTCAACTACATTATGTTACTTTTCTTTGGGTAAGAGGGATGCATCGGACAAAAATCCCTTTGTATTGAAGGCTAGTGGACCATTATTTAGCAACCAGTTAGAAAACTAATAGACAACTACAGGGGCGGAACTGGGAATGTTAGACACCCCGGGCTTGACTGATTTTGTGCCCCTGGCTCAAGCCTAATAATAGTCCACTAAATTTTGGCCCATTAAGAATAGGCTGTTGAAAACTGTTTTGTTGTGGGCTTTGGGGTGGCTTAAGCCAGGAGAAGCCTGGCTGTAGCTCCGCCCCTGCAACTACTATCAACTTTCGGTTATTTTTGTGCACTTGCTGCATTCACCGGAGGAAGGCGTTAAACATGAATGTGAGCGAATATGATTTGCGTGAGTATCTTGAGACTTATATAAAATCATTTCGAAATCACAGTCAATCAGAATTATGAATCCAAAGCAAAACATAAATATTATTATTACAAGTTATTAGTACATTCCATGTATCTCACAAGTATTAAGTTTATATTGAGTTTACAAGCACAAAGGTCCGCAGAATAAGATGTTTGAGGAAACTATAGCGTTAAAATAAGTAAGGGATCTCCCTTCTGAAGCTTGGTATTTGCTTTCACGACACTTAATATTTTAAGAAGTATCACCGTCTTAACTTCTGTCTTTTATCATTTCCTTTAGTAACCAGTGTATTATGAGTGTTAGTTTTATCTTTATCTTTGAGTCATTCAATTTAGGTCTCATATTTTAGTTGAGCTGTTTCTATAAGTAGAACGACATGTTATGTTTCTAAAAATCAATCAATACAACAACATTATCTTTCCCCGTAAACTCTTTCTTACTGCCGTTCTCACTTGCTAAGAAAAAAATGCTTTTTTGAAACCGCATGTCCTAGCGTGTTAATTGTAATGACAAGTACAATATGCCCTGTTGTTTGCGTCATCTATAAAATGACTGGAAAAAGATACAAGGTTTTGAATTCATCCTTATAAATTAATTTTTTTTTGATGGTTTGGAAGAGTGGTCTTTGGGCTACATTCTTAACTCCTTATAAGGAGTTATTTCTGACAATTACGGAGTTCGAACCCCTACCTCCGTAGTGGGAGGGAGCATACCAACCATCAGACCACTTGATGGTTGGCATCCTTATAAATTATGGAATAAGTTATTTTATAGTTTTGCTCGGTTGATGAATAAATTAATGATTTTGAAAGTTATTATGTTTGTAGGTCTTCAATACAGATTCAGAGCAACCACAGTCGACTACCAAAACCAAATATTTGGTCCAAAAGACAGACCCTATCGAACATAGTAAAGAGCAAATACCATACTAAAACCAAAAACCAAACTATATTTGGTCTTTGGTTTGGTCTTTGGTCGGGCGAAGTTTAAAGGTTGCTCCTGGTGGGGCGAAGATTAAAGTTACGCCCGAATTTAAAAAAAAAAAAATTGGGGCGCAACTTTAAAGTTCGCCTGAAAGTTGCGCCTGATGATCGGGCGTAACTCAAAGGTACGCCCGAATTAAAAAAAAAAAAATGGGGCGCAACTTTAAAGTTACGCCCCACCAAATTTGGTTTTCCCACCGTAGCGTCGCACCACGGAGTAAACCCATTTTTTTCAATTTTTTTTTTGGTTTTTAGTCATTGGTTATAGTCTACCCACTGCAGTTGCTCTCAGGTATATAAGTCTAGTTTTATTTTTTTGTTCTCTCTTTCTTTGTTTGAGGTAAGGCCCAGCACCCCTCGTTCTGTTTTGTTTCAATTAATGCTCCTAGTGAGCTTTGTCAAAATAAGATAAAATAATAATAATAAAAAGAAAATTGTTGCGATGGCTCAGACAAGTTACAAACGTACAATGCTCTTTCAACTTTCAAGCACGCTGTTTTGATGGTAAGAGTACATTTTGTACAAAGCCCAACCTAGAGGTGTAAATTGGGCTGTGCCAGCACGAGCACAACCCAGCACAACACGCTAAAATTTGAGCACAGCCCAGCCCAGCACGTGACTTAGCCCAGCACGGCACATCACGTTTGTTAAATGGGACGTGATGGGTTTGACTAATTGGCACAGTAGCACGGCACAGCACGCGGCACGGATAAGCACGTGGCCCAGCCCAGCACAGCACGTTAAGAGAGCACGTCATAACATACACAAATACACCATATAACAAGGCATAATACATCACATTTTTTGTATATTTCACAAAAGAGTCACTATGCTAGCTAGTTTTTAACATTTTATGTTGGCTTATTTATAACAACACATATAATACCTTAATATTTAGAAAATATATTTCAATATCATTGTTATAATGTCGTCACCTATATTTAACTAGAACATTAATTTATATGACAATAATCCAATTTTATATTTGATGGGTTATTTCTTTTTATTGAATAAACTTGTTAATTTTACTTGAAATAATTTCAAATGATATGTTGTCTAATTAAATTCTTGTGATAATGTCCGACTTAATGTATACATTAAGTGATTTCAAATTGTTTATAACACGTGTGCCAGCACGGCACAACACGGCACGTTTATTCGTGTGATGTGCCTAGCTTTTGACTAGTAAAAACAAAGACGGCACAACACGTTTAAATCGTTGGCACAGCACAACACGGCACATGACACGTGAAGCACGCGACTTCGTGTGCCGGGATGTGCCGGCCGCACGTTTTACACCTCTAGCCCAACCCTTTTATGATAGATTGTTTACGTTTTCTATCGGTTCAAATTTTGAATGCCCTAGACCACCGAGAAATGCTCAGTGAACTGATAAACAAAAAGCTTCTCGACTTGTTGTTGTATCTGTATAATTGATCCAACCCTCGGTATGATTTTGTATTGTTTGCACATATAGCTTTCAAAAGTAAAAAAAATAAGAACTTGAAGCAAGTTTCCTTCTCAAAAAGTGAAACATTTCATTCATAATTTGTTAATCAGTTTGGTAAAAGAACTGGATTAGACATTAATAAATTGGCAACATTATGACAATCAAACACAATATTATTACAGATGAAAAGACGGTTTTTGTCCATGATTATAGGAATTTTGTGCAGCTATTGTGTCAGTGCCCTCATGGGAAAACTCTTCAATGACAAGGTTGCTTATTTTTAGTATACTCCCTCTGTTCGTTTTTATCTGTCCTAATTTCTACTTTGGTATGTCCATTTTTATCTGTCCGCTCTGTTTATATACATATTTTTCCCTTAAACTATCAAATATACCCTTTATTTTGATAATCATAAAATCATTTTTAATATCAAAATCTTAAACAATATCACCATATTTATGGAAAAAAACTTACTCAATATCTTTGTATTAATTGTCATTCCTTTTTTTAAATAAAAACATTTACGAATAGTTATAAAATTCTTAATAAACTTCTACTTATTTTAACACTAATAATTTAGTTTTGGTAATAATATAACATTAAATAGGCTAGTCAAGGGCTAGTCATGACAATTTAAAGGATTTCCTTAATATCTTGACTTAGTCAAAGTAGACTCTTAATTTAGGACGGAGGGAGTATGTAATATGAGGCTATCTTATTGAGCGGCGACTCAATGTTTTACGCACGGTTTCGGTTCCCCTCCGTATACTTTGTTCAAAACATGTTCAAATCTATGTTTTGCTACAAGAATTTGGCTTTGACTGGGGCCCTTTTCAGCCGGTTGCCGCCTCCACATTAACTTCTCTAGTTCTGTACTAGACTGGGGCCCAGTTAGTAATTCTCCGAATCATACCCGAATGATTCGCGAACGTACCAAACTGACCGCATCCAAATGATACTTCCGAACTATTTGAACTCCGAACCTAGTTCCCGGATTATATGGGCCTCACGAATGATTCTCGAACGTATCCGAACTGGCCGAATCCGAATGATACTTTCGAATTAGATTCGAACGCCCAACCTCGGTCTCCCGTAGGTAACTCTTTGACCAGAGTTCTGTTGATTGGTTTTTGTTTGATTTCGTATATACTTTATATTTAAATACAATTATTCAGTTAAAATTTTATATTAGTAATTGTTTAACCAGTTTTTAATGTGTTGATTTTACATTTATGCGATTAAATTGTTTACTTCTTGTTAAATAATCACGCTAAAATGTTTTTTTCCATCTTATAAATCATATCAAATAAATTTAGTCTAGTGATAAGGTCATAATCTTATCATATATGTAAGCCGAATTTTAAGTGTCGAACTCACAATTTTTGTTGTATAGCTACTTCTTATAGCTTGTGTATTCTTTTCTCTAATGAATTCTTCTCTTGTAATAAAAAATTACAAAATGAAATAGCTCTTTACAAATTCCCCATGTTTTTGTTGTCGTTTAGAAATGATACTACATTTTAAGAATTTCTCACACATAGCTATCATTTTCTTTTGGTTCAATTTTGGGGTGAACCAAAACCAAGGCGTAAACAAATGCCATGAAAGAAAATGTCAGACTAATGCTTTACCATATTTTCTATCTAGTACTGTTATATAAGAATAATACAACTCTAATGAGTGCTTTAGTATGTTTTGCGTTTTATGAATTTTGGTTTCAAGACGCATATTTCCAAGAGTGGAGATGTTTAGGAAATGGAGATGAATTATACAGAGCTTATGAATTTCAGGGCGAGGTCCAAACAAAATTCTGAATTTTGTAGATTTTTGGATGGAGACTAGTTCTTGGAATACCGCACCTATGTTGCTATAACAAATATGACGAAACTTGAGGTGTTGTTTTCTCATATGGGTATTAAAAGTTTGTAGCAACCAGATGTTAAACAAATGAGGTATGAAGAAAGTTCGGAAGAAAAAAATATATTTTGTAGTGATGTTTGTGAAGTTGGAGTTGTAATTGTGAAAACAAATGAGTGGAATGGCAGTAAAATTCGGTTTTTTCTCATTGCCAGTTTAAGCATTGCTTTAGTGTCATCTGTGTTAGGGGACCGTGAGTTTCCAATGTTAGGTCCGCTTCCATATTGGGTGGATATCCTAATGGAGTAGGAAATATATTAGGAAAGAGTTTAGTTTCCTAGTTGGAAACTAATACTTGGTGACCAAGTTTGTATTCATTATATATAGGACTAGAATTGTAGGTTTGTAGATAATCCAACCTAGAAGAGTGGTAAATCCTTTACTTAGGATTTTGGTCTCTTTGGTATGGAGGATCGTGTGCCTCGTGAAGGTCAATATCGTTGTGAGAGAAAAACTTGTAGAGAGAGTATTTTGGTGCTCTAGTGTTTAGGGTTTGGGGCTTTGCCCTAAACCTAATTTCTAGTGTTTCCATGTTTCTCCTCTGTTAGCAACAGCTATGAAGAAGGTGTAGAAGAGAAGACATGAGGCTGGTTTGAAGAATGGTTTAGAGAGTTGGTTTTTATGGTTTCTTCGATGGTGTTCTCGGGTATGTCTTGTTAACTCTTTGGTTCTTGTCTTGAGTTGCGGAAAGAGCATGTAATGGTCTCTGATTAATGGAAGTTTTTGTGGTGGTGTTGGCCGTGGATGTAGCCTCTAAAGGTGAAACACGTATATCTTGTGTTGTGGTTGTGTGTGCTTGTTTATCTTTTGTTTCTCTTATTATTTCTCCCACGTTTGGTTCAAATCACCAATTGCCCTTTGTGATCATGTGATTCCGCTGCGCTCGGGGTGCCAATTTTCCCAACAATTGGTATCAGAGCCAAGGATGGGATGGTGTGATTGAACCTGGAATTGGACGATAGTATATTGTTCAGATGGAGAAATATGTTTTGAAGATAATGTTTAAACCGGTGTTTGCACAAGAATGGATTTGTGATGTGATTTTCAAATCGGAGGTTCAACTTGGTAGAAGTATATGTTCTTCTTTTGGTTTTATAATGTAGTATGGGATGTAGACTAAGGCTGAAGGAGGTGGAATACATATATACTTCTTGAAGAGTGTTAGTAATCATACACTGTAAAGAATGGGTTACAAAATTTGAAGAAAGGATGGGTCTGTAAAGTATCATGTAGAAGCAAGTCCAGCAACGCTTCAAAGTTATGCACGAGATGTTGTAGATTTATGTTTTTATGTATATGTTAAAGTATTCTTGATGGCTTGCACGTAATATCAAGAATGTGCCCGATCTCGAAAGCATGTACCATGCTAATATGGGCATTTGCGCGGTATATATTCTGAGCAAGTATGTTGGGTATGATGGTGGTAAAAAGTATGTCATATTGGTGATGGCTTTGAGAATCGCTCAAATGATTAAGCTTGTTAATCACAGTGGGGATATCTGATGGTTTATTTCAGATACACGGTAATCATGACATATGCTGGAGTACGATAGCGAATCCAATTCTTCCTTTCTGGATTAGAGTTCAATATGTTGTTAGCTTACTGGTTAGGTGGAGCTAGCGGTGATTCTTCTGGATGGTTCTCTTGATGATCAATGGTGGAGTCTGTGCAAGGATTCGTTGATGGTGATTAAAGATTTTCATGGTATTTTTGTAAGACCAGTTTCATAAGTGTTCTTCATAAGAAGTGGTTTGAAGACTTTTATCATGTCATGGTGTTTCGGTAGAAGAGATGGTTCCATGAAGATGGAAGTTCGGGTTTGATCTTCAAAAGTAATTGTACGAGTATATAGAGATTGCGAACAACTCTGGTGTAAGACGGAGATATTTTCCTGTGATCGTATCATGCTTGAAAGTATGATCCGAGGTGGAAATTGTTAGTGGACCGATAGTTTCCTATATTAGGTCCGCTTCCATATTGGGTGGATATCCTAATTGGAGTAGGAAATATATTATGAAAGAGTTTAGTTTCCTAGTTGGAGACTAATACTTGGTGAACAAGTTTGTATTCTCTATATGTAGGAATAAAATTGTAGGTTTGTAGATAATCCAACCTAGAAGAGTGGTAAATTTTTACTTAGGATTTTGGTCTCTTTGGTAGGGAGGATCGTGTGATACCGTGAAGGTCAATATCGTTGTGAGAGAAAAACTTGTAGAGAGAGGATTTTGGTGCTCTAGTGTTTAGGGTTTGGGGCTTTGCCCTAAACCTAATTTCTAGTGTTTCCATGTTTCTCCTCTGTTAGCAGCAGCTATGAAGAAGGTGTAGAAGAGAAGACATGATGCTGGTTTGAAGAATGGTTTTGAGAGTTGGTTTCTATGGTTTCTTCGATGGTGTTCTCGGGTATGTCTTGTTAACTCTTTGGTTCTTGTCTTGAGTTGCGGAAAGAGCATGTAATGGTCTCTGATTAATGGAAATTTTTGTGGTGGTGTTGGCCGTGGATGTAGCCTGTAAAGGTGAACCACGTATATCTTGTGTTGCGGTTGGGTGTGCTTATTTATCTGCTGTCTCTCTTATTATTTCTCCCACGTTTAATTCAAATCACCAATTGCGCTATGTGATCCTATGATTCCACTACACTCGGGGTGCCAATTTTCCCAACAATCTGAAACATTGTATCTATTTTAATCGTTTTTATATGTTAGTTCAAACTTCCAAAGATCCAACAAAATTACTTTATTTCCATGCAAAAGCTGTAATCATTTGACACTACACGTTGAGATGTACACACCAAACAACCAACAAAAGCAATCATCCAACATAAATGTTTGCAAAATAGAAGGACCCATTCCTTAATTGTTTGTACATATTAGTTCAAAGATCCAAGTAAGCACGCATTTGACATCACAAATTGGGATGTACACACCAAACACCTAACAAAAGTAACCAACCAACAAAAACGATTGCAAAATAGACGAACTTAAACTTCCGTGTTATCACCTTCAATATGGTCACCGTTACCAAATTCATTCCCATCAAGATGCTCATGCAATCACTTGATTGTGGTATGGTAACTCTAGCTCCCGTAATTGAAATCTTCGCAATCAACCCAAGTGAAGTTTACTTATTCCTTCACAAAGGCACCTCGACAAGCCCATGACCCACTAAGAATTGGTTCCCCGCTTTGAAAGGAAAATAAAAATCAATTATTATGGCTTACAGTGCGTTATTTATTTACTTTTACAAAAATGCATATTCATTTATAAAAGAAGTGAAATTATCACTTCATAACAACAAATTAAGATATAGTAGGCTCTCATTAATTGTATAAGTTGTTTGTCTAAACTCTAAAGGGATTGATGATTCAAATAAAGTTTAAGTTGAAGCCCATAAAGCTATCAATGAGTTAACCTCTAAAATAAGAACGGTTTTTTGGGGACCAGCCTTTTTTTGGGCGACCATTGTTTTATTTTGGGTAAGACATTAGAAGTAATTCTACGTCACCCCTTATCTAAATATTTATATTAATACCAAAACTACCCTCTGATTATATTTGGTTAATTATTAGTTAGTGTTAATATTAGTTAGTGTGATTAGTGAAATGATTTTGAATAAAGATTTGAGATTAAAAAATCAGATTTTTAAAAAAAGAAGTAGAATTATTGAGAGAGAAAAGTTAGAAGATGAAGAACACAAACATGGAAAATAAAACATTTTTTTGAGTTCACTAATCTAGACTATTCAAGTGATGATTCAATTGATGATAGCTCATCTGAATCTACATCTCCTTCCTCTCCTAGAGTATATGTCAATCTTCACAATGATCCGGATATGGATTATTTCTTAGATGGTGAATGTATTCTTCCCCAAAGCCAATCTCAAGATGAAAACGATGGATTTTACCAACCAAAACCGGAGGAAGAATATTTGGGTACCCAGGTATGCTCTAAACTTAGGTAATGTTGGTTGAATTGGTCCAAATTTTCAAAAAAATGTGAATTTTTAGAGTAGATTTGTGCTTGTTAGGTTAGCTTGTGTGAAGAACACGTAACCGAACTCATCTGAAAGTGTAGTTCGGTTAGTTTTTCTAAACACGCAGGTTACCGAACTATCCATTAATGGAGGTTTTTTGAAGTTCGGTTAGCGGACATGCTACCGAACTCTGTAAATAGGATTACAGTGTAATGTTTGGTTTGGCCGAAATGTAACCGAACCTAAGGGTACACTAGTTCGGTTAGTTTGCAACCAAAAGCTAACCGAACGTTGCGTAAAATAAGATAGCATATTAATGTACAAAGTTCGGTTGGTTCGCAAACTTCATAACAACCCACTACCAAACCGAACTTACGTACAATAAGATTTTATTGTGTGTACGTAAATTTCGGTTATTTGTGAACTTGCTTGACAAACCGAACTCTAAGTTCGGGTTTCCAGATAAAATTAACATGTAACCGAACTTTAGGGTCCATAAGTTCGGTTTGTTCCCAAAATTCATACCAACCCACTAACTAACCGAACTTACGTACAATAAGATTTTATTGTGTGTACGTAAAGTTCGGTTAGTTGTGAACTTGCTTGACAAACCGAACTCTAAGTTCGGTTTTCCAGATAAAATTATCATGTAACCGAACCTTAGGGTCCATAAGTTCGGTTTGTTCGCAAAATTCGTACCAACCCACAATCTAACCGAACTTACGTACAATTTTAGTCTACGTAAAGTTCGGTTAGTTGTCAACTTGCTTGACCAACCGAACTATTAGTTCGGTTATCCCGATAAAATTATAATGTAACCGAACTTATTTCTGATTGCAATTGATGTTGTTCCATTTCTTGTAGATTGAATGTCAACCTATACCAATGGATAATCAACCTTCTCCTGTTGGCATGCTGTTTGAAGATACATCTAATCACTATGTCAATGATTTGGTTTTTGATGAAACTATTGATACGAAGAATTGGGCCAGAGACCATGCCAAGAAAGCCATGTGCGTATTAGTTTTGAATGGAAAAGAAAGCCAAACTCGTTTTGAAATGGTTTGTGAGAAGTGGAGATCCCAATGTTAGTCACAAGAAGAAGGGTTATGTGTATTAAGGAAAGACGACGAGGAAGAACAGAAGCGTGCTCAAAGAAAACTAAATGTCCGTTCAAGCTAGTATTTAGTAAGTGCAAAAAAAAGAAAGGATGGGTTCTATCTATGGATAAGGTGGTAGGCCATCATAACCACCCTCGTCCGGATGATCTTGAAGGACATGCAATGGCCGCTAGGCTCACTCCTCAAGAAATGGAGAAAATAGCTAAATTTAGGAGAATGGGAATTACACCACTTAACATGCTTCGCTTACTAAAGGATGATAACAAGGATAATGTATCATCTTTGACGACCATTTACAATGCAATTGAGACAATTAAAAGGAATGAATGGAAGGATAGAAAAGTGATGCAACAATTGTTTTTGGTAGCTAAAGAGAAAGGCTACGCGGTTCAAAAGAAGGTAGGTCCGGAAGATCAAATAACGCATCTCTTCATTGCGCATCCGAAGAGTGTTCAATTGGCTCAATCCTTCTATCAAGTTCTTATAATGGATTGCACTTACAAGACTAACAAATACGAGATGCCATTGTTGAATATTATTGGTCGTACCTCGACGAAGTCACCATTTACCGTTGCTTTTTGTTTTCTAGAAGATGAGCAAGAACCAAGTTACACTTGGGCGCTACAACAAGTGAAGGCCATATACCGAGATGATGATATCCCCGCGGTTATAGTGACGGACAACGATGTAGCATTAATGAACGCAATAAAGAGAGTCTTCCCATTAGCACATAATATGCTTTGTACATTCCATATTTGGTGTAATGTGATGAATAGGTGCAAGCCTCAAATTTGTCCACCAAAGAGGAAAGCATTTGAAGAGATTAGTAAGCTACCGGAAGATGAACAAGCGACTGCAAAAGAGGAATTCGATATACAATACACTATAAATCACGCTAAATGGGTTGCTTTCTCTGGTGAATGGGAGTCATTGACTTGGTCTCTCACCGAAGAAGAGTATAATCTAAATCTTGCGGCATTTATCGAACATTGGTCTATCCCCGAATATCCCGAGGATATTGTAACGTATGTGCTTAAGCAATGGTTGGAACCGCACAATGAGCGCTTCGTTTATGCATTTACCAACCACCATAAACACTTTGGGAATCAAGCGACAAGTTTGGTAGAATCGGCTCACCACCGGTTGAAGAAAAATATTTTTGGATGTGTCGATAATTTTGTGATTGTGTTTAACGCAATGGAGAATTACTTCAACCGTGAGATTGATAGAATTAAAGGGAAGTTTCAAAAAAGCCGCATCATGAAGTACAAAAAGATTGTAGACAAAGGTGGTAACATCACGAATATGGCGGACCTTCGGTTGTTTAAGGGACTTCATTATAATGTTTCGCGTGCTTGCATTAAGAGGTTAATGGTAGAGGTTCATTTGATTGACATATGGGGAACCAAGCCGGACGAGATGTGTGTTTGCAACATGATGAAGTCTATGGGACTCCCTTGTCGCCATATGATAGTTAAGTATGAACATGGCATAATCCCTCTAAGCGATATAGATCCATATTGGCAACACTTAAGTTTTGTCCCTCCTCCAAAGGGCGATGTCGGAGAAGAGTTTGGTGACAATGAGATGGGAAGAATCGTTATCGAGACGTACCGGAACATGAACAAACTCGAAAAGCAAATATTTTGGGATGACATGCGGCCAATTGTTTATCCACACACTTCGGAGAATGTGCACGAACCGAAAAAAGGCAAGGGCAAAAGAAGACCTATCACCAAAGAAACAAAAAAACAAGTAAGAGAATATGCAAAGGTGTTGGCTAAGAGGAAAAGTGAAATGACGCCTTTTACTAGAGACCCTAGTGGGCATGAGCATACCGCGTCGAAGTATCAAGAAGATTTTAAGAAAAGGTCTAGGAATATTGTGGAAAAGGGCGAAACAAGTGAACAGGATATGAAGAAAAAATGACCGATGTTACGCTCGCAACCAACCCCACCTACTCCATCGGAACCTAGCAAACCAATTCAACGAGAAGTGAAGCTTAAGGCTCCAATATGCCGCATCCAAGAAAGAAGTCGACCAATTGATGATACATCAACTTTTGTTGATAGAAGGTACTTGGAAGAGCTACCTCCATATATTAGAAAGTACGTCATATCCACCGATGACGTCCCTCCGGATGGTAATTGCGGATTCCACGTTGTCGTACAACAACTAGGGCCTTTCACTGAAGGTGCAAAGATGTATAATGATAATCAAATCACCTATGTCCGGCAAAGGATGTTGATGAAGCTAAAGGACAACCCGGAATTTTACAAGCGAATGTTGTCCGATGGGGATGATAGTCTCAATGAGCAGTTTGTTAGGTATCAAAGGCGTCTCCACGGGGGGGATCCAATCACAAGGGATCATTGGATGGCCATTCCGATATGTGGGCACTTAATCGCCGAAGCATTCAACTACGTGGTTCACTATTTCTCAAAAGGTGCTAGTTTCACATACACTCCGAAAACAAAAATATGTGTCGAGCAACTTAAACATAGGAGGGTGGTGATTGCGCTTGTTAACAACAACCATTTTATAGGCCTCCGGTTAGAAGATGATTGTCCACTTCCTCCGATATGCGGAAACTCTTATTGGCATGGATTTAACCCCGACACAATGTTGGGATGGTGCATTAAGTACGAGCATAACATGGAGATGTGGAAAGCTTTGATTGATTCGGAAAAAAATCATACACGAGGGTGCAGTTTCCCTTGCGGATGATTAAATGTACCATTAATTAAGAACTTAATTAAACTAAGTATGCTTTGAACATCAACCTAAGAATCAAAGATTGTGTTTTTTGGAATTATGTCTTATTTTTGGGTTATACTTTGAACATTTTCATAAGAATAAGAGACGAGACTGTTACTTTTTGGGTTAAAATTAGTGCCATTCAAATTTCAAGATAAATAGTTCGTTTACATAACAAATGCATCGAAAAAACTGAACTAAAAGGTTCGGTTTGTTAGGTAAAACATAGGTAACCGAACTATGCAAACCATCAAATTTTAAAAGTTACAGTGTAATGTTCGGTTGCCTGGTATTATTTTGCAGGTAACCGAACTCGAATGTTCGGTTACCTGCATAGTAATGCGATCTAACCGAACTAAGAACAAGAAACTTTGAAAAGTTCAAGTGTGATGTTCGGTTTCCTGCAGAAAAGGTAACCTAACCGAACCCATAACAAGAAAATTTTAAAAGTTACAGTGTAATGTTCGCAGTTAACCGAACTGGGTGATCCACCAGTTTGACTAGTAGGAGCAGTTATTGCAGAAGTAACCGTTTTTTTTTAAAAAAAAACTAGCCGTTGGGTACTTTTTTGCTATAAATATAGAGACCTATCTCTACCAAACTTATTCACCCATCACTTTCAATCTTCCTAAGTCAATCACCCATCACTTTAGAACACTAAAAATGGCTCCAACTCCGTTCAATCATCTAGAAGATGTTGCTATTGTCAGAGCACACACCACTCTCACAAAGCACTCCGTTGAGGAAGCACAATGGGTGGCCAGTAATGAAGACCCAACCGGAGGGCCTTACCTTGGGCATGATCAAAACACCAATGCTTGGTGGAAACGTGTGTTTAAGGTTTTCAAAGCACTAAACGGAAATCGTTCAAGGAGGACACTCACGCAGATAAGGGAAAGGTACGCTTATTTATACAATGAATGCGTCTTCTTTGAGAAACGAATTGAAAGCTCGTAAGGACGCTATGCCAAACGAAGACCGCATGAGTAGAGTAAGTTTGTGAATCAATAGGTCGTTCATCAAAAATTATTTATTTGGTTATGATTATTCAACAACGCTGACTAATTAAAATAATTGTTTTTCCAGTGTTCTTTGGGTCGGACTCAATACGAATTAAGGTACGGTCATGAGTTTCTGCACGAGGACTGCTACACTCTCTTGGAGGAAGTTGAATGGCAATTCGCCCAATATAATTAAACTCGTAGAGAATCCCTAGAGCGATGTATTGAACAATTTTATGTGTTTTACTTCTATTTTATTTCAACTACATGTATGTTTTTTTGATTCAATAAAATGAGTGACTTCAAATATTGGTTCAATAACTATAGTTCGGTTAGATAGCATTACTCTACCGTTAACCGAACGTTTGAGTTCGGTTAACTGCAAAATAATACCAGGCAAACGAACATTACACTGTAACTTTTAAAATTTTCTTGTTATGAGTACGGTTAAGTAACCTTTTCTGCAGGTAACCGAACATCAAACTTTAAATTTTCAAATTTTCTTGTTCTTAGTTCGGTTAGATCGCATTACTCGGCATTTAACCGAACATTCGAGTTCGGTTACCTGCAAAATAATACCAGGCAACCGAACATTACACTGTAACTCTTTAAATTTGATGGTTTGCATAGTTCGGTTAGGTTACCTTTTCGCAGGTAAATCGAAGATTGAGTTCGGTTGCCCCAATAACATTGCAGGTAACCGAATGCAGAGTTCGGTTGTTTACAAGATTTATTCTCTTAACCGAACTAACTAATTGTTTCTTAAAAATTTGAAGGTAATGAAACACTTAACCATCAAATAGCCAAACTAATCCCTTACAACACAAATTAAAAACCAAAGTATGAAATCTATTTACTAATCCATATGGAAACAAACTACCAAATCCACCATAAAAAAAGTATTCCAAATATAAGTAACCGAACTACCAAATCCGCAATTAAAAAGTCTTCCAAACATAAGAAACCAAAGTAATAATTGTTGCAATCACTCATTTACCACGACCACTACCAGAAACTTTTCTAGTCTTGCGTTTACGAGCTTTAGGTCGTCCTTCGTCATTACGAGTGTCATCTCCACTGCTTTGTTGTTCAACCATCCGACTTGAGCCTTCCCCTTCTCGGAGACTCCTCTTCAACGGCATGGTCTGGCTTGGATCAACCTGGCTTGTATCTACAAGGATGGGATTAAAAAGTTTTGTTATTTGGTTGTAGAGGTCTGTTTGTTCTCAAGTATCCATCGACTCTCCACTTCGGATTTTTGCCATCATTTTCTTCAACAATTTACCACTTGCCTTCACCTATTATCATCAAAAACATAAGTAACTATTATTATTTCAATACTTCATAATATTTTGAAAAACAAAAAATAAGAGTAAATTTCTTACCGCCGAATTCCACAAGATCAAGGCCTCATCACCACACGGAGGGGTATGCTTCATAATTTTCTTAGCCTCTTTCTCCACTGCCTTCACTTTTGTTTTCTCAGCACGGGCTTGTTGGACAGTGTTTATTACACGAGGATGAGAAACATGTTCATACCATTCCATATATCCCTCATCAGCGGCATTTGGCTCATCAAAACAATCTTGTGAATCTGCAACTGGAACAAGATAATTTACAAAGTTCTTCCAGTGGTCCACTGATGGAGCAGGATCGTATTTGGGGGTGAATTTCATCTCGGTGTTCTTAGTTCCCTGCTTCTTCACCTTGAAGTTGAAGTTTTCCACTTGTGGGACACTTTGGACACAAGAAACTTGTCTTAATACTCTTCGAGGATTATACATTGTACAACCTCCAGGATGAAACAACGGTCCATTGTACGCCGCAACAGGTGAGAAATCAATAACCTCAACATCCTCCTCGTCTTCATCTGATGGAATGGTGTAAGGATGGAAAACAACATCTTCCACTGTTAACTTATCCAATTTTTCCCTCAACTCCAACACCTTTTTCTTCTTATTCTTTTCCTATGAGTTCAAAAATTCATATTTACCAGCTGTAGGCTTCCCATAAGGCCAAGGAGTGCGAGCATGAGACAATTGCAGTTTAGGGAAGTGGTCGTACACCCAAACCTACAATAAGAGGCAACAAATAATACATTTGCAATATGATTAGTAACAATACACATTCATTCACTTATATATTGAAACACACAAACGATAATTTAACGGGGTACTTGAACAAGGGTGTATAAGCCTCCAAAATATAGACTCTTAAGCCTCGAAGCTTTTCTGAGTTCCTCTTGAACGAATGAAAGAACCGCAATGCCCCAACAGTAGTTGTTCACCTCAGTCAGGGGATCTAATAGCTGGAGGTAATGAGAATTTACCACGTGACCTGAAGTGTCAGGGAATAAAATGGTTCCTAGTTGATATAACAAATAAGCAGTCACATGGTGCTTAATCTTCTCCTCTGTCATCACCAACTTTCCTCGAGCAACCAATTCTTTGGTCCATGAAAACTCATCAAACAAGGTCTTGAGCTTGATCTTTTTCAACTTCTTCTTGTACGTGCGGTCTGCCTCAAACTCATTATACTCATCACCTTCTTTAGGCTCTTTGTTAGCTCGTCTAAACTCACATTGTGCCTTTTTATCGCTCCATCCTAGACA
This sequence comes from Papaver armeniacum, assembly GCA_023531295.1. Lineage (NCBI taxonomy): Eukaryota > Viridiplantae > Streptophyta > Magnoliopsida > Ranunculales > Papaveraceae > Papaver > Papaver armeniacum. The sequence goes on from JAJJWW010004624.1 coordinate 286,144, forward strand.
CCTTTCAACCAGCTTTTCAATAAGTTCATAACTCATCGAGGGATCGTAGCCATCTCGAACACTTGTTCCTGTAATTGGTAGGGCTGTGATTCTAAAACAATCATCCGGAGTAATTGCCATCTCACCAAAAGGTAGATGAAAGGTATCCGTCTCTGGATAAGACCTCTCGGCAAATGCAGTAACAGTTACAACATCAAACTTTTGGTGCGCATGTTGTATCCCGTTCCATAGTACACAGTCAAATACCGCCAACCGGACCTCATCACACTCGTTTTCTATATTCCATACCTTGTTCTTTTGACGTTTCAAAACACGAACAACATCAGTATGATCCTACAAAAGCAACATCATATCTTATATACTAATATATAGAAAAGAACAATATATGTCAAAATATAATAAAGTGCCTGAGAAATCTTGATGGTTAAGATTGAGCCATACCTTTGTCGCAAAGATCTTGGCAGCCCATAAGTTTTTGTAGCCCATCAATACCTCCCCTCCATCTCTTGGAGTACCATAAGTTGGATTCTTTGGAGACAAACATAAATTTTCATCAGGAATGTATGAATATCTAGCACAAGGCGTTTTGGGCGTCTTTCTAGGTTTCTTTCCCACTATTTCTACTTCTGCCTCTTCCTCTTCGTCTTCCTCTTCATCCAAGTCCTCATCTAATTCAGCATCATCCTTATCTCCATCTTCCTCATCTTTGTCACCCTCATTTGGTTCACCATCATCATTGTCATCCTCATTTCCTCCTCCTTCACATGATTCACCATCATTGGCACCCTCATTTCTTCCTCCTTCAGCTGGTTCACCATCATTGGAACCCTCATTTCCTCCTCTTTCAGCTGGTTCACCTTCTCCACCTTGATGTTGTTCTTCATTGCCCATCGCTTCCATGATCTCTTCATTGCCCATCGCTTCCACAATCTCTTCATTAACTTGTTGGATTACGTTGTCAACATTATCTCTATTAACACCATCTTGGATGACAACATCCGGTAATGACCCACCTCTATACTTAGCATTTTTGGTTCCACGGTGACCGGCATCGCAATGTACTTTGCCTCGAGGGGTGGGAGTTCTAAGATCTTCCAGTAAAGGTTTGTTTGATTTTTTGCCTCTTCCACTAATCAAGAAAACAAAAGATATTAGCTTAACAAAAATAGGCCAAATCTAATTTTGGGGACCATAGTATAGTTCGGTTAACAAATATTTTTTGAGAACAAACCGAACTCAACATTGGTAAATTGTAATGAGGAGTTCGGTTTGTCAAAATTTTTTGCGAACAAACCGAACTCAACATGTTTGCAACTACTGAAGAGTTCGGTTTGTCAAGATTTTTTGTCAACAGTTCGGTTACATTATTTATTTTTTTGTAAAGTTCGGTTACTTTCTAATAGCACAGTTCGGTTACATAAAAACTCATATTAGCAGGCAAAATAGCGGAGTTCGGTTACATGTACAAAAACAAATTGTTGCAAAAAAAAATTTAGTTCGGTTAGACAATTTTTTTTTGCTTCTTTGCGATCTAACCGAACCGGCAGTTCGGTTACCTAGTTTTGATACCTAGAGAACCGAACTGTTCTTCGTGTTCTTCCTTTCAGGAAGTTCGGTTAACAAAATTGGGTTTTTTTGAAACTCGACCTAACCGAACTATGTACTGTAACTTCCAATTGAACCCTATTTTGATGATTTGTATTCAATTAAACGAATCAAAATCAAATTAAAAGTAATGGGTTTGTTGCAAAATACCTGCGAATCGGTCCCATGGCAGAATCAGGCTTCGACAAGCGTCTATTATACCGGATTATGGCTTCACTTGGTTGTTCCACTTCTTTTTGAATCTGAAAATCACTCGGCTGATTTGCTAGATGTCCCAATCGAGGACCTTCTCCTTGAAGTCTTTTGGTTTGCTTTCGAAGAACCATTGTTATAGTCGATTGATTAATCGACGATGAAAATTTTTTGAATCGACGATTAATCGATGGAGTCGATGAAAACGATGTTGTATTTGGGGAAGAAGAGAACCGAATATGGAGAACAGTTTTGAGGAGAAACTGTTTTTTGTTGTTTTTTTTTTAGTTTTAGGTTTTGTTTTAGATTATTAGGTTAGGGTTAATTTTAATTAGGGTAAGGGGCAAATTGGTAATCTCATGATTTTTAGGACATCCCTTAACATTGTAGGGTAGGGGGCCTTATAAAACAATGGTCCCCCAAAAAAAGGCTGGTCCCCAAAAAACCGTTCTAAAATAATGTCATCACTAGGCTTCAACTTGTTGTTAAAACACTTGTAAAGGGGTGAACAAATGATGTGTGGATGCCCGTGTCTAGTAAATATAAATGGAAAATTTGAGACTTTCACCCATGTCAAGTCGGCTAGATGGTGGTTTTGACACCCTTAGGTGCACGGATAAGCAAATTGGATGTAGGTGGATTGGAGAATTTAAAAGAAAAATGAACACAAAATTGGTTAAAAAGACCAAAATCAATAATTCTGGGTGAAAAAGACATTTAGATTTTGATACTTTTTAAATGGACAAAAATATAAAAATAGACGAGGATGAAACTGGTTACATCCTACCCATTTTCAAATTCTTTTTCTTATTTTTAATTTACATCAGGATGCATCCAGTTTCATCCTCGCTATTTTTTTAAGTTTATGCCAGGATGAATCCAGTTTCATCCTTGCTATTTTTTTTGTCCATTTCACCCCTAATAATTTTTACTCGTCCATTTGAACCATGTTTTAAATTTTTTTGGACAAATGACCCATTTTCGAAAAATGAAATAGGTAAATGTTTAATAAGAGTAGTATAACTTAGTTTTAAAACTCAGATACTAAAATTTAAGTATTACTTACAACATAATAAGAGTAACGTAAATTATTTGAGGACTTCCAACAACCAAAAGTAAAATATTCAACCATACCAAGACTAAACTCCAATCGGTAAGAAACTATGTATATTACCTACCAAGAGAAAACAACTTAGGGAATTGTTGAATGGGGAAACTGGGGAACAACGATTTTTGAAGAGAAAAGACTAAGCGTTAATCAGTAGGAAACTATACATATATATATTACCTACCAGTTTTCTATAATAACCTTCATATATATGTATAACAAAAGCGTTATTCTTAGGATCGGGTGTCCAATACGTGAGTGATATTTCATCCGCATCTAATTTGTGAAAACTGGCTGATTTCAAAAATCCACCCACGGCCAATCAGTGAGGGACGAATCAGCTGCCCACCCGCCAAAAATGCGGATCGGGATAAAATCCATGAATTTGGGTATTTTGCTTATCCACATTTGTGATAGAATCTTGTTTGAGAGGCCCATGAAGCTCTCTTCCTTGTTGCAAGTTTCAGCCTCTCAAGTCACTTCTTATAAGAAAATTTGTCATCTCCTCTACCAAAGTAAGTGATAGACTGACGTTCACCTCATCTCAATGTAAGCAATCCGGACTCATCATTGTGCAATCACCCTATTTTTAGATCCTTATTTCCTTTACTGTCCACACTCCACACAATATTGGACTCTGTTTATTTTTCCTTTTCAGTTTGACACCATGGTTAAATGAACTTATAACATATTGTTATCGTTTTCTAATGGTGCATTTTTGTATGCACTAAGTCATAGAATAAAAATGTAATGAACTTATTTGTGAGACCAGATAATCAAGAATATTTTTCTATTTATATATATACGAAAATAAACTCTCATGTTTTAGTAAGGTTTGCATATTTATGGCTTCCAGAGTTAAAAAGTTAAATATCTAAGATTTGAGATGTCCGAGGGAATTGAACTCGGTAACGTTGAATTTATCAATGTATACTTTATGCGTTTCTCAATACTTTACCATAAACAAAACAACTCCAACATGGAGAATCACATATTGGGTTATTCAGGGGACATTATTGTTTTCAAGTACATAAGATTACTCCTTATTGCAAACATTGGGATAAAGAAAATTTGGATCTAGTAGTTGAGAGTATGGGATCTAATAATCGAAAGATTTGGCACTAAATTGTCATATTGGAAGAAAATCATTCCGATTCTTGGTTTAGGATATTTCCTCCACAAATTTAAACTTTGAAGTTGTTTCAATTTGTCTGTCGTATCATGAGTAATGTGCTTTGAACGCATATTAATAGACTAATAAAGATCAAACTATGCAGCTAAACCACACATGAATCGAATAAACAAAACCACACATGACCCGATAGAGTTATGATGCTGAAATGAAATTAATGCGTAAATAAATAACGGAAAATGGGTCATTTGTCCAAAAAATTTTAAAACATGGTTCAAATGGACGAGTAAAAATTATTATGGGGGAAATGGACAAAAAAAATAGCAAGGATGAAACTGGATTCATCCTGGCTTAAACTTAAAAAATAGCGAGGATGAAACTGGATGCATCCTGAAATATATTAAAAATAAGAAAAAGAATTTGAAAATGGGTAGGATGAAACTGGTTACATCCTGGCTATTTTTATATTTTTGTCCATTTAAACAGTATCAAAATCTAAATATCTTTTTCACCCAGGTATTATTGATTTTGGTCTTTTAAACCAATTTTGTGAATAAATAAATGATAGTCATGCGCCTATTCTTAGAGCACTTTTTGTATGCACATGATGCAGGGCCTAAATTAAATGTGAGGTTAAGAAAAGAAACAAACAAGATTTGTGTGACTATTTTGTGCTGACATATACATTACTCATACCTGCTATCGGTCTAAGATTCCAAATTACTAATTCAAATATAAGGCCGGTGTTGCAGCTAGGAAAGAGGTTTTCCTTGGTTTATTGACAAGGATAAGGCCTTGAAGCCTGCCGACATTCTCGTATATAACTGGTGAAAATGCAGTGCTCTAACAACTGAGAGAATGGCCTAGATGTTTGTTCCGATGTTATACGAGTGTTTCACCTTTTTCTGATAAAAGTGGTCGAGCCTTCACTCCGGGAGTTGCCATTTCCAATGGTATCTCTTGCAAGCGCACCAAATATTTGGATAGTTGTTCGGCTCATGGCTATGGATTTGGCGTCCTTGTTTTTTCCACTTTAGAAATTGCATTGCTAATTATGACATAAACTACAAAATAGGCAACTCACTTTTCTATAGATTAGGTATTTCCATTCAAAAAGGTATGGGGATCAACTTGTTGTTAGGATACCCTCCACCGATGTTGTACCTAATGTTGATTATTAATAAAATGCCCCGGGTGGCTCCCTTTTTATAATAAAAAACAACAAAACAGGAAAAAATAAAAATAGGAAAAAGATATAAAAAACTCCGAGTGCATTTTAAACCATACAATGTGATTTTTTTATGCGATTACAAATATTTATATAAACTAAAATGTACGAGCAAATTGAGTTGTTTAAAATCACTCAACTGGTATGTGCCATACGGTATGATGTTTAAGGATCTTTAAACCGGTAGTTTTCATGATCGTATCGGTTCTAATGGTTCAGAAAAGTTAGGAAGACACTGAACACACAATGCGCTCCTTCAACTTTCAAACATGCCACTTTGACTGTAACATTATACTTTGTACGAAGTTCCGTTTAATCCTCGTGAAATGCTAACACGAATGTTGTCTGGAAACACAAGATGGGACCAGAAATTGATACCCATGGATACCCCTAACAGTAAACTATAAGAAGCCTAACCCTTTCAACACGTTGTTCTCGTTTTGTATTGTGCAAATTTGTATGCACTAAACCATCGAGTAACGCGCAATGAACCGATTCTTGAGAGTAAAATGATCATGAAGCTGATCCAGTCCTCATATCCAGTTGTATAGTTTTTCCATCTATAGGTTTCAACAAACAAACAAACAAAGAATTCCCACCGTCCACATTAGAATCTTAACACCTGTTTTCTTGCTTCCCAAGAGGATGACATATGTATATATGCCACAATAAGACTAACGAATTAAACAAAATATAAACAAAATATACATTTAATTGCCAAGAAACTCGTAAGGCTAAAGGCCACAATGTGGTGTCAATCCAAATATTAGAGAGTGGGTATCAATCCTTATAAAATAAAATAATCATAACTACTGGAATTTTGGATTGGGTACATCTCGTTAACAGTCATGTAAAGATTAAAAAAAAGGCAAGACTGTACTAATAAAAATAATAAATGTCCAGGTAATTCCTATACACTTTAACAAATTCTCCGTCGTTATTAACAATGTCAGTAAGGATTTTTAGCAATGTTGTTAAATGTTTGGTTGCAATTATAAGTTCTTTCAGCGTTTTCTTGCTTACTTCTAGCAAGTGCTCAACATATCTTTCAGGTTTTGTGATCGGAAAAATAAATAAGTAATTAAGTCATCAACTTGTGATTACAAATTCTTCCTACATAAGGTTGTATAGTTACCATGGTTTTTTGGGAAGCTACACAAACCAGTAAAAAAAAAAAAGAACGCGTTGGAGAAATTTTTCTTTCTCTTCTTTCACCCCTTCTCAAAAGTCTAAAGAAAACTCATCATCTTCTTCCTCCTTTGCTCAGATTTAGTCCTTTTCGGGATATATCTGAGCAAAGATTGTTTGTTTTTAGGAGTTATTTAGTTATTTTGGATAAATTTCTTCGCTATTATAGCGATTCTTTTCTTTGTTATTAGGGCGATTATTCTCTTCGCTATTTGGGCGATTTCATTTGCATTTTTGATAGTGTTTCATTCTATAGATTTGTTCGTGATTTGGGTTGTTGGATACAAGTACATCGGCGATTTGACGGAGGCAAGATAAAGTTATTCTGCAACAGAATAATAAATATAGGTTTTCTAAGATTCTCGCTACGCATGAGTTTTTTGGCAAATCATTCCTCTCTCATAGGAGTATCTCTTTTCAAGAAGAAAATCAATCAAAATGGCCGAACTATGGTTTCGAATACCATTTCTTCTCCAATCTCTATTTACAAGATTTGGATGCTACCGTCGTGGATCGCTCTTTTTCTTCGCGATTTATTTTCGTTTTGCATCTATCACTGTATTTGTTTCATGCTTATGTTGTATTTTTTTTTTTCTTAAAAACCATCATGTAAACGTTTCTTATTTGAAATGAAATACTAATGTTTTGATTATAAAAAATAAAAAATAATTATTTTTTTTTTGAAAAGAATAAAAATAGATATATAATGATTCAACATAATTTTTGACGTGTTGAGGTACGCCCTAAATTACCGCTCTCTTAATGAAGAGAATCCAGTTGACCAGATCAAAAAAAAAAAATCTCGTATTTTTTTGTTGCTTTGAAACCGGCCAAGATTGGGGTATACCCAATAAGACAAAATCGGGTCATTTTGAAGTAAAACCAAGCCACCCCTTAACCTTGTATTTTCTAAATGGCTAATATGCCCTTGATTAATTAACACTAAAAAATTCTGATTAACTTAATTAATTAAGTTTAGATTAAAATTTTGAAATTATGAATTCAGTAGTCTTTAACCCGTCTTATGAGTTCGATTTGGAACACAAAAAATTATTTTGAAAATGTGAAAGGTCGGCAAGGTCGACGTTTGAATAAGGTGCCGCCTATGTTCTGCCGGCACGCTAGATGTTTTAATAAGATGCCAACCAATTACAGCCGACATTGTCTACGGATGAAGAACATGCCGACTATATCAGACCGGCAAGGTCTGCGGATGAAGAACATGCCGACAACATATGGCCGTCAAGGTCGATAAAAAATACCTTGCCGACTATAAGATTTTGACATACAGAGAAGGTGTTACAAATACATGATTCGTCGACAAGGTACTAATTTCATAACCTTCCGACTATATTTTAGTCGGCAAGGTATAGAGATGGATATCTTGCCGACCCTGTAAATTCTAAATTCAGAGATGAAAAGTCGGCATGTTATTCAACCTTATACCCTGTCGGCTATAATTTGGTCGGCAAGGTCGATAAAAAATACCCAGACGACTTTTGGTTCGTTTTGATTCTTCGTTTTTTTTTTTTTTTTCTTTTTGATTTCACATGTATAGTTAGAGTGTAGAAGAAATATTTTGATTGTTTTTTATATGTTTTGGTCAGCAAGGTTTTTTAGTATGGGCAATTTGGTCTTTTAACACCTTTTAGACACCCCTTAGCATACTACTTTGGATGGGAACAAAACGGGTATACCCCAATTAATCTGAGTATACCCCAATTAATCTGGGTATATCCAATCAAGCCGGGATTTGAAATGATAGTTTTGTGAGCTACACATAGTTATCATTTTATGTTCATGGTATGCACCAATACAAAGACACTAAACAAATGCCATGAACAAGACGCGAGACTGATGATCAACATGCTTCACCACATTTTCTGTTCAGTACTTGTAAATAAGAATAGCCCAACTCTCTCCATGAGTGTGTTTTAGTGTATATTGTATTCTATGATTGATTTTTATGGTGAAAGACACAAATTTCCAAAGAGTTGAAATGTTTGAGAAAATTGAGATTAATTATAATGATTTTTCTTGACTTATATGGTCAACCTCGAGGTTATCCTCTTTGGCATGGGTATCAGTTTATAACACAAGGTGTTCATCAAATGAGGTTTGGGCAAAGTTCCGAAGAAAAATAAGCCTTTGTAAATTAGAGTACGGAATGGTTGGGCTCAGTTAGATGGGTGATCAGATACCGAACTTGAACTCTTTATTGACGATGCTGATTGCATTTATGGATGAATGCTTGAAGGGCTATGGATTCTAGCTTCCCACCTTTTTGTTATTGGCGATATTTTTTCCTGTCACGAATTCATTATAAACTGATTTACCACGAATTCATTAGTTTACTTCATTAAATACTGTAATCAATAGATAATTTTAATTACTTGTTTGTAATTAACATTTGCCAGCTAGGTTTTGATCCGTGTCATGTATGCCTCTCTTTATTTTATAGTCCCATTTTTATTTTTATTTTGAAAACAATCCCAGTTAACATTAACAGACCAAATGAACTTCCACCAAAGAAAGATGTGGTCGTCTATACCTATTTTTGGTCCAAGGTTTTTATTGCACAACACATACCGGAGGGAATAGAAAAACCCTAACTTTTTGAATTTTTGGTGATAAAAGAGAGATCTACTTTCATTTTATTTCAGTGTTATTGAATATAACCTGTTCTAAATTTTTGTATACTCAATTTATTGTTTCATCAGTTTTTGATTTATGCTAGACTGAATGTACTACTTTGATGAAAATGTTCATTAAAGACCAATTTATCAACAATATAAAATCCGTCCCTCCAGATTTTGTCTCGTTTTTCCTCCAAATGACCAACTGGTAGATATAATTAAAAAATAATTTATCAGCTGAATCCGAAACACCTCAAAAACATAAGAGCCGAGAAGAAAAAAAGACGTGAATCCCTCCTTAAACAAATGCTCGTACTGGGAGAACGCTAATCGATTTATTTGAACTTTACATCCGATCGAAAAATTACTTTTGACTCTATTCAAATATGTGTGCGATGAATCATTTCAATATTAACAGTGTGGTGAGATGTGAGATAGCAATAAAATAAAATTACAAAAAAAAGCAACAAATGATCTGAAATCTAACATTTTTTTCCTGAAATCACAAGACTGACCAGAAAATGATACCCCAACAATAAACTACTCCCTCCGCCTCTATTATATAGGCGGAGTTTTAAAAATTTGTAATACCATTAGATAGGCAGATTTTCAATTCCAAGATGGGTTTTCCATAAATTACCCTTATTTATTATAGGTATTTATCACCACAATTAAATTAATGTCTCTAATGTTGAAAATTGTACAAAGGGTAAGATAGGAAAGTGGATGGATATGTAGGAAATCCAAGTTTTTTCTTATTCTAAGAGAAACCCACTTCTCCGCCTATATATTGGGGACGGAGGGAGTATAAGAATCCAAACCCTTTTATGGCACGTTTTTCTCATTTCTATTGGCGCAAATTTTGTATCCACTAAACCACTGAAAATTGTGTAATGAGCTGATTCTTGAGAGTAAATGATCAAGAAGCTGGTCTAGTCCCCATGTTGTGTTGTTTGCACAGCTATAACCTTCAAACAAACTACCTAAGTGAAGAAAAAATATTTGAAAAAGTGAAATTGGGGAAATTGAACTCAATTCAGTTGAATTCGACTCACACTGTCAATATTACTACTTTAACCCAAGGAATTCACTCGGTTTTCTTCATTGATTTGCTATGTGTAGCGTCTTTAATAGATGTATAAAGATTTCTTCTTATGTAGTGTATTTCAGAAACTATTCTAATAAGCATCATCAACTAGGAATTTTATGGATGAGCTGGGTGCAATCTCTTTATATTTAGCAATCTCTCTATACCCCATTCTCCTTTCTCATTTAAATGTATAGTTCTCCTTATAAGACAATGAAACATCTCATTCATGTTTTACTGATCAGTTTGTGAAATATTGTTTTGGATTAGGCATTATATTGGCAAAATCATGACAAAAAAATAAATAGAATAATGGATATTTTGATTTTGGTGTCCATTATACCTTTGCGTTTGGTGCCTAACTTTGTCCAACTTTGAGTTAGGTGCCCAATCAACTAATTGGCTTTACTTTTGGTAGAACAACTACCACTGAGGGTCCTAGCAGCAGCAGAGGAATGCCTTCAAGGGGTAGAAAGTGAAGGGAATATGCAAATGGAAAAAAAATGCATAAAAGAGGAGATCAAGTTTTAACTGTAAAGTGGATTGTCAACACGGTCAAACAAAGTCAATTAGTTGAGTGGGCACCTAATTCAAAGGTGGACAAAGTTAGGCACCAAACACATGCGAATTACTATGGTAATTACTGTAGGGGAACATCACTTACTCACTACAAAGGTAAAACCAAATGGATTGTGGGGAAACTTAAATTCATTTTTGTTACCGAAATAAAACAAAAGATTATATTTTCAATTAATATGATGTATCTTTGTTGGATTAAGGTTTCAAGTAAGTGGATTCTGCTCTGTATTTGACTTTAGTGACACGAGGGTGTTTTCAATATTTGATGTAAAGTTACCACAATTAGCAGTTGTTGATGGTGGTTTTTAAACAAGGGGTAAAATCGAAAAACCCCATGACCTAGTGTTACCCGCAACACATTAACTAAGAGCATTTAACTCAGGTGTAAATAATTAATAGGGGTATTTTTTCAAAATACGAGATTAGGGTTTTCGACACAGAACCCTAATTCCAAAACTAAGCCGCACACTGCGCACCATGGCAACAATGCCAAACTAAGTCGCACACTGCGCACCATGGCAACAATGCCAAACTAAGTCGCACACTGCGCACCATGGCAACAATGCCAAACTAAGTCGCACACTGCGCACCACGGCAACCATGCCAAACCAAGCCGCACACTGCGCACCACGGCAACATGCCAAACCAAGCCGCACACTGCGCACCATGGCAACAATGCCAAACCAAGCCGCACACTGCGCACCACGGCAACAATCCCAAACCAAGCCACACCCTGCGCGCCACTGTAATAACGCCAAAACCAAGCCGCACACCGCGCACCATGGCAGCAATGCCAAAACCAAACTACATATCACACTCATTGGCAACCATGCCAAACTAAGCCGCTATGCCATTGGCACATGCCAAAGATAGCGCCCTAGGCTTGCAAAACGTGCAACTAGGTCAACATGGCCGTACGTGCCATTGGCACATGCCAACGCGTACCACAAGCCATATTTCCAAGATGCTATGCCATTGGCACATGCCAAATATAGCGCCCTAGGCTTGCAAAACGTGCAACTAGGTCAACATGGCCGTACGTGCCATTGGCACATGCCAACGCGTACCACAAGCCATATTTCCAAGATGTTATGCCATTGGCACATGCCAAATATAGCGCCCTAGGCTTGCAAAACGTGCAACTAGGTCAACATGGCCGTACGTGCCATTGGCACATGCCAACACGCACCACAAGCCATATTTCCAAGACGCTATGCCATTGGCACATGCCAAATATAGCGCCCTAGGCTTGCAAAACGTGCAACTAGGTCAACATGGCCGTACGTGCCATTGGCACATGCCAACGCGTACCACAAGCCATATTTCCAAGACGCTATGCCATTGGCACATGCCAAATATAGCGCCCTAGGCTTGCAAAACGTGCAACTAGGTCAACATGGACGTACGTGCCATTGGCACATGCCAACGCATACCACAAGCCATATTTCCAAGACGCTATGCCATTGGCACATGCCAAATATAGCGCCCTAGGCTTGCAAAACGTCCAACTAGGTCAACATGGCCGTACGTGCCATTGGCACATGCCAACGTGTACCACAATCCATATTTCCAAGACGCTATGCCATTGGCACATGCCAAATATAGCGCCCTAGGCTTGCAAAACGTGCAACTAGGTCAACATGGCCGTACGTGCTATTGGCACATGCCAACGCGTACCACAAGCCATATTTCCAAGACGCTATGCCATTGGCACATGCCAAATATAGCGCCCTAAGCTTGCAAAACGTGCAACTAGGTCAACATGGCCGTACGTGCCATTGGCACATGCCAACACGCACCACAAGCCATATTTCCAAGCCGCTATGCCATTGGCACATGCCAAATATAGCGCCCTAGGCTTGCAAACCATGCAACCTAAGCCAAGACAGCCACGCATGCCATTGGCACATGCCAACATGCTAGTTGGTAGCTTTTCCTACCAAGGCCACGGCCCTAATGGCCACACATGCCATTGGCACATGCCAAACACACACGCTGGTAGCCTAACTTGCAAACCGTGCAACCTACCACCAAGGCATTACGCACATGCCAAACACACACGCCGGTAGCCTAACTTGCAAACCGTGCAACCTACCACCAAGGCATTTCGCACATGCCGTTGGCACATGCCACACACGCCACTAGCACTCACGGCATTGCCACTTACACTCAACATACAACCTACCACCAAGGCATTACGCACATGCCAATGGCACATGCCACACGCGCCACTAGCAGCGCCACTTGCACTTAAGGTCCAACCAACGAGATATCAACACAAACCGGGGGATGCTTTCCGTGGTTTTGGTTTGGCGGTCACTGACTTTGTAACAGTACACTACGCTCACATTAAGAAAGCGTGAAAAGGAATAAAGCGGTCAAATAAATGAGGAAATAATGGTGAAAACGTTTTCACCCATTAACACCATGCGGTTACCACCTCCTCTCATTATTTCATCCTTTACTCTCTTCTTTCATGAGACCAGTGGTACGTTTCAAACTCGACTTGTATAAATAGGTCTTACCTATTTCCACCGCAGACGACAAGTCTCGGTCAGAGAAAAATACTACACTCTCGAGAAAAGGCAACTTTGCAAGCTCTCCAAAAGCTTTCATCTCTTGCAAGCTTCCTAAGCTTTCACTTTCTCGATACAAGTCGAGACACTACTCTCCCGTAACTATTCGGTCTCAACACCTTTCTTTGCTTCCTCCCCAAATCAACCCTTCTCCTTCACTTTGTGACCGAAGCAAGTTTGGAACGGCCATTTCTTGGTTTAGGCCGGACTTGTACATATTGATCTCCCGAATCTATAAAGTGCTCACGTGCAAAGACATTTGTTTAGGGTTTAAACCAGTTTCTCACTCACCCACCGAATTTACTGAAATCGGAAGAAACTATTTTCACCCATAAACAATTGGCGACCACAGCGGGAGGATTGATCTATCGGTTACAATACCAACTCCGACTCTTGATTTCGTTTCCCGAACGTCAAATCCCAACATGGTGGAACTCAGGTCCGGAGCGGCTGCCGAGAACACCAAGACAGTAACGCACCCCGATGTTAGCATCTCTCCCAATAACGTTGTTACGCCACCGGCTGACAACAGCAACATCGAATGCACTCCCTCAAGTGTAACACCGCCAATCACCATGGCCAGAGCCGCTTCCTCCTCTAGCGTCTCTGCACAACCCTCTAATCACGGCAACGAAAATATCTTTCGGGTGTCGCGCCACCGATCACTGTGGCTAGAGCCGCCGCCACGACCCCAAATGCTTCGTCTAGCATGGCGCCTCCATCCACGACCAAAATCCCAACTACCCCGCCAACGGGACGAGAAACCGGAGGGACAAGAGGAAGTCGCCCTTACGTCACCATCGCTGATCTGATGGAACGACAAGAGATGCTCGCCAGAGCCTAGACAGATATGGTTTCAACACAGAAGGAGGTACTCATCTTTCTCAAGACCCCGACGTAACGACAACCACGTGAGTCGCGCCTCCGCAGTCATTTATGAACGTCTCCAACAACCCCGATGCCAGCACCTCGGCGGAGCACGCCTCCATGGATGAGGAAACTCGCACTAGAATCCCATTGGAAAGAAATCAGCCACCCAACTTTGTCACGAGAGAAGATTTGGAACAACTCCTCTGCAACCGAATTAAGAATGATGAGTTGGACGTGCATCATCACCAACCCCCTTACCCGTCCGAAATATAGAGAATCCCTCTCCCAAGGGGGTACTCTTCTCCTCAATTTACCCTATACGATGGTACCGGGAATGCACGTGATCATGTTTCTCGTTTCCTGGAATCCCTAGGTGAACATGAATATAATCACGTTCTTCGTTTAAGGGAATTCTCAAAATCACTTACTGGAAGGCCGTATACATGGTACAACAAAGATCCCACCGAGCAAAGATTCCCAACTGGAGTAGCATGGTCACTGCGTTTTTACAAGAAATACTTCTTTGTGTCTCGAACAAGTTACCTTTTCGGACCTCGGAAGAATGTACCGGTGGGATAACGAACATCCGAATGATTTCGTCAAAAGGTTCGTGGTTCAAGCACTCGATCGTCACGACCCAAACGTGACCGAGCAACAATTGGTAAACGCATGCATCAATGGTATGGTTCCATCTACCGCGCCCGCTAGAAAACTTGCGTTTCCAAACATTCTCCGAAGTCCATGAAGTCGCCAGAACAACAACAAAGACCAAAGATTACTTGGAAAGAACTAGGCCAACTCGAACCGAAGACGCGCGCGAAACCTGCGGGAGTAGACGCCTCATCAACAAACAATTTAATGCCGGCTCATCCTCCGTGAACATAGTAAACGAAAGGGGAAAAAAGGAAAGCCACAACTACGAGCCACTAGCCGAAACGTGAAGCACCAGGCACAACGGAACCCTCGCAACGGAAGATCGTCACTAAAACTCCCGTGCAGCATCGTAAGACCGAAGGAAATACCCTTGATTTCCCATTCCCCATCGAGGAGGTGATTGACCTCCTAGAAGCCGGGTTCAAGATGATGTCATCGTGATTGCCACCACTCGGACGGCCACCAATCGAGGCCGAGATGGCGAACCCCAAATACCGCCATTACCACAGTTCGTTCACCACCCGACTAGCGATTGCAACAGACTGAAGCATATTTTCAAAGAAAGGATAGAAGCAGGAGAACTCCAACTAGGAGACGAAAGAGTGCATCGAGACCCACTACCAATAAGAAACTGCGGTTCCTCTGGGGACTCCGTACATGAGACCGTACAATCCATGATGCGACATGTATGCGAAATTCTCTATCTTTCCAAGGTTCGGCGCCAAGATATTTTCGCAACTCTCAATCGTGTTATATCCAAACCCAAACGGCTTTTTCTCTCCTCGGAATCCACGCCAAGGGCCCAAGCTTCCCAAACAAAGCGGCAGAGAACTGGGACTCGCCGACCACGTCCCGTTTAAGAGGTAACGAATTTGACGACACGCTCATCGACACGGCCTCCTACCACAACATCATTACTTTCAAGACACTCGAAGGCAAAGCAGGATTTATAAAACAAGACGCTACCTATTCCCCGTCCGTGATTAAGGACTTGAGAGGAGAAGCTTTGAGCGCGCATGGCTACATCAACTTAGAGATCGAGATGGGAGACGCTATAACACATAGCAAATTCCATATTGTCAAAGAACTAGATCACGACATGATATTGGGACGTTTATGGGTGCTTGACAACAAAGCAAAATTGGATGTGCCCTCCGCCAACGTCCACGCCCGAAGGAAATTTCAACAAGTCATCCCACCGGTTATCGCATCAACAAACTAATCAAGAAACCTGGACATCCGGAGAAGACTCGTTGGCGCTAGCTCATGGTTTTCAAATGCAAGTAAGTCTGACCAAGCAACTTTTTCTCGCAACCGTCTTTCCTTCCCCTTTCCGTCATGGGGACTCGGCGCGATCGCGCACGAACGCTGTCAAGAAATGCGAATGGGAGGTCGGACCATTTGAACACTTTGCAAGAAGCTTGGAAACTTCTATTGAAGCCAACGAAGCCAAGACTCAAACGGTCACACGACGTATGAACCCGTTTTCAATTGGAGATGTAGTGGTCAAAGGAAGCACGTTTCAAGTTGGGAAGATGATGTAAAAATGGATTTGCCCAGGTGAAGGAGAAAACGAGCCGTATCTGGTTGCGGATACCCTTTTGGGAGGATATTGCAAGCTCATCAATGCAGTCACACACCGAAGGCGTGATAATCCACTCGCGATGGCTCAAGGAATCCAATCCATAAAAAAAAAGGGGGCTGTACTTCCCATTTACTCCTTTTCTTTTTCAAGTATTCCCTTTAACAATTCCTCTTAGTAGTTGTACTTCCCCAAGATGAATACACCGTTTGTATTTCTCCCTGGGGATTCCCTTCCCGTCAAAAATATATATATATATATATATATACATCTCTTTCCAAGCAAATTCTCCAGATATCAGAGAAATACATCAGATAAACCCAGAAAACCACTGCAGAGCCATCTCTTCCAAAAAATATATATGAAGCAAAATGTTCATGATGAAGAAGAAGGAAAAGATGAGTTTACCAAAAAAAAAAAAAAAAAAAGAGGCATCAAGGGAACTAAGCAGCTAACAGAAATAACAAAAGGGAGGAACTAGCCCTCGAAGGATGGAGCACAAGTCCCCTCGGGCAAAGCTATCTTCAAACACTTCCCCAAGAATCCTTGGGCAACAAAGGTTCCATTCAACGGTTTTAGCAAGAACAACCTCAACATCCCATCCCGAAGGTAAAGCAGCCAAAGCAGCAGCAGTGTCCTCCCGACGACTATTCCAAAGATACGCCACCATAACCCCTCCGGTATCACCAAAACACCTTTGGCATCAACTTCAAAGGCTATTTCGCTGCCATCATATGATCCTTCAAAGGTTTTCTCAGCGACACTTCGGAGAAAGTTTT
The DNA here is from genome assembly GCA_023531295.1 of Papaver armeniacum. Classification (NCBI taxonomy): domain Eukaryota; kingdom Viridiplantae; phylum Streptophyta; class Magnoliopsida; order Ranunculales; family Papaveraceae; genus Papaver; species Papaver armeniacum. The sequence continues at coordinate 303,360 of JAJJWW010004624.1, forward strand.
TTGATTCATCCACATCAGGGTCAAGAGTCATGGCGCACTCCTCCATGCTCACTGAGCCCAAGAAAGTCTGAATATGCACCTGTTCTTCGTGGGGATAGATGGAAGGGAGGTCCTTAATGATTTCACTAGCTTCGTGGAATGGAGATTCAGTCCCAACCAATGCCTCCTCAAGAGAAGAAGACCGATCTTCACCAAGTCTTAAATCCTTCTCCGAAGAGTCAAAGACGCAGCCATCCCTGGAGGGTCCCATCACACACTGCAAAAGATAAAAATGATGACCCAGTTCTACCATATCTATGCACATGTAAAAGAGGATAACGCGAGCAGAGAAGAATACGAAACATACCGGTATGATCTTCTTAGCCCGAATGACCCTGGTTGGGGTGCTTTTGCAAGAATTAGACCTCGCGCCTTCACTTAGAGAACTTGGCTGGTTAGGAGATGATTCATCTCTGTGCGACATGACAAAGGAAGAAACTCGACAAGAAGAACCCTTTTCTCAAACGAGGAGACGATGCAATTATTTTGGGTATAAATACGGAATCTTAAAAAAAGGGAAAGGAAGCAATGAGGGACATAACGCTTCCAGATTTTAGCATGAATAATGCCTTAATTGAAGCCGCACGTGAAGGAAAGCAAGATAAGGAAACTTTGCTATCGGAAGAAACTCCCTCCTTGTTTACATCGGTCACGTCCGCAAGCACGCACATCTTCCACACTTTGCGCCGGCCCCACCAGCCAGCAGACGCAATTTTCCAAGTCACGCCCGCAAGCACGCACAGCTTCCACACTTTGCGCCGGCCCCACCAGCCAGCACACGCAAATTCCCAAGTCACGCCTGCAAGCACGCACAGCTTCCACACTTTGCGCCGGCCCCACCAGCCAGCACACGCAATTTCCCAAGTCACGCCTGCAAGCACGCACGCTTCCACACCTTGCGCCGCCCCACACCAAAGACACGCAATTTCCCAAGTCACGCTTGCAAGCACGCACATCTTCCACACCTTGCGCCGGTCCCACCAGCCTAGCACACTCGTTTCCTGGGCCACGCAACTTCCCAACGTCGCCCAAGCCGCACCGGCCCCACCGGATTGTGCCGGCCTCCCTATTTGTGCAAAACTCCCGCAGGCAAGGATCCCAAATCCTATTTATAAAAGGTCGACAAGCCCCTCAATTCTCTTTACGGTTTTCTTTGTTGATAGTCTGTCACCATCTTATGCTTACCTCGCAACAAAGCCCCTGCTCCGAGCTAAGCGGGGGACTTAATGTTGATGGTGGTTTTTAAACAAGGGGTAAAATCGTAAAACCCCATGACCTAGTGTTACCCGCAACATATTAACTAAGAGAATTTAACTCAGGTGTAAATAATTAATAGGGGTATTTTTTCAAAATACCAGATTAGGTTTTCGACACCGAACCCTAATTCCAAAACTAAGCCGCACATCGCGCACCATGGCAACAATGCCAAACTAAGTTCGCACATCGCGCACCATGGCAACAATGCCAAACTAAGTCGCACACTATCGCGCACCATGGCAACAATGCCAAACTAAGTCGCACACTGCGCACCAAGGCAACCATGCCAAACCAAGCCGCACACTGCGCACCACGGCAACCATGCCAAACCAAGCCGCACACTACGCACCATGGCAACAATGCCAAACCAAGCCGCACACTGCGCACCACGGCAACAATGCCAAACCAAGCCGCACCCTACGCGCCACTGCAACAATGCCAAAACCAAGCCGCACACTACGCACCATGGAAGCAACGCCAAAACCAAACTACATATCACACTCATTGGCAACCATGCCAAACTAAGCCGCTATGCCATTGGCACATGCCATTGGCACATGCCAAAGATAGCGCCCTAGGCTTGCAAAACGTGCAACTAGGTCAACATGGCCGTACGTGCCATTGGCACATGCCAACGCGTACCACAAGCCATATTTCCAAGACGCTATGCCATTGGCACATGCCAAATATAGCGCCCTAGGCTTGCAAAACGTGCAACTAGGTTAACATGGTCGACGTGCCATTGGCACATGCCAACGCGTACCACAAGCCATATTTCCAAGACGCTATGCCATTGGCACATGCCAAATATAGCGCCCTAGGCTTGCAAAACGTGCAACTAGGTCAACATGGCCGTACGTGCCATTGGCACATGCCAACGCGTACCACAAGCCATATTTCCAAGACGCTATGCCATTGGCACATGCCAAATATATCGCCCTAGGCTTGCAAAACCAGCACCAAGGACAACATGGCAGAACGTGCCATTGGCACATGCCAACGCGTACCACAAGCCATATTTCCAAGACGCTATGCCATTGGCACATGCCAAATATAACACCCTAGGCTTGCAAAACGTGCAACTAGGTCAACATGGCCGTACGTACCATTGGCACATGCCAACGCGTACCACAAGACATATTTCCAAGACGCTATGCCATAGGCACATGCCAAATATAGCGCCCTAGGCTTGCAAACGTGCAACTAGGTCAACATGGCCGTACGTGCCATTGGCACATGCCAACGCGTACCAAAAGCCATATTTCCAAGACGCTATGCCATTGGCACATGCCAAATATAGCGCCCTAGGCTTGCAAAACGTGCAATTAGGTCAACATGGCCGTACGTGCCATTGGCACATGCCAACGCGTACCACAAGTCATATTTCCAAGACGCTATGCCATTGGCACATGCCAAATATAGCGCCCTAAGCTTGCAAAACGTGCAACTAGGTCAACATGGCCGTACGTGCCATTGGCACATGCCAACACGCACCACAAGCCATATTTCCAAGCCGCTATGCCATTGGCACATGCCAAATATAGCGCCCTAGGCTTGCAAACCATGCAACCTAAGCCAAGTCGGCCACGCATGCCATTGGCACATGCCAACATGCTCGCTGGTAGCTTTTCCTACCAAGGCCACGGCCCTAATGGCCACGCATGCCATTGGCACATGCCAAACACACATGCTGGTAGCCTAACTTGCAAACCGTGCAACCTACCACCAAGGCATTCTGCACATGCCATTGGCACATGCCAAACACACACGCTGGTAGCCTAACTTGCAAACCGTGCAACCTACCACCAAGGCATTCCGCACATGCCGTTGGCACATGCCACACACGCCACTAGCAGCTCTGGCATTGCCACTTACACTCAACATACAACCTACCACCAAGGCATTCCGCACATGCCAATGGCACATGCCACACGCACCACTAGCAGCGCCACTTGCACTTAAGGTGCAACCAACGAGATATCAACACAAACTGGGGGATGCTTTCCAGGGTTTTGGTTTGGCGGTCACAACTTGCAGCGTACACTACGCTCACATTAAGAAAGCGTGAAAAGGAATAAAGCGTTCAAATAAATGAGGAAATAATGGTGAAAACGTTTTCACCCATTAACACCATGCGGTTACCACCTCCTCTCATTATTTCACCCTTTACTCTCTTCCTTCATGAGACCAGCAGTACGTTTCAAACTCGACTTGTATAAATAGGTCTTACCTATTTCCACCGCACGACAAGTCGGTCAGAGAAAATACTACACTCTCGTAAAAGGCAACTTTGCAAGCTCTCCAAAAAGCTTTCATCTCTTGAAAGTTTCCTAAGCTTTCACTTTTCGATACAAGTCGAGACACTACTCTCCCGTAACTATTCTCGGTCTCAAAGACCTTTCTTTGCTTCCTCCCCAAATCAACCCTTCTCCTTCACTTTCAGGACCAAGCAAGTCTGGAACGGCCATTTCTTGGTTTAGGCCGGACTTGTACAGATTGATCTCTCGAATCTATAAAGTGCTCACGTGCAGCACATTTGTTTAGGGTTTAAACCAATTTCTCACTCACCCACCGAATTTACTGAAATCGGCAGAAACGATTTTCACCCATAAACAGCAGTAGACTCCAGTCTCTAGAATTTGCACCATCTTTGTTAGTAAAATTAATTTCAATAATCATCATATAACTCACTTAAATGTAATTTATTTGATAACTTAGTTACATCAATAACATTATTTTTAAAATTCAGGCAGCTAGGAAATCAATAGAGAATAACATTTGTCTTCCAAGGGAGAAACTCGGTAAGGATACCTGACTTAGGCACTTTCTTTTTAACCTGTGTTACTTAGGCTTTTGAATTTATCGTTTGTGAGTATTTTGGTATCATATAAAAAGTGCAGTGCACATGTAAGCCCGTAGAGCCATATACTACCAATATAGAGAAGCTACTCTCAATTTTGATGAATTTTTTCAGAACCTTCTTAAGATTTTCTAGAGGTTTTTCTATGAAATTACAAAATAAAATTTTTTAATTAGGAGAAAACTATTGGGAACAACTTTTCACTAATTACATTCTTACAGTCGTGTTTTTTTTTTTTTTTTTGAAATTGGGAAGGAACCACAACTCAAACCCAAAACAGAAAAGCACCTCCTAAACTGTGTCCCCTAGCACATGGACACTAATCTAGAGGACCAGAACAAGGATACAAGTCATAAACGGACCTCCTTGGATTATTTGTAATTTTATTTCATGCTCCAATGTATTTAACAACAACAGTCTTGGAGAATCGTTTCACAAATCTAGGTATTACAGGAAAATGATGAGGATACAGATAGTTGGATTTCCAGCCTTTTAATCGCACCAATTCGAATTTGATTTTTTGCCACCTTCCGCCTTTGGCATGCTTAAAGGTATTGTTTCTATGAATTCATGCTTATCGAATTATTTTTTTAATTTATATTTTCTCATCGGTTATCACTTTACACTACTAACGGGTTACTCCACGTTTCATTTGGGAAGTTGCCAAAGATTATGTTTTCAAACTGGGGAAAAAAAACTGCTTCTCTCAAAGCCTAAGAATTATATCTGAACTTTAAGAGCATCTCAAATAATTGGGCAACAATAGGAAGCAAGGTTACTATTGCTAATAAAACCCTCTTCTAAAGAAGTACTGGCACCAAGGTAAGTTGGCCGACGTTTATCTTTAACCTCATCTCTACTTTTCTTTCTGATTCTATTGGTGATTGTACAATACCATACTCTCGCATTTCGAGTTTCATATTATGTGTTGTGGGTTTTTCCATAATCTCTATGAACATGCAGCATCTTTGTTTTTGTTAATTCATATAACCACTTCACTCAGTGTGCTCTCGCTTGAAGCACAATTGATGTGTTGTTCTACTTCTTCTTTTCTATGAGGATATATGCCTTTTATGGTAACTGTGGAGAAAATGATAGTTTAAAAAGTGATGTTTCTTTTAAATTTTTCATGTAGGAATTGTGTCAAGTTCACCACATAGATTTTTTATTTTTTTTATTTTGTAATAAGTATGAGTCTTCTTCTCTTCTACCAGTCTGTTGTCCCTCCATCCAATATAAGTGATTTGATTTTCTGTTACCTCTTGATTTGCTTTTGCATCTAGACTCTAGGACCATTAGATTTGGGTATGCCTTCTTCAAGATACCATGGCCAAGATTTGATGCTTGGGGATGGCATTTGTCTCGATGGTTGAATTAAACAGTTTTGATAATTGTTCTCAATGAACTAATTTAACTTTTAGTTGCTTCAAGTTCAAGTGGTGCGTACATAGGCTTTCTTCTACGATATAATGTTTGTTTTCAACTGAGTTCAGCTCTCATGTCCTACACTGTAAATGGGTAAGTCGTAGTTGGTTTACAGGATTTTGGGGTTTTGTTTGCTTGCTTACGTGTTTGTGGATCTTTTGTTATTATTATTTTTGTTTTTATCAAATTGGTTTCATCTTAGCTTCGTTTTCTTCTTTTGGTCTGGCTTTTCCTTAGCCATTTTCAATCTCAGCTATCTGATGTGTAATCAACTAAGTTAAGTCAACCTGTCAACCATGATTACAACTTCATCATGGCCTTGCTCTTACAACGGTTACGAGATAACTTTTGGAAAGAGTATGTGGTTTGGAAAGAGGACGTACATTTGAGCGAGATAGAATTATATATTGTATGATTCTGATTGATATCAAATTTTGGTGTTCTGTAAAGCTAAAGATAGTTATGGTTCTGATTGTATGATGAGTTAGATAAGAGTATAATTACACGAGACATTTAGTTAGATACTGTGTTAATTGATGTGATTGTTATTACGATGATGGCCTTCGCACCTTCGTAAAAGAGAAGTGTTATTATAATGTGGATATCCTAGAATAGTCGTTCTACAAGTTCACATATGATCTTCTCTTCCTAATTTGTTTCAGCAGGATTTGTCAAGACCTCATTGTTTGCAGACCAAAATATACAAGGACAACTACAGAACTACTACCTTCGTCAATTATACTATTACGTTGAAAAAAAAAATACTGATATTTTTGCATGGTAAGGTTCAAGGGAACAAACCAGACGATGCTTCGTCATCGATGGTGTGATAGGAAAGACATATCTTTCCGGTGTGCTGATTTCAAGGTTCAGTTTAGAAACCATGCCTAGCAAGTTTGTGGTCTTCTATGTTTTTGATCTTTGAATTTGCGGAACTTAGTGTTTTACATACATACATGAGATAAGGCGAAAGAATGCCAATATGGGTTTTCTTTAATTGCATTTTCCCTTCTAGAGTTTATTAATTTTTTTGATTTATATTATTTTTTTGCACATCAGCTCCAGATATCAGTGATTAAAGATTTTGTAATATGGATTCACAAGATGGCTAATGATGGGTACTGCTAATGTTATGGAGGTCCTGAACAAAAACTAGGTATTGTTTTATAAAGTTCAATATTTTCAAAGTGGTAAAAAACAGACAAGAAAAAAAACCTAAAATAGATTTTGACAAATCTTACTTGCTAAAATATATAAAAAAAATCTTGGGGAGTATTGTATATTAGAATGATCTTCAACCTTTTCTTTTTTCAATGTACTCTATTTTTGTAAGTAATCTTTGGTCTTTCATATTTGGCATGACCAATTACTAAATCACTAACAACCAATGTCGCATTGTAGGTTGCCTACCATTGACTTTAAGTGCATGATGACTGTCATTACAGCTTGGTGTGATTTTACTCACCCATGAGTGTGATTTTATTACATGTCCCAAATTTTTAACACATAAAAATCCTAAACATATATAACCACAAATACGCCAGATCAAGATGGTATATTGTTTTTCGTATGACATTGTGACGAAAGAAAAATTACTAACATGATACTCATTCACGCCAATATAATTGCTCAATAATTCAATAACAGTAACATACAAAAAACAAAAAATCAAATATGCAAAAGCTTACAAATTTTATAATTGCTCAATAATTCAATAACAATAACATCCAAAAAAAACAAAAAATCAAAATGTGCAAAAGCTTGCAAATTTTAATTCTAAGAGATCAAATTTGCAACTGTGAACCCACGGTATCTCTAATACCACAAAGAAGGCTACGATATAACATGGAATCTACGTGCAACACTTTATACAAGATCCTACAAATCGCAATACAAGGAGACATGAGATTTATTTCACATCACTCAATCAAACAAGGGAATTCCTAGGTACAAGCTTATCAACACACTAATTAATGATCTCAAGGAAAAAAACTGGAGATGTGATAGACCAACATGTAATTACACTATAAATTGCATTAAATTTTTTTTTTGGAAGGTATTGTATTGAGTTGCTTATAGTAAGATCGTTACAATATGGTCTTAGGTTTTGGGCAGAGTTAAGGGTTTTTAGGGTTTTATAAAATTATAGGGTTATTTACTCCTCATCTCAGCATTATCGGTTCTAATAAATTTCTCCTCCAATTAGAGGATGTTGATTACTGTGGTGTAATAAGAGATCTTTCTATGAATGCTAAGAAGTTTTCACAGTTGTGCTTAAACCATCTCCAAATGAGAAGTTTTTAGTAATTTAGGGTACGCTTTCTTACATTCTGGATTATTTTATTGGATTAAACTTATCTAATAACTCACAGTTCTGATGAATTTTTATTCCATGGTTAATTAGTAGCAGATCAGTATCCTCGAAACTCGTATACAAAACCACATTATACGTTGACTTCCCTTGCACATTTGTTGCTATCGACCAACGCTAAACGTAGTTGCAACTTCATTGTTAGTTTACTTCACTACAAATCAATATTTAACTTAACCATATATGCCAGACATTTAAGTGGATTTAACAAAGAAAAACATCTAAATCATATAAAAATCCAACATGCTTAGTTAATCATTTAAGTGGATTTAATAAAGCGAGGACAGACAATTCCTATAAGTTGCCAGCACTTTAGATTCACCTAAACCTTTTCATAGTTTGATGTATGCTGCTTAAATGAAACTTTGTCGACACTATGGATAATATTTTACAATGTTCGCAATAAAACTCACTTCACTACCGCTCACTTTCATTTACTCGACCGCATTTGGTTGTTCAATAGTTAATTATACATATCTAGGTTTCAATTATCCTTTTTTTTTCCCGCCTGAATTGGATTATTTATGATTTCCTTTCTTCATTTTTGGATTTTGTAGGTGTTCAGATGAGTTCTGGATACTTTAACACTACCAATTTGACTATTTTAGCAAGTGGACTAATCTCCATCGATGACAACACCGCTATTACGCCTCGCAAGACACTCTACGAACGTTGTTCCTGTTGTGGGGATTTTTACATGTTAATTTCTGTTACACTCTCCCGTTGTGTTTGTGTAGTATCCTTTATGGACAGGCTATCAATATTAGCTTCATAAAGGTACTGAGTTTGATAAGATGGCTCTACTATTTAAATTTTTATTAGAAGATCAATTAAAACGACAACTAGATTTGTGAATACAATAATTTTCTTAATTTTATGTATTAATCAGGGGGAAGTGACGGTATCCTTAACTTAGCTCTACTTTTTGGATGCAAGACAGTTGAAGTTTTTTTTATCAATTCTGAGCATGTATCATCAATGTTATATATCGATGCTCCAAGTATCCATATAGCATGTAGAAGTATCTAGTGTCATCAATCACCTACCACTTGAAAGTAACTCACTGTTGCATTTCTTATGTTTCCAATGTCTATGCATGTTGCTACGAAAGACTGTTTTTTGTTAATTTAATTTCTCTAAATATCCGAGTATTTATCTTGCAGACAAGTTAAAGTTCACAGCAGGAGTATTGCTTGGCGAGTTTCAAAGTACTGTGACTTCGTTTGCGATACTAAAACTTTAATTGCAAATTTTGTTGAAACTGAAATATGATGACTTTCTCATGTTGATTCTGACAACCCTGCCAATCCAAAGGTATGAGCTTAATCTTTCATATTATACCCTCGATGTTGAGAAGTCATGCATAATGGTTAGAAGCGTTCACTTTAGACTAATAGGATGTAACAAAGATTGGTATCAACGTAAAGTTCTCCCCTAAGTGTTATTCTTTAAATTACAATAAAACTAAACAGGTAAATTGTAGCTTCCAGGCTCAATGACTGGTGGTCAGATAGGAAATTAGGCTGTAGCTTTCTTTAAATATTCATACTGTATTTTTGTGGTTTAATTGTGGATGTGTTTGGTGGTTGTTTCTTCACTGGATCAGAAGAAGGGTAAAGTAATAGTGTTGGTAAGAAAAAATATCGTAATCTTAAACGACAAATCAATACGTGTATATATTTTTGTCGTGTTCAGAATAAATGGGTTCCAAATGACAAGCTTCGATTTTGGAGTGAAGGAGCAGCAGCCAAAGAACATGGTTGAATAATGTCAGCACGACATGTTCCCTGTTAAAAAGCTTGAGGTTACTTTACTTTATGTCAATCTCAATGTCCTTGCTATGTTTGAATGCAAACCCATTAAGTGCATGTATTACAAAAGAATACAGCATACACAAAAGGTGTAGATTCATGTCCTAGTGAACTTATATAATGTATCCTTACTCAGTTCAGTTATGTTTCCTTTCGCTACCTCACTTGCATATATAATCTCAGGAATGATGTTAACTTTGGAGATAGATTTTAGAGAGGTTTGATGTAGAGTCATGTAGTATATGGCAGTTTTGATGTTGTGCATGAGACAGTTCACCTGGATTTTTGAGGTAAGGTTTCAAGTCAAAATGATCAATATATGCAGACAATTAGAGTACGCGTCTATGTATATAGTTTCAACAGATGAAGAACATATTGTTATCAATCAAACAATATTAGGTACAACACAACAACAAAAAAACCTACAGATGGCGCCCTTATTTCATCAGCAAAAAATCTATGGATTCCAAAATAAAATAAAATGAGTTGGAACAGCATATGCAGGGAGAACAATATCAATATGAAATTATTTTTTCACAGTATTATCTGAATTCAGTTTTATGAATAATTTTTCATATCGACATGTATTTTATGAAATACATGTGAACATCATGGGGGTTTAAATAACTAAATTGCTTACTTATCTTTTAAGAGTATTTAGATACATTGATTAAGATGTAGTCTGTTTTAATGTATGTAAACTTAAGGCTATCACGGGAGGTTGAGCCGGGGCCGTAAGGCCCCCGGTGATACCTAGTACATATATATATATTACCTACCAGTTTTCTATAATAACCTTCGTATATATGTACAACAAAAACATTATTCTTAGGATAGGGTGTCCAACGGGATGACTGATATTTCATCCGCATCTAATTTGTGAAAACTGCTGATTTCAAAAATCCACCCACGGCCAATCAGCTGAGGGACGAATCAGCTGCCCACCCGCCAAAATGCGGATTAGGATAAAATCCATGGATTTGGGTATTTTGCTTATCCACATTTGTGATAGAATCTTGTTTGAGAGGCCCATGAAGCTCTCTTCGTTGTTGCAAGTCTCAGCCTCCTAGGGCACTTCTTATAAGAAAATTTGTCATCTCCTCTACCAAAGTAAGTGATAGAATATTTTTTCGAGAGATAAACCTGGTGGTGCTGCTAACGTTCACCTCATCTCAATGTAAGCAATCTGGATTCATCATTGTGCAATCATCCTATTTTTAGATCCTTATTACTGTCCGCACTCCCACACAATATTTGACTCCAATTTCTTTTTCCTTTTCAGCTTGACACCATGGTTAAATGAACTTAATACATATCGTTATCGTTTTCTAATCGTGCGTATTTTGGATGCACAAAGTCATAGAGAAAAAATGTAATGAACTTAGACCAGATAATCAAGAATATTTTTCTTTTTATACATATACGAACGAAAATAAACTCTCATGTTTTAGTAAGGTTTGCATATTTATGGCTTCCAGAGTTAAAAAAATAAATATCTTGGAATTGAGATGTACGAGGGAATTGAATTCAGTACCGATGAATTTGTCAATGTATACTTTATACGTTTGTCCATACTTACCATCAACAATACAACTCCAGCATGGAGAATCACATATTGGGTTATTTAGCGGACATTATTCTTTGCAAGTACATAAGATCACTCCTTAGTACAAACATTGGGACGAAGGTAATTTGATACATCCATTTGTTGAGAGTATAGGATCTAACAATCGAAATATTTGGTAATAAGTCTTCATATTGGACGCAACTCGTTGCTGGTTTAGGGTCTTTCCTCCACAAGTAGAAAGTGGTTTCAATTTATTTTGGCTGTTGTATCATGAGTAATGTAAACACAAAATTGGTTAAAAAGACCAAAATCAACAATTTCTGGGTGAAAATGACATTTAGATTTTGATACTGTTTAAATGACCAAAAATGTAAAATAGCCAGGATATAAACAGTTTCATCCTAATCATTTTCAAATATTTTTTATTATTTTTAATTTAAATCAGGATGCATCCAGTTTCATCCTTACTACGGCCTCAGTTTCTGGAAAAAAGATACTTTCACTTTTTCACTTTTTTATGTTTAAGTCAGAATGAATCCAGTTTCATCCTTGCTATTTTTTTAGTGTCCATTTCACCCGTACTAATTTTTACACGTCCATTTGAAATGTTTTAAAAATATTTGACAAATGTTAAAAACATTCTTTTTCTAATATGTTTTCTTTTTATTAAATTATTATTTTATTTTTTGGGGGAGAATTCACTCCCTTCTTTTGCTCCCAAAATGATATTGTATATGCTGAAAAGATAGTAACGTAGAAAACACGTATCTAATGCCAACAAAAAATGTAATAAACTATTTTTTTTATAAAGAATAAAAAATTTAATAAATGTTGTTTTTGGTTTTTTTTTGTACTTGCTATAGAAAATCGGAACACAAAATTGGTTAAAAAGACCAAACTCTACAAATGTTGGGTGAAAAAGACATCTATATTTTGATATTGTTTAAATGGACAAAAATACAAATATAGCCAGGATGTAAACAGTTTCATCCTACCCATTTTCAAATACTTTTTTTTTTTAATTTATATTAGGATGCATCCAGTTTCATCCTTGCTATTTTCTAAGTTTAAGTCAGGATGTATCCAGTTTCATCCTTAATATTTTTTTTTGTCCATTTCATCCATACTAATTTTTACTCGTCCATTTGAACCAGGTTTTAAAAATATTTGGACAAATGACCCATTTTACGAAATCGGAAATGATAAAACTACTGACGCCAAATCCCGATACCAAATCGCGTTTGAGACAGAATTCTTGATGAGCCCAAACCCACCCCTATTGTTTCCCGTGGGTTCCACCGGTTGTGTTTATCGGGACAAAATTTGGGATTGAAAATCGGTGGGTGTATCATCATCCTACCCATAGAAAATAAATACTCAATTTGTTGCCAAGCAACCGAAAAAAGTACTTATAAGTTCTAACAATGTATCTTTAAAAGACGTACATGCATCCATTAATATAGAAAAATATCATTATGCGGATCTAAATGTCTGCTTATTACAAAACCAAAAGACGAATTAGGGGATTTACTTAGAGAACTTTTTGTATGCACAAATGCAGGCCCTAAACTAAATGTGAGGTTAATAAAATAGAAACAAACAAGATTTGTGTGAATGTGCTCACAGTCACATATACATTACTCATAACCGCTATCGATCTAAGATTCCAAATTACTACTGTAATTCAAAATAATAATAATAAAAAATAAAGAATTATTTTATTTATTTTTGAAGAGATTAGAATTGTTTAGCGAGCCGCGATCCATGACGTAAATGGTAAAATAGACAATTTCCTTTTCTATAGAATAAGCGTAGCTATTCAAAAAGGTATTGGAGCCCAGCTTGTCGCTAGGCTTCCGACGACCTCAATATACGAACCTCTTTTTTGATTTCTTTTATTGTAAAAAAAATAGTAATAATAAAAATCTAAATATCTAGATACTCTTGGTTAAAAATTAAAAAAAAAAATATGGAAAGGAAAGGAAAAAATAATAATAAAATTGATATAAAAAGCTCCGAGTGCATTTTATACCATACAATGTGATGTTTTTATGCGATTACAAAGATTTATATAAACTAAAAATGTACGAGGAAATTGAGTTGTTTAAAATCACTCAACCGGTACTTGTCATACAATATGATGTTTAAGGGTCTTTAAACCGGTAGTTTCCATATGATCTTATCTGTTCTAATGGCTCAGGAAAGTTAAGAAGACACTGAACACACAATGCTCCTTCAACTTTCAAGCATGCCACTTTAGCCGTAACATTACACTTTGTACGAAGTGCCGCTTAACTCTCGTGAAATTCTAACACAAATGTTACCTGGAAACACAAGACGGAACCAGAAATTGATACCTATGAACACCCCCAACAGTAAACTATAAGGAACCCCAACCCTTTCTGACACGTTGATCTCATTTTGTATTCGGAAAATGGGTTATTTGTCCAAAAAATTTAAAACACGGTTCAAATGGACGAGTAAAAAATTTTATGGGTGAAATGGACAAAAAAAATAGCAAGGATGAAACTGGATTCATCCTGGCTTAAACTTAAAAAATAGCAAGGATGAAACTGGATGCATCCTGTGTAAAATAACAATAAGAAAAAATATTTGAAAATGGACATGATGAAACTGGTTACATCCTGCTTATTTTTAAATTTTTGTCCATTTAAACAGTATCTAAATCTGACTGTCCTTTTCACCCAGAAAATTTTGATTTTGGTCTTTTTAACCAATTTTGTGTTTTGTATTGTGCAAATTTTGTATGCACTATACCACCGATAAATGCACATTGAACTGATTCTTGAGAGTAAACGATCATGAAACTGATCCAGTCCTCATATCCTGTTGTATAATTTGCCCATCTATAGGTTTCAAACAAACAAACAAAAAAAGTGAAGAAAAATATTTAAGATGTTTAATTGAGTGCATTCTCTTTATACTGCAGTTTCGTTTCTCGTTAAAATTTATAGTTTTCCTTCTTATAAAAAGCATTTTATTAGCGTTTTGCTGATCAGTTTGGTAAATTGTGTTTTGGATTGACCACAGTAGTGGACTAATCACGACAAATAAACGGAAAATAATCACAGATAGGGCAATGATATTTATCTATGGTACAGTGATTTTGTGCACCTATTATATCATTGTCAAAGGTGGGCACGGATATTAGAGGAAGGGTATCGATCCTTATAAGATAAAATAATCATAACAACTGGAATTCTGGATTGGGTACATTTCCTTAACAATCATATAAAGATTAAAAAAAGGCAAGACAACACTGTTAATAAAAATAATAAATGTCCAGGAAATACCTATACGACTATACACTTTAACAAATTCTTCGTCGCTTTTCACAATATCTGTAAGGATTTTTAGCAATGTCGTTAAGCGTTTTCCGGCGTTTATAAGTTCTTTAAGCCTTTCCTTGCTTACTTCTAGCAAGTGCTCGGTATATCTTTCGGGTTTCTTTGATCGAAACAATAAATAAGTAAGTCATCTACTCGTGGTTACAAATTCTTCCTACACGCCAGTAGTATAGTTACCATGGTTTTGTGGGAAGCTACACGAACCAGTATAATTAGAAATATAAAAATTCAATTTATTTTTGGACGGAGTCAAATACTAAGATACCGAGTTTAATGGCTCCATCCTGATAATTAGATAATCAGTGTATGCTTTTTATTACTTTCACTTGACTCTTTGTTATTCTTTTATTCTTTGAGTGATCGACTCTGAACTTGGTCTTTTTTTATTCTTTTCTTTTTGGTCGGTTGTATTTTTTTGTGTTGAGGTACGCCCTAAATTACCGCTCTCTTAAAAAAGCGAATCCTATTGACCGATCAAAACAAAAAAAAAATCCCATGTTTTTTTTTGTTGCTTTGAAATGATAGTTTTGTGAACTACACATAATTATCATTTTATGTTAGTTCATGGTATGCACCAATACCACTAAACAAATGCCAATGCGAGACTAATGATCAAGATGCTTTACCACATTTTCTGTTCGGTGATCGTACATAAGAATAGCCCAACTCTCTCCATGAGTGCTTTAGTGTATTTTGTATTTTATGATCGATTTTTGTGGTGAAAGACACAAATTTCCAAAGAATTGAGATGTTTGAGAAAATTGAGATGAATTATAATGATTTTTCTTAACTAACATAGTCAACATCGAGATTTTCCTCTTTGATATGGGTACCAAATTATAACAACAAGACGTTCATCAAATGAGGTTCGAACAAAGTTCTGAAGAAAATAAAGGCTTTGTAAATTAGAGTATGGAATGGATGGGCTCAGTTGGATGAGTGATCACATATTGAACTTGAACTCTTTATCGACGATGCTTATTGCCTGCATGGGTGAATGCTCGAAGGGCTATTGACGATTCTAGCTTCTCGGTCTTAAGCTTTCCAACTCTTTGCTATTGGTGATATTTTTTCCGGCACAAATTCGTTATAAACTGATTTATCATATTTGATTTTTATTACGTGCTATTAGTTTACTACATTAAATATTGTATTTAATAACTAATTTTAATTACTTGTTTGTAATTAGCATTTGCGAGCTAGGTTTTGATCCGTCCCATGCATACCTCTCTTTATTTTATAGTCCTAGTTAACACAAATAGAACCAAATTAACTTCCACCAAAAAAAAAAGATGTGGTTGTCTATTAGTCTTTACGTATATATAATTTTTTGTCCAATATTTTTACTGCACAACATACACCGGAGAGAATAGTAAAACGGAAAATGGGTCATTTGTCCAAAAAAATTTAAAACACGGTTCAATTGGACGAGTAAAAAATTTTATGGGTGAAATGGACAAAAAAAAAATAGCAAGAATGAAACTGGATTCATCCTGGCTTAAACTTAAAAAATAGCAAGGATGGCGGGATGCATCACGTATGAAAATAAAAATAAGAAAAAATATTTGAAAATGGACAGGATGAAACTGGTTACATCCTGCCTATTTTTAAATTTTTGTCTATTTAAACAGTATCTAAATCTGACTGTGCTTTTCACCCTGGAAATTTTGATTTTGGTCTTTTTAACCAATTTTGTGATAGTAAAACTCTAACTTTTTGAATTTTTGATGATAAAAGAAAACGAAATTTATTTTTATTTTATTTTTGTGTTTTTGAATATAATCTGTTCTAAATTATTGTATACTAAATTTATTGTTCCATCAGTTTTTGATTTATACTAGACTGAATGTACTACTTTTATGAAAAAGTTCATTAACGTGCAATTTTATCAACAATATAAAACCTGTCTCTCGGGATTTTATTTCGTTTTCCCTCGCAAATGACCAACTGGTAGGTTTAATTAAAAATAATTTATCAGCCGAATCCGAAACACCTCAAAAACATAAGAGCTGAGAAGAAAAAAAAGACAAAAGGTGAATCCCTCCTTAAACAAATGCTCATACTGGGAGAACGCTAACCGATTTATTTGAACTTTATCTCATGATTTATAAAGGGGGATATCGCTATTACCGGGGGTGATACCAATTAAGCGATCCGACGGCCAGGATTGCTTAATAGTTTTTTGTCCTATATGGATTGGTATAACTTCAAGTAATACCGGTATCTCCTTTATAAATCGTGCTTTTATCTTATCTGAATCTTATTTCTTACATCCGATCGAAAAATTACTTTTGACACTATTCAAATATGTGTCCGATGAATCACCAAATTTAAAAGTCAGGTAAGTACATGCAAGATACAATAAAGTAGAATAAAAAAAATAAACCAACGAATAACCTTAAATCGACAAGTTTGTCCGAAATCACAAAACAGAAAATGATGTACTCATGGATACTCTCACCAACAAACATTAAGAAGCCCAACCCTTTTATGACACGGTTTTCTCATGGGAAAATTAGGCTAAGGCCTCAAAAAAAAATATTATTATTATTGTCAGGCCCAAGAATAATTTTAGTTTTTATGACATCCATAATTATATTTTTTTTGATACGAATGGAGGTGTTTTATTAAATAGCTGAAGTTCTTACATCAATTGAAACCTCCAAGAATTTATCAACTAAAAATTCTGGAGGATTAATGGACCAAGTACCAGACACATCAAATTTCCTAGCATGCTTGGCCAGTTCATCCGCTGGACCATTGCATTCCCTAATGGTATGTTTACATACCCAACTCTTAAAATTTCTTAAATAAATTAAAATATCCTTAATAATAATATAATTTGCCAGCATAGGCAAGAGTTATTCCCATTCACTGCATTAGCAACATTGCTCGTCTACTTCTATGAGGAGATGCTTTACGTTTTTTTCCAAAGCCCATTGAACTCCATCCAACACTGCGAAACATTCTCCTTCCTCTGCACTTAGTACTTGTTGTCTTGCGATGCATCTTGAGCCTTCATGACCACCTGCAAAATTTCTTAGTATTAGTCCTATGCCACAATGAATAAAATTTGGTTTGAAAGATGCATCACAGTTTAGTTTCAGAAAAGGATATTGAGGTCTAGTCCATCTTTGGGATCTGTTTATAGTAATCATGTCCTGTTGTACTCTATGACTTTAAACTTGTGAGACGGAGGACATTAGGGTTTGTATATTTCTTATGGTATTCACTGGATTAGCCTTGTGATGCTCAAAAACACAACTACATCTCTCTTTCCAGACTTCCCAAATGCGCAAGCCATATGTATGATCCAATCTTCATCAAGTGAACCATTGTTAGTTTGTAAATCAAACCAACTTCTTACCCAATCTATTATATTAATAGAATTATGAAGAGATCTTCGACTTCCAGGAACTGAAGTGTATACAACTCTTGTGAAGTTGCAGTACATAAGGATATGTTCTGATGTTTACTCATGGAGCAATCAGACGGAATACCCCAATTTTTCTCATAATTCTCCCACTGGAAGGAGCAGAATCATTCATAATTATATGAAATTTTGAAAAATGTCTGCATAACTGGTTATGCATCCTAATTTTTCAGGGGTAAATTTGGCAAGCAAACTAGAATATAACATATCTAATAAAACCGTGCCTTGGAATTTTACAAATTTTATATCGTTAAAAATCTTTTTAAGAGAGCTGCACAACGAGTACAAACAACAATCTCAAATTTTTGCTTTTCACGGAAAAATCGGAGGTGATCATCATTTTAGGAAAAAAATTCGAAAACTTGATACATAACCATTATGCAGCCACCAAAAAAGATGCATAACACATTATGCAGACACAACAAAAACATGAATAAAATGTATGCAATCATATTTTGGTTCATGCATTTACTAGTTTAGTTATGCAACTACAAAAACGATATATACGCCTAAAAAAATAACATCACAAAAAAAAAGACGCATAAGGAATCATGCAATAATTTTCTCGACTACATAACAAGTTATGCATCCATTGTTTTGGTTAATTTCGGTTCTTACAAAAAAATTCGATGCATAATGCGTTATGCAGCCATATTTTTGGATGCATATCAAGTTATGCATCAATTTGTTTATTTCAGTGCTTACAAAAAAGTGGTTGCATAATGCTTTATGCGTCCATTTTTCATGACTGCAGATATTATTTTAGGTGCATGACAAGTTATGCAGTCTTTTTTTTTGTTGGTTTCAATACTAACAAAAAAGTTGTTGGATAACGTGTTCTGCAACCATTTTCTGGAATGCATAACAAGATATGCAACAACTTTTGTAGATGCATAACAGGTTATGCAACCATTTTCTCGGCTGGATAATAGATTATTCAACCATTATGACCAACACCAACACCAATACATCCGTAGCTTCCCAACCAACAACACCAAATAGAAATTAGATCTCGAAACATCAACAGCTGAATTTGTAGACAACTAGTGATTTCTTCTCGATCACCACCAAAATGAATGAATTAAGACTACAGAAAATGTGTAGCATATGACACAACAGTACACAAACTTTAAACCTCCACCCAATTTATATACTTTCAAAGCTCAAACTGCAGAAACATAGCTAAGTATAGGGGATGAGAGAATGCCTGTGTAAGTGGCGTGGTAGGATATCTCTGGTAGTGCATAGTCATCCACTCCACCGCCATCATAACCACCAAGCAACACTAGCACTTACGCTACCAATACCACCTCCTGCAATAACACTCTCTGCATCATTCAAGTTCCTTCCGACCAAACAAACTAAATTCTCTACAATCTACGACATTGTCGCTCGAACCACCGCTTTCCGGTTGTAATGTTAAGTTGCCACAGTCATTACCACGCATACGAAGGCATCCAAATACAAGCAAGAAGGAATATATAGTTTTAAAAGATGCATATATCTAACTAACAACCATTTTCTTAAGAATTTCATAGGTGTTTCATATAGTTTTAAATCCAAATTCTCCATCTCAGTTGCAATTTTCATACCTCTCAAAGCTGCATATATCCAAATTGATGATGATTCTCAATATTTATCCGACAAAGAAGTGTAGGAAAAAAACAAGAACACTTGCAATGAACTAGTGGGATGCGGGGGAAGTGAAATTAACACCTTAATCCGCATACCCTACCTTGAAAAACAACTTGGAGAAAGAGAGATCAAAAAAGAGTATTACTTTTTGTTAACTTTTTAGATTTCATTAGAGGTACATAAATTGTACACATGGTGCAACAAAGATGCACCTCAAATATTCAAACACCACATGAAAACAGTAGATAATATGTCGATATAAAAAGGCACCATATACTCGAACAACATATGTGTACAGGATACAAGAACCAGAAGAAAAAAAACTAGAAAAAAATTTGTTAATGATTACAAGTTTTAATGTCTCCAAAGAATATAGACTGATGTAATAAGCATAATTGGTCAATTTTTAGCGCCTAGTTTTTTTTTTTTTTGATCGGTCAAATAGAAATTTCATTGAAAAAGGGCACTTAAGAGGGGTGCCTTAACCCAATGATTACAACCGAACAAAAAAAGGGGAACCGAAAGGGGATTCGGCTACCCAAATAAAAAAAAACACAAAAATTATGGAGGCCAATATAATGAATCCCATAAAGAAATCACAATATTTGCCGTAAGCCCTAGCATTTTTGTATTTGATTCGTCCCAAAAGAACGCTTGTAATTTGATCTCTCTAATGAGGCTTGACAAAGTTTTCTTTTTGTTATCGAAGGTTCTTGCATTTCGCTCTTTCCACATACACCACCAAATTGCAACCGGGATGTTATTCCATATGCGGCTAAGTCTTTCGTCTCCCCAATTAAACTTCCAAGTCTTGATAGATACAATGATATTAGGGTTGTATGATCATCCAAAGTGGCATCCTTCAACGAAGTAATCCCATATTCTCCGGGTTCTCCAACAACCATAGAACAAGTGCGAACTCGATTCATCGTCTTCCTCACAAAAACGACAAACACTAGAGACATCCATACCTCTTCTTAAAAGTTTATCCGCCGTCATTACCCGATCATGAGAGAGAAGCCAAAGAAAAAATTGATTTTTTGAGGGTACTCATTACTCCATACAACATTGATTGGATAATCCCGGCTCACCTTGATCGTCGTTGTCTTTACTTCCATCCTTAACCGTATATTGACCATGATCACTACCAACCCAAATTCGGGTATCCGTAACCGCTTCTTGAATAGAGATGAAAGAGAGACGATTTGATATAGATAACACTTCACTTGTAATGGATTGAGAGTATCTTTGCCTAGACATAAATGCCCACCTTACACCATCTTCCCTAACTTCATACATACTAGCCACCACAAACTCCTTGGTCCTTGAAGCTTCATAAGCCAAAGGAAACATATCGCACAATCTTCCTTCACAAAGCCAAGAATCTTCCCAAAATTTGGTTTCCTTACCCGCTCCAATCTTGAATCTAATATTTTTATTGAAATCTTCAAGCTCTTTATAGATATTAAACCACAAGCTACCGCCTTTCGATCCTTTGGGTTGGAGGGTTTCCCAACCGGTAAATGTTTCACCAAATTTTTCAACTATGATCTTCCTCCAATACGCTTCTTTCTCTACGCCAAAGCGCCACCACCATTTTTTAGCAAAAGCCGAGTTCATTTGCTTAGCTCTTCTTATACCAAGACCACCTTTTTCTTTTGGTTTTGAAGACAATTTCCAACCAATATTGTGAATTCTTTTCCTATTTTCATCATCCCATAAGAAATTTCTCACAATTCTATCAATTTTATTAGTTATGGAGCAAGGAGCAAGAAAAATAGAGAGATAATAAATGGGTAGGCTATCTAAAACGCTTTTGATGAGAGTTAACTTACCTCCTCTTGCTATTGTTTTTCCATTCCAAGAAATAACTCTTTTTCCACAAATTTCAAGTGTTATTTCCCATTTTTGGGTGCCTCCTACCTTATCTCCCAAAGGTAGGCCAAGATATATGCTAGGAAAACTCGCATACTTGCATCCAAGCATGTTAGCTCAAACCCGACTCCAAATGAGCTACTTTTGGAGAAATTTATCTTCAAACCCGAAGTTAACTCAAAACAAAGATGAAGGTAACGAAGGGCATCAACTTGTTCTCTCTTAGCATCAAGAAAAATGATTGTATCATCGGAAAATTGTAAGTGATTTATTTTTGTTCCCCCCTCCTTGACGAAAAAACCCGAGATTTGATCTTGTTCTTGTGCTTTGTTCAACATACAACTTAAAACTTCACCAACAATAATAAAGAGAAAAGGAGAAAGGGGGTCTCCTTGACGGAGTCCCTTTTCACTACCGAAGTAACCAAAATACGATCCGTTGATAAGAACCGAGTAATTTGAGAATGTTAAACAATTTCTAATCCAAGCCCTCCAAACACCACCAAACCCCATCTTGAACAAAACTTCATTTAAAAAATTCCAATTCACATTATCAAACGCCTTTTCGAAATCAAGCTTACAAACCAACCCCGGTAATTTTTGACGAAGTCTAGAATCCACACATTCGTTTGTTATCAATACTCCATCAAGAATTTGTCTTCCTTTTGTTGATGGTGGTTTTTAAACAAGGGGTAAAATCGTAAAACCCCATGACCTAGTGTTACCCGCAACACATTAACTAAGATCATATTTAACTCAGTTGTAAATAATTAATAGGGGTATTTTTTCAAAATACGTGATTAGGGTTTTCGACCACGAACCCTAATTCCAAAACCAAGCCGCACACCGCGCACCATGGCAACAATGCCAAACCAAGCCGCACTTTGCGCACCATGGCAACAATGCCAAACCAAGCCGCACACCTGCGCACCATGGCAACAATGCCAAACCAAGCCGCACACTGCGCACCATGGCAACAATGCCAAACCAAGCCGCACATGCGCACCATGGCAACAATGCCAAACCAAGCCGCACACTGCGCACCATGGCAATGATGCCAAACCAAGCCGCACACTCGCGCACCATGGCAACGACGCTAAAACCAAGCCGCTGACATCTGCGCACCATGGCAACGATGCCAAACCAAGCCGCACACTGCGCACCATGGCAACGACGCCTAAACCAAGCCGCACATGCGCACCATGGCAGCGACGCCAAAACCAAACTACATATCGCACTCATTGGCAACCATGCCAAACTAAGCCGCTACGCCATTGGCACATGCCAACACGTACCACAAGCCATATTTCCAAGTCGATATGCCATTGGCACATGCCAAATATAGCGCCCTAGGCTTGCAAACAATGCAACCTAGGCCAAGTCGGCCACGCATGCCATTGGCACATGCCAACATGCTCGCTGGTAGCTTTTCCTACCAAGGCCACGGCCCTAACGGCCACGCATGCCATTGGCACATGCCAACATGCTCATTGGTAGCTTTTCCTACCAAGGCCACGGCCCTAACGGCCACGCATGCCATTGGCACATGCCAACATGCTCGCTGGTAGCTTTCCCTACCAAGGCCACGGCCCTAACGGCCACGCATGCCATTGGCACATGCCAACATGCTCGCTGGTAGCTTTTCCTACCAAGGCCATGGCCTAACGGCCACGCATGCCATTGGCACATGCCAACATGCTCGCTAGTAGCTTTTCTTACCAAGGCTACGGCCCTAACGGCCACGCATGCCATTGGCACATGCCAACATGCTCATTTGGTAGCTTTTCTTACCAAGGCCACGGCCTAACGGCCACGCATGCCATTGGCACATGCCAACATGCTCGCTGGTAGCTTTTCTTACCAAGGCCACGGCCCTAACGGCCACGCATGTCATTGGCACATGCCAACACACACGCTGGTATCCTAACTTGCAAACCGTGCAACCTACCACCGAGGCATTCCGCACATGCCATTGGCACATGCCAAACACACACGCTGGTAGCCTAACTTGCAAACCGTGCAACCTACCACCGAGGCATTCCGCACATTCCATTGGCACATGCCAAACACACACGCTGGTAGCCTAACTTGCAAACCGTGTAACCTACCACCAAGGCATTCCACACACGTCATTGGCACATGCCACATGCGCCCCTAGCAGCACCACTTGCACTCTAGATGCAACCAACACTCGAGACATCAACACAACTTGGGGGATGCTTTCCAGGGTTTTGGTTTGACGGTCACAGCTTGCAGCGTACACTACGCTCACATTAAGAAAGCGTGAAAAGGAATAAAGCGGTCAAATAAATGAGGAAATAATGGTGAAAACGTTTTCGCCCATTAACACCATGCGGTTACCACCTCCTCTCATTATTTCACCCTTTACTCTCTTCCTTCATGAGACCGGTACGTTTCAATCTCAACTTGTATAAATAGGTCTTACCTATTTCCACCCGGACAACAAGTCTCGGTCGGAGAAAAATACTACACTCTCGGAAAGGCAACTTTACAAGCTCTCCCAAAAGCTTTCATCTCTTGCAAGCTTCCCAAGCTTTTACTTTGATACAAGTCGAGATACTACTCTTCCGGGCAGTATTCGGGTCTCAACACCTTTCTTGGCTTCCCTCCCCAAATCAACCATTCTCTTCCACTTTGTGACCAAAGCAAGTCCGGAACGGCCATTTCTTGGTTTAGGCCGGACTTGTACGGATTGATCTCGAATCTATAAAGTGCTCACGCACATTTGTTTAGGGTTTGAACCGGTTTCTCACTCACCTACCGAATTTACCGAAATCGGCGAAACGATTTTCACCTATAAACAATTGGCGACCACGGCGGGAGGATTGATCTATCGGCTACAATGTCGGTGTCGATCTCGTTCTTCGACCCGGATGTCAAGATGGTAGGGGAATTGCCGAAGATTCTACCACTCGATCCGACTCAACTACCCGGACGACCGGTTACCGATTTGCAAAAACTAGACGAGAAAGCGGGGACTCGTTGAAGATGCTACCCGGCCCGATTGGGGACTTGCGACTCAGTCCGACTCAACTACCGAATGACCGGTTACCGATTGCAAAAACTACACGAAAAGGCGGGACTCGGCCAAGACGCTACCAAAGAAGCGGGACTAAGCGGCGATGCTACCCGACAGAAGCCGCCTTGCTACCAAACAAAGCCGCCTTTTACTTGGAGAGAGGCGTGTTTGCAAGTGAGTAAATTTAGATTGGGCAAGATATACGATCTGTTTTTAGGTTCTTAATAAAACCGCCATACTATTGCGTCTTGTGCCTATTGCTAGCACACACTTTCATAAAAGCAATATTCCTTTCCCAAAACATAATTAGAGTTATATTATCAAAACCATTCATCCCAGAAATAATCCAATATCCTCAAAAAGCTAACATTCATCTATCAACCCAAGAAATCCGGGAAGACAAAAACCATAAACCGGGCGCTTTGTTTGCCTTTCAAAAAAAAAAAATTCACCTACCCGTACATACCTACTTTGCACAATAACAATTACACGTCACCATTAGCGGACGTTACTACGGTGACATTTGAAGAATTATTTATGATGAAGTATTTCCACAAGTTTATAAAAGGCATACCTATGGCTACGGTTTACACCAAAGACAAGAAAACAATAAAACAAATTCAAAGAGAAAGCATTGAGTACATAGGCCGGGATATGCTTGCCCACTTTGTCACTACCGCGCTACCGCTAACACCATGACGTGATAACAAAGATACGAGGTAAAAAGGGGAGCCAACCCATTTCATAAGCATAACACTTTTTGAATTTGAATAAGGAAAGGATTTCTGTTTGAGCTACGTATGGGAAGAGGCAACCGGGGCCCGTGAGAACAAGTCCAAGCCACGCCAAGCCAGCACCGTGCCAAGCCAATGGTCCACACCATACCGAAATCCAAGCCGGCGTCCACACCAAGTCAGCACCCATTCCAACACGATCCGGCGCCTACCGGACGCGTTTCCCGGATGCGCTTGCCGGACCCGCATGCCGAGCGCTTGCCGGACGCGCTTACCGAGGCACCATACCGCACGCGCATGCCAGGCAGCGATACCACACTTTGTGCTAACGGTTTGCATCCTTCCGGGCGCTAACATCTTGCGCCCTTCCAAGACTCATCCTCGCCCTTGAAACAGGCGCCATGGCTCCAAAGACTTCGTGATCAAAACCATGTCATCTCTGCACGATACACTTACGATCACGGGCAGAGCCACTTCCGCCACCCTAACGGTTCTTCAAGCATGAAAGCTTCAACCGTCACCGAGACGCTACTCCACCATCGGGGCAAGATCTTTGGAAGATCCGGAAGAAGCCGACCTCCTTTTAGCAAGACGTTGATTCGATGAAAAGACGAAAGATACTTCAACCGGACGCGTTATAGATGAAGAGGCCGCGTTGCTCTTGAACGCCCAATAGAAGGGGATAAGCAATCCAATTTCTTCACACGTGAAGATCGGGAAGGACTTCTCCAAAATCGAAAGCAATGGAAATCAACAACTCTCCTGAGTTCACGGAGACCCTTCTTCTGTCGGGACCCTCATAATTGGAACTTCGCCCACAAAGTCGTACAGTCTATGATGAAACAGTTATGTGAGATTCTATATTTCTCCAAGGCATAGTATCAAGACATATTTGCATCTCTCAACCGCACTGCATCAGGAAAGCAAAGCGTTTCCAGCCCCGGGAAGCCGTTCCCAAACCCCAACCTCTCTAGAAAGCACGATCGACAGATGTAACTGAGGACTCCTAACCTTTTTTCTCTTGAGGGATGTCGAGTTTGACAGAACGTGACGCGGCCTCCGACTTCAAAATGGGAGCTGTCAAGGCTCTGAGAGTTGCAAGATGTCGTATCAACGTTCTCTCCAGAAGTAGCTACGCATCAACGTTCTCCAGCAGCGGCTTCGCTTCAACGTTCGCTTCAATGCCACTCCTTCCTGCAAAGGGTCGTGCCGCCACACTCCCCATATCAAGGAACATAGTCACAGCCCAGCCAATCTTCGTAGTCATGGACACCTTTTAATCCATCTCGCCAAAACTCGTGATCATGGACAATTTGCTCGTTTACGTATCCAGCCAATCCTTTTACGTCCACGGAAGCTCATAGAATATCAGCCAACCTACTTTGTTACCACGACAACGTAGTTTCTCCTGATTACATCTCCTACCAAGAACTGTTGCCCATCATTCGTTGATACCAGCCAGAGCTTCACCGCAGCAGCAATTACTACAAAGATGGAAACACGTAAACCATACTTGAGAACGGAAGATATACACGGGATCCCTTCATCATCAAAGCTACGAAGAACAGTCCACCAAAAATCCGTGCCCACAACAAGGTCCTCTACTATTCAAGGGTGCAGCGCAAAAACATCATCACCTCTCTGTCTAGAAGACGCCTTCAACACTTTACGAGGCCGCGGAGGATCCCGAGCCTGCACTATCCAGAATATGCCATCATGTAATTTATGAGCATCCCAGTGTCACATCCAGAAGAGTACGATAGGCTTATATCAAATCCCGTGGAGGGGGGATTCAAGGCGATATAATGAAAGTTTTACGAGCCGCGGGAATTTCTCAACATGAATCCGTACATGTGCACCGAAAACTCAAAAGCGCGCTTGAAAGGTTACATTCACGTATTCATCCATTCCATCATATCAAATCGAAGTATGACAAGGGGACTTCTCGCTACATTCCATTTCGTAAGATAGAGCCCCAAATCGGCGTCCTCCAAGTCTGCAGCCGGTCAACAAAGACAGTTCAAGGAAGGGGAACGACTAGGTCATCTCGTCGATAACGGTGACGCATGCTCCAACGGGATATCTCTACGCACAAAAGGAAATTTTCCATTTATACAACAAGCGACGGTAAGGTGTACGACAGATCCGCCAAAGAAGAAGAAAACATACGAGAAAATTCAACAAGAAGAACCTTTTCTCAAACGAGGGAGATGATGCGGTTAAGCGTTGGGTTTGAATCTGAGAACCTTTAAAAAGGAAAGGAAGCAATGAGGGACATAACGCTTCCAGATTTTAGCATGAATAATGCCCTAATTGAAGCCGCACGTGAAGGAAAGCAAGATAAGGAAACTTTGCTATCGGTAGAAACACCTACTCTCTCCTTGTTTACATCGGTCCCGCCAGCAAGCACGCACAGCTTCCCCACATTGCGCCGGTCCCACCAGCTAGCACACTCAGTTTCCCAACTCACGCAACTTCCCAACGTCGCCCAAGCTGCACCGACCCCACCAATTGCACCGACTTCCCTTTGACCGCCCAAATCAACCCTTCTCTTCCACTTTGTGACCGAAGCAAGTCTGGAACAGCCATTTCTTGGTTTAGGCCGGACTTGTACAGATTGATCTCTCGAATCTATAAAGTGCTCACGTGCTTGACACATTTGTTTAGGGTTTGAACCAGTTTCTCACTCACCTACCGAATTTACCCGAAATCGGCAGAAACGATTTTTACCCATTAACACCTTTAATGAAACTAGATTGATTTGTTGAGATTCGTTTAAGGTATACCTTTAAACGCTCCGCCAAAACTTTTGAAATGATTTTGTACACACTCCCAATAAGACTAATAGGCTGAAAGTCTTTTACTTCTTCCACACCCGCCTTCTTAGGGATGAGCGCAATAAAATTGTTTTTCAAAGATGAGTGAAGAATATTATGGTCATGAAATTCTTCAAAAACCTTCATCAAATCTTCTTTTAGAAAATCCCAACAAACAAGAAAGAACTTCATAGGAAATCCATCCGGACCCGGGGCACGATCAATTCCCAAATCTTTAATTGCATTCTTAACTTCTTCTTCATTAAATGATCTCTCCAACCATATACTTGCATTCTCATCAATACGCTTTAGACACATATTTTTGATTCTTGGACGATTGTTTGAATTTTTTTTAAACGCTAACTCAAAATGATTTGCAATACCCAACTTGATTTCTTCTTTATTACAGGTCCATCGACCATTGATACTAAGATTATTGATGTTTCTAAAAGCTCTATGACCCCTCACTACTCTATGAAAATGTTTGGTGTTTCTATCTTCATCTCGAAAGTATCTAACTCTTGGCTTTTGCCGCAACATTATGCTTTGACGACGATGAGCCACATCAAATTCCACTTTAGCCGTTACAAGCATGTCTTCTTCACCTTCGGTAAGACCCCTTTCATCATCTAGTTCATCTAACTCCATCTTGGTAAGTGCCAAGTCAATTGCCCTATCAATGTTCCCAAAAACGTCTCGATTCCACACCTTCAATTTCTCCTTCAAAGCATGTAACTTCTTTGAAAAACATTCGCCCAACGTTCCTACAAAAGAAAAAGATTCTCACCATTCTTTCATTAAAGAAATTATGTTAGTTCCTTCAAGCCAAGCTAATTGAAATCGAAAAGGGAAAGCATCCCAATCCGAGTCCTTTGAGCATAACTCAATGGGAAAATGATCCGAAAAAGGTCTTGCAAGTCGCTTGAATTTGATATTTGGAAAATGATCTTCCCATTTCGACGTGAAAAGAAAACGGTCAATTTTGCTCTTCTTGTTAGGTGGTCTACTCCAAGTATACTTCGCACCGGAAAGAGGAAATTCGATAAGGCCCAACTCATTACATAGGTCATCGAAGAATTTCATTGAATTCGAAACTCTACGACAACCCCTTCTCTCCACCATGTATCTTATTTCATTGAAGTCTCCACCGAAACACAAAGGCATTCCATTCCAATAACCATGCAAGGTGGCTAACTCCATACGAAATTTTTTTTTTCGTTCACAATGCAAGGACCATAAACACCAATCAAGACCCACCGAAATTTATCCTCCAAATTAAGACAAGAAATGCTTATAGTAAAAATACCTTCAAGAAAGTCGTCAACTTCAATCATATCTGAATTCCAAATCAACATAATTCCGCCCGATCTTCCATAAGAATTTAATGCAATCCACCTCCACGGATTCGTACCCCAACATTGACGCACAATCTTGTCATTACAAGTACTAAGCTTAGTCTCTTGAATCATAAGAATAGTAGGCTTCCACCGCTTCACAAGGTTTTTTAACTTCAATCGTTTTTCCGGATCACCGAGACCATTAACATTCCACGATACTAATTTAAACATTATTAAAAAACAACAACCCAACTCAAGCACACCAAATAACCAAGGGCAATCAATTTCCTTCATTTTCTCCCCTCTCAAGCTCATCTTTAAAAGCCGGTGCATGAGCCATAATTTTTAGCGCCTAGTGTTACCAGTTAATGATAAAATTCAAGTTTGAACCTAAAAATGCACCATCTAAATTTATCATTTCACTATCCAAAATTTCACAAAACTACTTCAACTCCAATCGCAATGCTACACTAAACCCGTAATATACTAATTACATTGTATTTTCCAAACTCAAATGATAAGGCTTAAATTTCCAACAACTAATCATCTGAATAGTAACATTCATACATATCTAAACCATCTGAATCCACCATCCTTTGATTCTCGAACACACATAACATACACAGACACACAAACACCCCCCGATAAAACCTAGGGTTACTGAGATTCACACAAATTCAAGCGAATCATTATCTAATGATGAAATACACAAAATCGTGATCGAAATGTGCATTTCTTCCAAAAGTGTGGTCGATCCCCAATATCTTCCAAAAGTGTGAGTGACTTTACCTAATACCCAAAGGTACCCTTTATAGCCCGATGTCTACACATTTATAGCTTTGATGTCCACATATTTATAGCTGATGTCCACATTTTATACTGATGTCCATATATTTATAGCCGATGTCCACATATTTTATGAATAGTGTCGATGTCTAGACTTGGAAACATGGATGTCCACATATGATTACGCCTAGATTACGGATGTCTACACATATAATATCTACATCGGTTAAAATATGGTGGGGTATTAGTGTGTCTATATGTTCACATCCATGAAGGGTGTCAACACATCCTTACCCGACATATGTTGTCGATATGTACACATTTGAGGACCAAATCCGTAAAAGACTAGGGCATATATGTCGGTTGACCGGTCATGGTCATACTTTTAGAAGAATTTCCAAATTGGTCACACTTTTAGAAGAAATGCACATTTCAATCATAGTTTTAGGTAAGTTATACAACTGAAATTTCATCAACAACAACAAATCTCATAAAAATTAGGGATTTCTAAAATAGGGTTTTTGAGAAATTAATTACCAGAGTTGGATGCATGTAAAAAGAATTTTCAAGACTCGCAGTGTTAGCAAATCACTTTTCTTCATCTTCAACTTCGTCTCCAATCACTATTTTCCTTTCTTAGTTTCCCTGTTGTGAACGATGGTGATGACGAATGTTGGGATTTTGTGGTGCGAGAGAAGGTCAAAAACCGCTATGCGATACAAAGATTTTTGGAAATTTCCGCTCTATCTCGTCTCCTTATAAAACATTAAGTTTAGAAACATATGAGTTTCATAGAATTTTTTCCAAAACATGAGTCGGCGCGTTAAGTTTCACGCTTGTGGGTTTGAGGGTGAGAAAAAAGTGAAAAATGGGTGTGGTGGTTGTTTTCACTTTTCTCATTCTTTATTGGCATAAATTTTGTATACATAAATCACCGGAAAATGTGCAATGAGCTGATTTTTGAGAGTAAATGATCAAGAAGCTGGTCCAGTCCTCATATCATGTTGTGTTGTTTGCACTTCTATATGAAGAAAAATGTTTGAAAAGTGAGATTGGGGAAATTGAACTCAATTAAGTTGAATTCGACTCACACCGTCAATATCACAACTCACAATGAACTCACTCGGGTTTTCTTCATTGGTTTTCTATGTGTAACGTCTTTAATCGCTCGTACAAAGATTTCTTCTTGTGTAGTGTATTCGAGAAACAGTTCTAAAAGCCTTAGACTAGGAATTTTCACGAGTCGAGTGCATTCTCTTTATACTTCAGTCTCGTTTCTCATTTAAATGTATAGTTTTCCATCTACAACAATGAAGCATTTCATTTCATTTCATTCATGTCTTGCTGATCGATTTGGTAATTATTTTTTTGGGATTAGGCCTCAGTATTGGCGAAATAATGACAAACAAACAAATAGAATACGATTACAAATGAAACAATGATATGTTTTCATTAATATAGAAATTTTATGCAGCTGTTATGTCATTTGGTAAACGCGGGTACCGATACTAACGAGCGGGGTACCAATTCACGTAAAATAGAATAATCCCGACCAATATGGATCTCTAGATTAGTACCCTTGTTCAGCGATCAAAAAAAAAAAAAAAAAAAAAAAGTACAAATCAATAATTCTCATGGAAAAACATATACACTTCAAGAAATTCTCTGTCGTGTTTTAGCAATGTTTGTAAATATTTTTAGTAATGGCTTTAGGGGTTTTGCTTGGTTTATAAGTTCTTTAAATCTTTTCTTGCTTACTTCGAGCAAGCACTCAGTACACCTTTCAAGTTTGCTGATCAGAAAAATAAGTAAGTCACGGATTCGTGGTCACAAATTTCTTCGTATACGAAGCATTATAGTTCCCCATGTTTTTGGTGTTGCTTTAAAATGGTTGTTTTATGAACTTCTCGCACATAGTTATTATTTTCTTTCGGTTCAGTTTTGGTATGCACCAAAACCAAGGCACTAAGCTAATGACTAATGATCAAAATGCTTTACCATATTTTCTATTCAAACTTACATATAAGATTAATTCAACTCTTAATGTGTGCTTTAGTGTATTTTGCATTTTATGGTTTTTGTGGTAAAAGACACAAATTTCCAAGAGTTGAAATGTTTGAGGAAATTGAAATGAATCATGCTGGGTTTCCTCAACCAATATGGCCACTCCTAAGGGTTTTCTTTTTGTTATGGGTATTAATCTGTAACCACAAGAGGCTTATCAAATGAGGTTTGCACAAAGTTGGAAAGAAAAAATGATCTTTATATAGGAGACTCTAACGAAACAGTACCAAGAATGCTAAAAAGATTAGAAGCCCTTACACCTCCGAGCAACATCTGAGTTGAAATGTTTGGGATGAATTTGGTAGGTGATTGAACAATTAGATTGAACTTTAGACCCTTTATTGGCACCGATGATTGCTTAGATGGATTAGGAGGTATCTATACATTAGCATTTTACTTATTTTAGTTGCACTAATAGGTTAGATAGTGCTAAGAAAAATACGGTGATGTAGTAACTTCAAGTCATAATTCATCAATAGGAATGTGAGTTACAATATTAAAAGAAATGAAGGCACATTCTAAAACTACGTCACGACTGGTTGTTTTTTTTTTTTTTTTTTCTTTCTTTCCACAACTTCTTTAAAATCCTCACCTTCTTGTGGCATAAATCATGCTGGTACAAGATCAGATAACACATCCAGTAATGTAAATATAATTATGTAAATAATTGCATCAACAAGCAAAATAGACAACTCATGTTAAGTTCGAAAATAAATAAATAGTTTATGTTACGCTCAAAAACAATCTTAAATTTAATTGGCAAAGAAGTTCGAATAACATAAATACTTAGCAAGCATCATTCTAAAAAAAATAAACAACCATCTAAGACAAATCAACATTGTCACTTGTTGAAAAGAAACTCCTACTCAATCTAATGAAAACTAATTAAGATATAGATATATATAGATAAACTCAGAGGAAATAACCAACGTCATCAAAATCATTTCTATTTGCATCAAGATTGAAATCAAGAGAATCAAGATAGGTAGTGTCAATCGGCACTTCAAACCGAGCAAAATTAGTTTCAGTGATATTTTCTTTTTCTTGAAGGAAGCTTTATAAGATCAACAAAGTGCTTAGACGTATGACATACATTTGCCCAAGTGCTCTGTCCAACCACACCGTAGGTGGCATGCTGATTCATTGTTCTTTTTCCGAGTCCCTTCCGAGCTTTTGCCATGCTATTTAGGAGGCATGTTGGTATGAGCTATCCAATTGCAAGGTGTGCACTTGCACCCCCGCCCAACCGGTTCCAAAGCCTATATTAAGCCCAACATAATTATTTTTTTGTTATTTCCAAGCCTAATTTTTGCTTATTTGCATACCTAAAAATCTTTTTGTAACCCCAAAATAAAATTTGCACCCCAATTCGTAAAACCATGGCTCTGCCTTCGCAAAAGACTCGATACATATCGACCGGATCAAGGCTAGGAAAGAAGAGAAACCTAGGTCCTAGACAGAGCAGGAGAGAAAGGGATACGCGAAATTGGTAAAGTTTCTTCTCTGGATAAGTAAATCTTAGATTTGATTTTCTATAATTCAAAATTTTAGGTTGTTTTCGGTTTGATTTGCTGATTCTGAATGGTTGGATTGGATTTTCAGGAATACGAGGAGGATTACAAAATGATTGGATTCTAGAATAGGCGTTGCTGAACCGGAAAGAAAGGAGAAGAAAGAAATTGATGAAAGATTAGCTGGTGAATTCTTGTTCCTTTGTTTTGTTTGTTAGAGTTTTCGAACTATTTTTGTTTGATCAATTAGAATCCTGAGCATATTGTGATGTTCGATTGTAAATTCCTTGACACTGCCAAATTCTAGAAATTCTCTCAAGTATGTATGTATTAATATGCTTGGTTTGCTTAAACAACATGTTGAATCTACTCGATTGAATACACATCTTGGCTTCTATTTAATTTGTTGAATTTGTTGGTGCATGCGTCTCTAGGTTCTCATGCTTTATTCTCTAGATAGGGCCAAGAACATATGCTCTCTTTCTCACTTGACTACATATTGTTTGTTAGCGGTTTACACTGTCCATCACCACCATATATGGAATCAAATTTCAAATATGGTATAATTCGAGTCGCCAAAGCCCAATTAGTGCAAGTGCAACTGTATAAAAGGAGTTGACTAAAAACATATTAGGCAGGAAAGAAAAGAAACCTAGACATAGCAGAGACACTTGTATTCACTTATAAATTCATTTAGTGACCTAACATATCCACCGACCGGTTTCCTAGGCTAGGTAAAGAACATCTACATTACCAAATTCTTCGTTGATTTCATTATATACAAGATTTAAATCGTTTTGTACTCGCTTAAAAAAATCGGGAATCTATGCATGAATCATTAATATGCTTGGATTGGTTAAACTACATTGAATCTAGTTGATTGAAAGCACTGTGTGAATTCGGCTTCATTAGGTAGCTTTTATTGAATTTTTGGTGGACCGCTAGGATCACATGATATATTTGTTCTCTAGGGCTGGCAACTTATGCTCTCATTGTCACTTCAGTTATGTGTTGCGCCTTTTGTCTCTGTATGCTTTTTGTTTCTCGACCGATGGAAATTTGATTTGATTATCCCGAAGTAAAAGTTTTCATGTTGATTTTCATAGTCACTTTGTTCATTAGTGCTTTCGACACTAGTGGATGCACAGTTTTCGAGGATTTAAGACTTACTAAATTTCCTTGTTCGTGGCGCTTATGTTCACTTTTCTTCTCATTCTTTCTTAGTTTTCTTGCGAATTTATTCTTTGGTATTTGTAGCAGCTCATTCACGCATTATTTTGAGGAGAGGCTTTGGGATGAGGAGAGAAGAAAACTCTATGAAGAGCAACAACTTAAGAAACTAGGGAAGAAAATAATAACTGGGGGATATGAACGCAAAAGACGGGATGATGTGGTTAAAGTATTTGGTAGCACACAAACTAGTAAGTATTCTCACCATGTTGAGCTTCTTTTTCATTTCAATAAATTGTTCATGGTTTCTGGATTACCATGTGAATGGCAAATACATCCCCGATGTGTTGGTATGGAAAAATATTTGATGGGGGCGTTTTCTGATGGGGGCATGGGGGACAAATCATGTCTTGACACGTGTCTTTGCTTTAAATTGATTCCATCAAATTTTGTTTCCAAACATATAAAAGAAGTGTATTTTTGGTGAAAATACTAGTTATCTTAATTGGTGATATTTTATCCTTGATATTTTTGGTAACAAAATTTATTAAAACAATTAATTGGAAAAACACATGTCAACATATGATTTGTCCCCCATGCCCCCATCATAAAACGCCCCCATCAAAAATTTACTCGTGTTGGTATATTGGTCTTATTTTGCTTTTGCTGAAATTTGGTGGTTAGGCTGTAATGGTCATTATTTATGATTTTCTCGATGGCCTCAAATAAGTTGCGGTGTTGCACTACAACATTGGGTTTCAGTCTGTGTATGTATGATTTTGACCTAAAATTTTCCTTTCACTCTAACTGGAATGATTTTTATTTACCTTATTAGCTCCTTAACAATCATCCTGGTTTTGTCATTTGTTTGATTTTTTATGGCCTCAATCCAGCCAGCTTGACTGAGTTTTTCGTTCTCGTTCATTTTCGATCTTCTTTACTAAATTATACAGGAAATTGCTGAGAGGCATTTAGGGGCAAGGAATACATAAAGCAGGTGGCAGCTGAGATTGTTGCAAATGGTCCTCCTTAGTTATCCGAACCTTGGTTTATTTTCGAGGATAAGGAGGCCAAGAAGGATTGCCGGTTAACTAAGTGGTATTGTGGCAAACTGAAGAAGACATTCTAAAGAAAAGGTTTTAACCATAGAGGAGGTTGATGAAAGTATTACTTGAATGCAGCTAGCGTTCTTGTGGAGGTTCGAAAGTTTTAGTTTGGCGTTGTGAGTTCCACATTAGATGCCCGGAAAATTCGGTGGTTTTCTTTTGTTATTATATAAAGTTTATTCCTTTTTGTTTACTCCTTTTGCTTGTGCGTTTGTTAGGGCTGTTTTGCTCATCTTTAAATTGTATTCGCCAGAAATTTCTTTTGCCTTCCATTTTTTTTTACAAAAATATCGTATTCTGGGACTCATAAATCATTCCTTAAAAATTAATGAAGATAGTAAAACAAATAGAAACTCCTACAGGAGAATTTTAAACAAATTATAGGTTTTGTGCAATTACCTAGGTTCAGGGTTCAAGGTATACGACTACATATATCATTATTACCAACTGCCTCGACTCATCAAACTTATCAAAGAAAATCTCAAAACTCCATGTCTGTTTGGGCGGATCCAAGATTTACATGTTGGGATGCAAGAAATCAGTTTTGGGTTACAAAAAGTTTTGGGGGATGCAAAAGAGCAAAATTAGGCCTATTATTAATCACATTACGGTGCCTAAATTAGGCTTTGGAGCCAGCTGGTGGGGGGTGCAAGTGCCCTTGCACTAGGCTGGCTGGCTAGCATAAGACTCAACCGACTCAAAAAAAAAGTTCCCCCTCTGGTACAAAACATAACTTGTGACACTTGACTCACGTTTCTTGTTTTTCAACTAGAGTCATACACTTTGGTTTTTGCCTTACTTAATCTATTCACGAACCAAAGTATGCTCTAAACTACGGGTGACTGTGTGAGATTAGAAAACAAACAAGATTTGAATGCATCATCGATGTGTATACATATATGCAAAGCAAAATAAATAAATTACATGTCTGTTGATACATTATATACCTTACGCTATAATGATTTTTATGATAATAAAGATCTACAAGTTAAGATTAAGATATTTGAGGAAATTAAATTACAACAAAGTTTCGAAGAGAAAATGTCTCTACAAGTGACAAGACTGCTAGAAAGAGCCCCAACGTTTCTGAATAACTTAAGAATTAAAATGGTTGGAGAGGAACCTGATAGGTGGTCAAACGATCATATGTTGGCCCTCTCATTGACACTGATTATTGCTTGTTTGAATTAGGAGGATAGATCTTGGTAAAGAAAAATACGGCAATGTGGATGATTTCATAGGCACTTTAATGAGAATGAGACATTTTTTAATTCTTCTTCTTCTTTAAATATTTATAAACATATAAATGAGATTAGATAGGAATTCCTGAGTTTTTAGCTGGTAGCCTAGCAACAAGCTGGGCACCAACCCCTTTTTGAATAATGACACCTAATCTGTGAAAAATAAAATTACCTAGACCACTATCAACGTCATGAATAATTAAACAATTCTTCTTCTTTTGTTGTCTTGATTGTTGTTTTCTTTCCCATGTTGAAAATGTTGTGAAAAATAAATTGATAGGCGTTGAGTTAAGTTAGCGTTGGAAATCAAATTTGTTGTTAATCTACAAGATATAGATATTTTTTTTTTATGGAAAGAGAAAATATATTAACTAGCAAATATATAGTACATGAGATTTATAAAATAATATCGAAAATATTAGATTAGAATCTATTCTAGTTTATTGAACTTTTAGCTGCAAATTATCGAAAACAAGATATAGATTCTTATGTAGGATCTTTCATTGTGCACCGTACAATTATGAGTCGCCTAAAATTCCCATCTTACTCAAGACTTCGCCACGTGTCAGCCTGTATTGGAATCACTTTTATGTCCAAAATGTATTTTTGGATCAAGTAATAGAGTTGAACCAGCAGTGTATACGCACAACTAGTACAATAATGAGAAAATGGGTCATTTGTCCAAAAATTTTAAAACACGGTTTCAAATGGACGAGTAAAAAAGTACGGGGGTGAAATAGCCAAAAAAATAGCAAGGATGAAACTGGATTTATCCTGTCTTATACTTAAAAAATAGCAAGGATGAAACTGAATGCATCCTGTGTAAAATAAAAATAAGAAAAAAATATTTGAAAATATTTGAATATGATGATCATCAAATATGGAGTAATAGTTTTTTTTTTTTTTTTTGATGCATCGAGTACTAGCTAGAATATATTTAGCATATCAAATATATTTAAACCTAAGATGATTCACACTTATTAGCTGTCGATTCGTCAGTCATATTTGAAAATGAGCATGAACCGTTTCACCTCATTTTATTCATTAATCTCATAATCTATGACAATTGGATGGATAAACTTTAAAAGTTCCTCCCAGGTACAAAATTTATCCCCGTGACACCTGACTCTCTAATGTCTTACAACACTTTTTGTATGTACCAACCCTGAAGGGCCTGACCTATGTGTGATTTTGTGAGGTTAGAAAATAAGCCGAATTTGTATGCATAGTTGGTGCTTATATATAATCTCTGAAGCAAAAAATAGATTATATATATTTTAGTGCGATTTATACCTTACACTATGATAATTTTTACGGTTATTACGATAACAAAATTCTACAAATTAAGATTAAAATATTTGAGGAAACTAAATTTGAACAAAGTTTACAAGGAAAAGATGTCTTAATAAGATATTAGCAAGACCACATGTGCGGTGCAATGCTTCAATTTGATTATTTTAACAATACCAAACTTCCAAATAATTAAGAAGCCATTTAAGAAGTCACTCTTATGAACTTTTTATTCATGTGTGCAGTTGAAGGAGACGAAGAACTAATACTGGAAGCTTTACTTTCTTATATTGTGATTTCATATTTGGTCACTACATCTTGTTTTCCATCTTGACATCGTCTATGCACATTTCACTTAGATATAAAGTAAACTAATTTTGCTATTTTATGTGTTTTAAATCGGGTACATGGAGGTAGTAAGGCCACCAGAGCGAACAAGTAATATGAGGGATTTATGAGATTTCATAAGTTTGAACTTGAAATGATAGTGCTGACCATATCGGGTTAAAGTATCTATTCTAGGTAATAGGACCGATTCAAATACAATATATATCTAGGGGTACCTTGTATTTTTTTTTTTTATTGTCTCAACA
The DNA here is from genome assembly GCA_023531295.1 of Papaver armeniacum. NCBI lineage: Eukaryota > Viridiplantae > Streptophyta > Magnoliopsida > Ranunculales > Papaveraceae > Papaver > Papaver armeniacum. The sequence goes on from JAJJWW010004624.1 coordinate 342,688, forward strand.
TTCATGTATCACTTTTGTGATTTGTATACTAGTTGTGGTATTCGAGCAATTAAAATTGTAATAATGAGATTTTACATGAATTCAAATCACCTCTCATTGTCCATCTACAAAAAAACCTCATTTCTTACTTTCTTTATGTCAAGATATGTTTAATTTTGCATACTCTTGATGAATCTCCACCACGAGGATGTGACGTCCCATTTACTAAACCTCGCTTAGCTAATAGGTTTACAAGGTAATTGAAGCATCAATTCCAGATCAATGATTTAAGAATCATCAAGAATACATAGCACCAGCTTTGGATAACTTTTCCTATGTAAGTGGCGGTCCATATTGGTTGTCCCATTAGATAAACCTAAGGCTCATAGATAATCTCAGGTGATATCACCGGTATGCCCGTATGAATTGCTAGGGCCAGGGGCCTCCTTTGCCATACCTAACATCCTCTTCTTATTCGTTTCTCTTCTTTATGCTTGGAAGATCAATCGATTCACCTCCCCATCTCTCTACATTTCCCATTTTCACTCTGCAACATCTTTCCGTTCACCTCCTTCATATCACGCGTTCTAAAATATGATTTTCTGGATTTTAGGGTTTCGGTTTTGATTACGGTTGGGGGATTCGATTGTTCATGTTTGGGTTGGAGGATTTGGGATTGAAATTAATAATAACATAATAATATCTCCATGTTTCCAAGAAATTGGGGTAAAAAGCAATGGTCTAGAAAACTAGAGATTTCTTTATGAAAAAGTTGCAACTTTTGTTGCTTTAGATTTTGCTCAAGAAGAAGATGGTGATGAAATTGAGACTCTGGTGGAGATTAAGGGATTGTGGAGGGAAGTAGTGAGTTTATAATGAACCTTCAAGATGCTAAACTCTATGTTGGGAATTTAGCTTATGTGATATTGATAGGGAGAGATTAGCTAATCTTTTTGACCAAGATGGTGTTCTTTGAGGTATAAATTTTCTACTTTATATGTTTATTAGATTCCAATGTATAAATTTTCTACTTTATAAATTTTGCAAGGAAATGCTCTAAGAATAACATTTCACATCCGGATGCGGATCTACAGGACGACATCCCAAAAAGCCGAAATGATAATTGCTAAAAAAACTCGGAAAATCATGAAGAAGCACCCTGCCTTAAAAAGCCTAATCTTTTGGTAATAGTTGTGGTACTACTTGATTCGAAGCAAGTTGCGGGAGAAGTGGACGTTGTCAAATCTAACATAGAATGGTTTTGAGAGGAGATATCATTATGCGAATTGATTAAACTGAAAGATGGATTGGTTCTGCTACCACCACCAGATTCCGGTACAAAGCTACTTTTAAATCCATAATAGATACATAATAATACCCTCAAGTTTCGAGGGAACCAATAATACAAAGTATTAATCAAATTGTATGGTTACAAATAGGGACTAAAAACCAAAGAAATCCAAATCAACTAAAAACTTGTCGAGCAAAATGAAGTTAGACAAATTAATCAACCAAATTGTGTAGCTGAGATGCCCGCCAAAGATGTTATTCAAAAGTTGCGGTATAATAATGAATGGCGAGGATAAATGTATTTATAGTTGGGGTGTTATTTCAGACACTTCATCAAACTGCAGGTAATACGGATACGGTGTTTAGATGAATTAACCTTTATTTGGATTTTTGCATTGACAAGAAAAAACACCCTCTGAAACTTTAACTTGAATTTAAAAAAAAACACCCTTAATTTAAATTATTTGGTTTTTGAACTGTTCACTTTCTTCTTGAATGAGATTAGGTAGAGGTTGACAGAATTTGTGTAATCAAACGTAGAATTGCTTTGAGAGGAAAAATCATAGTCTTTGAAGTGAGTATTGTATTGTGGCTGTACTTCTACCACCGCATACCCATACAAAATCACTTCCAAAATTATGAGCCATATATGTTGCTGCGCTAATTGATTTGAGTTTCTTTTTCATCAAATCTTTTTTTTTTGTGAGAAAAAGGGCAAATTAAATTAAAAATTAGCCATCATTGAAAAGATGAAGGCTAATAGAAAGAGAACAAATTAGTTGTTACCAACCACAAAGATCCCAATTACAAATTAAGGTACTCAAAGAGTAACCTTCAAAAGATTGGTGGTTAGAGACCAATGAAATAAAGTACACTTAATCGAAACTATCAATCGACTAAATAGGCCTTCTCGAATGTCTATATAGTCGACAATTGCGTTCGTCCAAATATTCCACCAAATAGCTAAAGGAAGTAGTCCCAGGACCTTCTTCACCATACGGCTGCTCTTCTTGTTAGACCACTCCCAAATACTCGCCTTAATGTTTTCCGCAAACCCCAGATCACCCCGAAGCTATCCAAGAAATAATTCCACACTTTCCTAGTTTCGAACAATGCAAGAATAGATAGCTATTTGTCTCTTCTTTGTTGGCACAATGAGACATTGGCTTGAGTCTACTTTTCCTGCTCTTAATAAGTAGTCTAGCGTTGGAGCCCCTTTGTGACACAAAGTCCAAACCAAAAAAGATACCTTGAGTGGTATTTTAGGATTCCAGACTTGCTTATAGGGAAACATAAGAAAACCATCTAAATCAAGAGATGTATAGCGAGTTAGAAACATAGAATTTGGAACCGAAATTCCACAGTTTAACATCATCCACCATAGAGTCCAGAATCGAATTAGATAAATTCCCTTATTGCATGAGTAATTGAAGAACACCCAATCTCATTCTCATTTAATCTTCTTCTTTTTCATCGGTAAAAGTTCATATCTGGTGGAATAGGATTGTCTATCTTTTCCTCAATAGCATGAGCATCTACCTAATCTAGTAGAGCTTCAACTTCGAAATAAACAGGTAGTTGATGCGAAGAAGTGCAACAATTCCATCCGATTTTATCACTTGTTTGCTTGGAACATGTTTGATGAACATGATTCTTGAGATCACGATCGATTATTGATGCGTAGTGAGGAACAACGGAATGATCCTAATGGTAATTGTGATGTAAGAGGACTTTGAGGTGGTAATAGCTTGGGGCGGCGGAAGTGGCGGTGACAAAATGATAAATAGAATTGTTTTGAGATGAGAAATCATTATGTTGCATTGATATGTTGTCTTCCATCCACCGAGATCTCCCATACAAAATCAATACTTTTACATGTACGTGAAAGAGCCATTTGTTGTGCCCTAAACTAAGCTGATCTAGAGATTCTTCTTCAACAAATATGGCGGAAGAATTCCACTTAGTTGAGTTCACATCTAAGAAGAGGAAGAATGGCGCTTATAAACCCTTTTCTTAGGGTTTTCAAGGAATGGAGAGTGAGATCCTAAAATGATTACTCTCTTGATATCTATCTATACAGCTTTTGCTTGCACCTCTTTTTACTTGAGAGATGTACTCCATGGATTCATTATCATGTGTCCCATGGGCCTAGGACCCTAAGCCACAAAGACCCAATGTTCCAAAGGTATCTCGCAACAACTAGATTGGTGTTGTAACTGAACAGGACGAGTGCATGACAATATAAATTTTTCGACAAATTTGATCAAGGGAAAACAATCCCTTTTTGGCTATGAAGAAGATGTAAGTTGAATTTGGGCAACTAGATAAACTATTAGTATATGTTTCTTTTACAATGAATATAAAACGCAACCAGTGTTACCGTCCCGGAATCATAAGCGGATTAATTCCCACCCCTCACCGGCGGTCACCAGGAACCATAACACGGTGTTAATTGGCATGGCCAGGACTAAAAATCAAAGGCATTATCAAGATCAACTAAAATTATGTCAAGAATCAAAATTGATATACAATACATAAACAGATAAAATTTGGAAAATTAAATTTCACAATTGGCTTTCCTTGATTTGGCTTTCCTTGGTTAGGCTTGTTCAAACTCTCTAGTATCTACCCCTTTGATTCAAAATCGACTGTGTTTGATCTGTTTTCTTCCCTTTATTTTTGAAGCTAGTCACATGAGATACTTTTTCATTACAAGGTCTTAAAGATTTATCTTTGAGCAAATCGTATGCGAGATACGAAATTCCAAAGAGATAGTCTCAAATAATGGGACAAAAATCCAAGACGAAAATATTGATATGCTATTTAACCAAATGCAGGTCGGTGCAAGTTGGTTGGTCAAATAATAGTTTTGAGAGGAGAAATCATTATCTTGCATTAAGTACTAAAATGGAAAGAGCCACCGATTCCCATATAAAACCACTTTTACATCTATGAGAAAGAGCCATTTGTTGTCGCCCTAATTGATTAAGCTGATCTTGAGGCTTGAGCCGTTTTCAGCAAATCTGGAGGAAGAAGTGAATTAATGTTTAAATACAAATACGAAAACTTAAATCCGCTTGATTCGAGTTCAGATCTAAGTAGAAGATGAAGAAAGGGCGTGGAAAGCCTCTTAATTAGGGTTTTCAAGTAAGGAAGACTAGATATTTTATAGAAGTGAAGTGGAAGTTGAATAGAGGTAGTGGCAATTGGTGTTGGCGGAATCATCTTCTCTAGTTTAGTCTTCGCTCGTAGTCCATCAGTCATCATTCCATCCCTAGGATACGACAGAACTAATAAAAAGTAGGGCTTTTTGATAAAGTACCCCTACTTTTCACATTACACTAAAAAAGTGTCCCCGTCTTTTTGAAATTTGTTAAAGTACCCCGTTTTATTCAAAAGTCAAATTCCATTCAGTTAAGTACTAGGTGGCAGTTATCTTTCCAATGAAAAGTTCTATTTACCCCTGAAATACATCTCATTGGTGGGGAGGGTAAATGTTCCGACGATCCTGAAAACGGTGTAACGATCCTGAACGGGGCTCGAAGAACCTAAAAGTGTTGTCAAGATCCTGAACCGGGCTTGACGAACCCAAAAAAATGTTGTAGAATGTCGTTTTCTTCCAACCAAAAACCTCAAAACACTTGAAATGATGAACCCTTTTTGGGCAATGATTTAACGAACCTGAAAGTGGTGTAACGATTCTGAACCGGACTTGACGAACTTCAAAAATGACGTATAAAATCAATATAACAATAATAAAAGGGCAAATACGGAAAGTAAATTAGTCCTAACTAACACTGGATGGAAAAACTAACATTGAGGGTACTTTTAACAAATTTTAAAAAAATGAGGGTATTTTTTTAGTGGGTATCAAAAAAGCGGGGTACTTTATCAAAATGGTCACGGTGAGGATTAAAAGAGTTTTAAGAATAATAAGCTGATTAATTCCCACCAGAATGACTATTACAGTAACTAAACAAATCAAATTATGCATTCACATGCTTAGGAATCAAAATCAAAGAAATCCAAATCAACTAAAAACTTTTGAATAATAAAGACAGAATTCAAATTGAATTTACACATACAAATAGATGATTAAATATGAAGATTAAAACTCATAATTGATTGTTCATCAAGTACAATATTCTTTATTAACAATACAAGAATCCAAAATCAACCCACTCAATAAAGCGAGGGTTTAACTTGTCTCTCCTTTGATTGAAATTGTTGATCTAGCTGCATACTTTACTTATCTCTGTGATTTACTTCTCTTTGATCCTTGGGAAAAAACCTTCAATCCTTCAATACATTTGATAAAACTAACCCTCTACAATCTTTGTACCAGAATGTAATCAGTTGGGTTACTATATAAAATCAAAAATTACACAGTAGTAGCAGCACTATTAATGGAAAGTAAACCAAATACCGGGATATTAGTTCTGCCATGAAGTTGGCTTCTCTTTGAAGATACGCTCAACTCCATATGGATAATGCTCTGTGAATCAAGTAAAATACCAAGATGTCATCGGTAGGGTCATAATAAGGAAAACCAAAATGCACAGGAAGTAGTAGTATTAATTCCAATAGTTAAAATTTTTAACCAAAATACCTTTAAAAGGAATGAAGGGCTTAACCCAACAGGACTAATGCTCTGCGAAAAAGAAAAAGAAAATCAAAAATGCAAAGATAGTAGTAATAGTAGTAACTCCATTAATTGAAAATTAAGAAAACTACCTTTTCAATCCGAGAGTTTTCCATGATATACCCGCAAGAGTTGCGAGATCCATCAAAACAAATGTAAGATTTTATTTTCTTTGAAGAAACAAAAATCAATTTACATTGAGAGTAGTAGTAGTATTATGATCTTACTAATTTGTCGAGAGGAAATATAATTATGGTTCTACACCACCACCACATTCCCATACAAATCCCATTTTCAATTCAAGATCCATTTGTGATTTCTTGCCGATTCAAAAAATCTAAGAAAAAAATACATTTCAACACTAAAAAAAAAATGAAAAAATGAAAAAACAAATTAAGATAGAAAGCAAAGAACCGGTCAAAACTAAAAAGAAAGACAATTGAACACATGAAAGAATCGAAAAAAAAATCAAACATCAAAGACACCTTTAGTTTATAATCTGGGGTGAATAGAGAAATGGGAGCAATGAAGATGAGAATAGAGCGATATAAGATTTTATAAGCTGGGGTGAGTTCCAAAGCTTTAAGTCTTACTCTCAACCATGGTAAGGTCAAAATTCCAACCACCCGCAATAATGATATCTACCATGTTGACTTGAAACTTTATGTCGTATCGTCAAGTGGCTGTCCTACTCCTAGCGATGAGGAAGAGGACTAGTACGAACTTCAATTTTGGCGGGGAGGGATATGTGGTAAGATTTTTTACAAGAATTTGAGTGAAAGAGGATTTCAAACGTGTTCAATTCCAGTCTAATTGAAATGTGAGTGATTGGTGTTAGCTTTATTTTGGTTTAGCAACAAATTAAGTTTTGGTTTAACTAAATTGGATTAGTGTAATCCTAATCGAGAAAGTTTAAGGTATAGATTATGCATGAAAGTTTTTTTTGTCATGGTCAAGGAATTGTTATTTCCTTGACTATCATTGGTGGCGTAAAAGATTTTATGTGTTGTTGTGGGATTGTCCTTCAATCGATGGAAGGTCGAGGACATCCGTTCCTATGAACCATGAGGTGGACTCCATTCTAGCCTCTTATATAACTAAAGTTTATGCCATCATTGAAAGATAAGAGGAGATAGAATTGGAAGTTTACCAAGCAAGAAAAGTTCCCTGGTTCAGTAGATTGCATTGCTTCCTAGTCAACATCATATCATGTTCTATAGTCTAAGATTGCATTGCTTCCTAGTCAACATCATATATGTTCTATAGTCTAAGGTATGTACCTAACTATATCATGTTATGAATATGAACTATCTAGTTGCATAATAGAAGATCCTAAACATTCAAAGAAGGTCAAACATAAAGTAGATGTTACTAAACATGTTAAGTGTAGTGTCAAATCATGCTTAAGCTAAGGTAATCATGCTTAGACAAAAGGATCATTTTTAGTTTCTAAAATTTCTAACATTGGTATCAGAGCTATAGGTTCAAATAATATTCTACAACTAGTATATGTTCCTACGATGTAGTTAAGATGCTAGGTTCTCGATCCTTAGAATCAAATAGTATTATTTGTTGTGTTGCTTTAGCAGCTTCTTGTATATCTTTGTTCTAAAGTTGAGTATTGCCAAAGTGATACTCGAAAATGAAACAAAGTACATGTCTTGTGGTAAGGGACTGCATGAAGTTGCGTTCTGGAGGTCACTGGTATGATTATACCCAAAGGTGAATCATGCTTATGACATCTTGAATTGAGCAAAATAATCTGCTTATGTGCGGTGGATGATAATTCTTCGAACCCAAAGGTGAAAAGGGATTATTATACACCAAATATGAGCTGAATATCTTTGCTACTGGTTAAAGGCTTCGATATATCGTAGTTTTCGCCCAAAGGTGAAGCTGTGGGATATCGAATCTAAAATAAGTATGTCATGTTTGTTATACCTATATGCTGTTACATATGTTAATGATGTATGCATCATCATTTCATAAAGTTTAAATGATTTGTATTGCAATGTTTAATATATCATTCATGTGAAATAGAATAAAGTTTTAAATGGTATGACAGTTACAACCATGAATCCTGTACAAGTTCATGTGTTTATAGATGGTATTGAGCCGCTAAATTGCACAAATTACTCAAGGTGGAAGTGGCAGGTTGAAATATCCTTGGGTTATTTAGATTATGATCGCTTTGAGAGAACCTAAACCAGAAACACCTTCTGCTACTGCCAAGAAAAGTGAAAAGCGGGATTATCTCAGGTGGGAAAAGGCAAATAGGATGAGTCTTCTTATTATGCGTGGTGCTATTCCTGTTGCTATACAAGGTGGTATTCCTGATACGGATACAGCTAAAGAACTTATGGAGGTTATTAAATCGCAGCTCACAAGTTCAACAAAAGTCTATGGTTATGCGATATATGGGTCGGTTGTCTTCAATGAGGTACAGTGGGGACGGTAATGTTCGAGATCGTGTTCTTCAAATGGCAGATTTAATCTACAAGCTAAAAGGTCTGTACATGAATCTAACCGATGAATATCTAGTTCAACATGTTGTTAACTCACCGCCAAAACAGTTTGAGGGTTTCAAGATTCCTTATAACATGGCTGAAAGAAAGTGGGATGTAAATGAATCGATTGCTTATTCATTGCAAGAAGAGGAGAGGCAACATCACGAAACTACGGAATATGCACATCTTTCTATTGCTGGTCCTAGCAAGAAGAGCTTCAAAAATTCAGCTGATAACAACTCCTAAAACTTTGCTAACAAACCAGAAACAAGATAAACTCCTACAATTAAGCATCAACTAAGAATCGTGAATCTTTGGAAGGAAACGGTAAAACAAGCAATAAAAATCCTAAATTGTAGCCAATTTAATTGATCGCATCAATAATTTTATCAAAAACAGGAAAATAAATTTACAACTGAGTACTTCTTCTCATGCATCAATCTTTTCGGCAGAATTTTTGTTCATTTCTTTATTTGTTTAAAAGGTCTCCATCTTCCTCTACAAGATGAGCGACAACCACTACATGGCTGTAATCCACCGACTAAGAGACCAATGTTTTCACTTTCTTCTTTGATCAGATTACATAGAGCTTTGGTAACTTGGACCAGAATTCCATATCTTGCTACGGACTGTGTTAAGCCGAAGACTAAAATCTTTAGTAACAAAAGCTCTAGAGAGAACTTGAGATTGAAGAGGACTATTCGGATAAAAGTGACAAGAAATAATTAATGCTAAAGCAGGGGGCAATATTGGTGGTGGATTTGGTAGTAGTTGTGATTTCAGTAATTCGATGCGGGTTGCCGCTCAAGTAGTATTAGAAAAATGAGAAATACAATTGTTTTGAGAGGAGATATCATTATGCTCGTTTCAATTGAATTGAAAAGTTGGAACATGTTTGTTCCCATATGAAACCACTTTCACATCTATGAGAACGAGCCATTTCTTGTTTGTTGTCCTAAGTTAAACGGATCCTGAGATTCTTTTCGGCAGATCTAGAGTATTCAAAACTTATAGAAGAGGAAACGGAATCCCCTTAATTGTATGGAGTTCGGATCCAAGAAGACCAAGTGGGAGGCGGCGTAGAAACGCTCTTTAGGTTTGGGAACACAACTCAAAGTGAATGTTGTGAAGATGAAAACCTAAAACTCTCGTTTATACGATACAATTTTACTCACACCTCTTTTACATCAGATTTTCATTAAAAAACTGTTTGGTTGAATTTCACGCAAGTGCCCATCAAAAACTGGACATTGCGGTTAGAAAGCCATCGTAATTTCCTACTAGGACGACTATTCTTTGTTAAGTCATGTGCCTGTTTCTTTGACTTCATGGATTTCACTAATTTATAACGATGAGATAATAAATTTCTTTAGCAAATACGGAGTATTATCTTAAAGGAAATGCAAACAAGGTGTTAGAATATACTCCCTCCGTCCCTAATTAGATGAGCTATTTGGTTTTTAGTTTTGTCCACAAATAGATGAGCTATTTCACTAACCAAGGGGATATTTCTAAAACTACCATTTTAATTGATTATTTTTTCTATAGAAATATGTATAATTTGATAGTCATGTTTATGTTCGTTGCGTAGGTGTTTTAAAATGCTTTTCAACGGTATAAAAAAAGGAGTGATTTTTGGGAGAGTGGTAGTGAAGGACATTATGAAAAGGAATTGGGGGATATTGATGAAGACCATACTAGTGTTTTAAGCCCTTCTAAAAGGAGTATAAAAAAAGGAATTGGGGGATATTGATTACTTCCTCCCAACCCATGGTGTGTGTTAAGGGGTGATTTTTGGGTATGAAAATACTAAAATACCCTTTGGTTAATTAAAAAACATTATGAAAAGACCATACTACGTTTTCAACTAAAACAATAAAATCAAAAAACCAAAACATATATCCCCCATTCTCAATTCAGTACCGGCACTGTTAGGGATTTAGTTTCTGGAAAAAAAATTTCATCGTTTTTCATCGTTCTTCATCGTTCTTCGTCGATTAATCGTCGATTCAAAAATTTTCTTTGTCGATTAACCAACCCGAATCATAAACAATGCCTCCACGAAAGAAACCAAATGCCCAATCGAACTCAACATCATCGATTGCTCAACAAAAACAGGCGAAAAGACTTGCTAAGATTGCTCAAGAGCAAGAACATTTAAGAAGCAACGTTATCGACGATCAACTACACAAATATATGGCCACGTGAACGCGTTTTCAACGTTATCGACGATCTATGGCAATGGGTTTAGGTTAGAATCGCTAAACGTAACTCAAGCGGTTGAGTTTCAGAGTATCGGAATTGAAATTCGTATGAATACGAGTGCGGTTTTGTGTTCCTGCATTTAATCTATGATGAATACAAGTCTTTAGGTTTACAACCCCGGAATAACCGAGAGATTGAATTTTCACTACGGCATTCAATCTAGGATGAATCTGATGTCGGTTTTGTACTACGGCGGTGTTTAATGATAATTCGTGTATGGCGGTAGTGGACTTAAAACATACGGGAGAGTTTATGAATTTGCCACCGATTACCGGCATTGTTTTTGGATTCATTCCATGCGGTGTTTAGTCTAGGCATTCGTTTCTAATATTTCGAGCATGCTTAGGTAGTACTCTAAAAACATACGGGAGAGTTTATGAATTTGTCACCCAGACTAGGCATACATTTTTGGTTTCATTACATGCTAGGTTATGGGTAAGGCATTGTTTTTTAATAATTCGAAGATGCCGGTAGTGGACTTAAAACATACGGGAACATTGTCAACAATACCGGCATAGATTTTAGGTTGCATTGTATGCCGGTAGTTGGTACTGCATTGCATCGTTAGTCAATGTGTACAGGAATATTGTACCGGCGTGGTTTAGTTTAAGGTATTTAATGCGGTACTAAAGCTGAAGGTGAGTTGTCTTATATTCATTGCTTTTCCGTGTGCTTACGATATAGGTCAAAAGCAAAGGAAGCCAACAAAAAGAAAAAATAAAGATCATCACTAAGTGAAGAAGGAAGGACGGTCTTGATACTCCTCGATCCCGCTCCTCGAGGGAAAGATGAAGGTCGTAAGATACGTTTGGGGGCTGGTACAAGAGGGATAATTTAGGAGAGTGGTAGTGACCATAGTCGACTTGCAAACCGTGAGCAGGATGATCAATATGAACCAGATGAAGAGGAAAGTCAATTATCAAGCCAAAGCGAAGTTGGTGGCCCAAGTCAACAACCAACACAAGGCAATGGCAAGAAGGGGAAGGGCAACGTCAAAGTGAAAGTTAAGGGTTCTCACCTTCCTCACATTGATGACATGATTCCTGACCTTGAACGTGGTAGAATTTGGGGCGAAGCTCCGAAACCGAAAAAAACTATTTGGATACAAGCACTCGTGGGCTCGTACTATCTATCAAACCTATGTAAGCATTTTCTATCTTGTACATATGTATTGTTGTGTATTTATGTAAAATCTCTTAATTGTAGGATCATAAGAAGGCTGTGCGTGTTTGTCGAAAACAAGCCGCGGATGGTTGGGACTTGTCCGAGGAATGTGAAGAGGTCCAAACAATAGTAAAGGAATCTGGTCTATATTCTTTGGTTGAAAATTATGTGAAGCCCGATTCATTCATATCACATTGCTTCGTCGAAAGGTATCATGGTGAAACCGATACCATGCACTTCCTTTTGGGAGATGACCTTCATCCCCGAAGATGCTCGAACATTCTAGGCTTGAATGTTATCGGCAAATCAATTGCGAAGGAGTTGAGTCTCTAGACCTAGAATGGTCAACGTTGCACTGGCCGACTAACAAGCTATTTGGTTGGGACTACAAAACTTCGCGGGAGAGCTTTTATGAATCCACGTACGGTAAGATAAAGACAATCAAGTTGACGATTGCTTAAGAAGAATTTTGAAAAGACAAAGAAAAGAAGTTTGGAGGATGGATGGGACCCTAAACAAATTCGTTATCTTTGCCGCCGCTTACCGTTATACATCTTGGGCACTAGGGTATTCCCCGACACCAATGGCAACGGGTTAGTGTGAACTACCTTCGCAATTGGATCCGTTGGAAGGTGTCTATGGATATTCTCGGGGCACCGCGATAATGGCACATTTGATGATGGAGATGAGAAGGGCCTCTAAGGCTAAAACCAACCAATTTGTCGGGAATTTCACTCTCTCATCACAGGTAAATTTGTTCTTAAACTTATGTTATTATGTATGTACTCTTATAGTGAACTTAGAAACAAAACTTATTGCTTCACATTGGAATAGGTGTGGTCTTATGAACACTTCCCAACCTTGTTCAAGGCCTACCCCTCCTTGAAGATCATAGACCTTCCAGAACCCGATACGCCTCTAGCTAAGAGATACGAGTTCAAAAATACTCCAAAGCCAGGTAACATAGGTCGACTGATCGATATGAGATTGGCTTTGGACCAATGAGTAGCAAAGATGTTGTGTTCGACCCTTACAAGGAGGCTAGAGGAAACCGTCGAGGTTTTGAGGTTTGGTAACGTTGCATTTTACCATGGGTCGTTGTTCCACCCAAAAGGATACGTTATGGCTAATCCTACGCGTGTGATGCGTCAACTTGGATATAAGCAATTAGCACTTTTCCGCATAGCTTTTAATGTTTTGATCTCGACCTTTCTCGGTGCTATTCAACTCCAAATCGGTTGCATGTAGAGTATGTTCCAAAACCGGACCCAGCAGATTGGAGGGATAGGGAACCACGTCGTTTGGTAGATATTAGTCAGTGGGAAAAGTTGGAGATTGCTGAAAACGGTGATGAAGTTGATGCCAAATACATGGAAGATTACCTGCTATGGTCACATCCTTATGTCGTCCGCCCGGATGACGTCCAAGTTCCTCCCGAGAAAAAGCCCTCCGTTCCAACTCCCGCACGGGCACCACCTACGATGACCTAACTTAATAATACCGTTGGATTGCTTGTAAGTATTGTTAATTGCTTTGTCGTTTAATATACACATAATCATGTATGTATACTAATTATGTGTTTGTTATATTAAACTAGCGGCGTCGGCTTGGCAAGTTAAAGAAGATGTTGGTTGCAAGTACCGGGGAAGGAGAGGTGCTGTCCCTCAAGAAATGAAGGAATTCGAGGAAAAGCTTGATAGAATTGAAGAAACTGACCCTAGTGCAAAAGCTTTGTTCGGGGAAACTAAGTACAAACCGTCCCAAAAGAAGCAAAAGACCCAGTGATTTAACTCTTTAGTTGTGTTTCTTTTTTTTTTGGATGGTGGTTGTCACGTCTTGAACAACCCGAACTTGTTTTCGTTTGTACCTCGTGTTAAACTCTTTAGTTGTTTGGTTTGCTTTTGGTTTAGGATACACGGATTAAGAACATTTGATAGCAAAATCAGTTGGTTGGTTTATGTTGAGCATGTTTTGATTTCTAGTGATTCGTTTATGTTGAATATGTTTATCCTTGCAAGATTTATTTGTGACTTTTTCCGGCATTGATAAATTAGGCTTATAAAGCCGGATTTCGGGACCGGCATTGTTTAATATTTATACATCAATGCCGGTTCTAGTAACCGGCGCTGAAATTGTTTAAAAACCATGCCGGGACAAGAAGATTAAAAATTCCATGTTCCTGTATAGATATTCGAAGGTAAAAGACACGGAGTATTTTCTAACATCTATGCTAGGTTTTTCGATAATTTGAAAATTTTCATAGTTCTCAAAAAACCAGCATCATAAAATTGAATACTTCCATGCCGGACTTGCTAGTTTTGAATAAAAATCCATTTCGAATGCTCTTATATTTTATTCCTAATGAATCTATTACATTGAATTTGAAACTTTTAATTAAAACATGCTAAACAACATGGCATGGATTACATTTGGTTAAAGATAATCTATTTCCATCCCTTTTCAACAATTGCGGAACCTTTGAGCTTTTCTCGAACCTCTTCGAAGACATCGTCCGGGAGGGGGGGGTGTCAAGGATCAACTTCATTGGTACTTCATCTCTTTCAACATATTCCTTTCCCTTCATATAACACCCATCACACCCATCGATTGGCTTGCAATGGCCCTTGCGGTTTTTTCTTGACTCTGCTAGTTGAACAGCTTTGTCAAACCATTGAAACTAATCGCACTTTGGGTGATACAAACACCTTAGAAACATTCTTCCATTTTCAGCATCATCAGTTTTTGCAATCCAAAACCAGCGTGTCCCATCACAACTTCTACACTTTGAATAAATAAAAGGACAGTCCATGGCTAGATGAGAAGGTGACTTGCAAATTTGACACTTGCAATGATGACTCTGTAAGAGAAGATTATATTAGTCGTGGGTCATAGTAGTGAAGATCATATTGTTAGTAAATCTACTTACTTTGCAAATAGAGGAAGATGATGAATCCCCCATCCTTTGTGAAGCTTTAACCGTGCTTGCTTTCTTGAGAGAATGATTTTTGTTATTTGGTTGGTGGTTTGTGTATAGTTTTCCAAAGGAATGGGGGTATCATATAGAGATGAATCTCCAACGGTCTTATTTTTCAAAAAACTAGCCGTTTTTTTTTGAATTCATCAACTACCGGCATAGACGTTATTATAGATTGAATGCCGGTTGCATTTACCGGCGTTTCAAAGTGTTTTGAAACCATGCCGGTATTGGTTGCATATTTGACCCGATCTCTGTAAAAAAATTTCCTAGTACCGGCATTGTAAGCTTATCATAAACGGTGCCGGCAGTGTTTGACGGCATTCTATTGCACAGTTACGACAGTGCCGATTGTGGCGATTTTCCAAAACTAGTCGTTGGGTACTTTTTTGCTATAAATAGAGACCTATCTCTACCAAACTTATTCACCCATCACTTTCAATCTTCCTAAATCAGTCACCCATCACTTTGGAACACTATAAATGGCTCCAACTCCATTCAATAATCTAGAAGATGTTGCTATTGTCAGAGCACACACCACTCTCACAAAGCACTCCGTTGAGGAAGCGCAATGGGTGGCCAGTAACGAAGACCCAACCGGAGGGCCTTACCTTGGGTATGATAAAAACACCAATGCTTGGTGGAAACGTGTGTTTAAGGTTTTCAAAGCACTAAACGGAAATCGTTCAAGGAGGACACTCACGCAGATAAGGGAAAGGTACGCTTATTTATACAATGAATGTGTACTGCTGAGAAACGAATTGAAAGCTCGTAAGGACGCTATGCCAAACGAAAACCGCATGAGTAGAGTAAGTTTGTGAATCAATAGGCCGTTCATCAAAAATTATTTATTTGGTTATGATTATTCAACAACGCTTACTTATTAAAATAATTGTTTTTCCAGTGTTCTTTGGGTCGGACTCAATACGAATTAAGGTACGTTCATGAGTTTCTGCACGAGGACTGCTACACTCTCTTGGAGGAAGTTGAATGGCAATTCGCCTAATATAATTAAACTCGTAGAGAATCCCTAGCGCGATGTATTGAACCAGTTAGGTATTTCGTAAGGTTTTGTGGGTATACCTCTATGTAAGTCCTCATGAGACTATAACTCGTCCACTTGGGCCACCAAGTGTTTTAAAGGCTTGATGCACGTGCTAAGTGCATTCGTTGTTCCGTCGACAAGGATAACGTTCGAAATAAATTATAGTTCCGGCTTAGTATGTAAACATATTTCAATTTCCTAATGATTCCGTCTTAGTATGTAGTTGTTGATGGTGGTTTTTAGACAAGGGGTAAAATCGTAAAACCCCATGACCTAGTGTTACCCACAACACATTAACTAAGAGCATTTAACTCAGGTGTAAACAATTAATAGGGGTATTTTTTTTTTTTTTCAAAATACCAGATTAGGGTTTTCAACACAGAACCCTAATTCCAAAACCAAGCCGCATACTGCGCACCATGGCACCAATGCCAAACCAAGCCGCATATCACGCACCATGGCAACAATGCCAAACCAAGCCGCATATGCGCACCATGGCAACAATGCCAAACCAAGCCGCATATCGCGCACCATGGCAACAATGCCAAACCAAGCCGCATCTCGCGCACCATGGCAACAATGCCAAACCAAGTCGCACCATGCGCACCATGGCAACAATGCCAAACCAAGCCGCACCCTGCGCACCATGGCAACAAGGCCATATTTCCAAAGCCGCTATGCCTTTGGCCCACGCCAAATATAGCTACCTAGGCTTGCGAGACTTGCAACTAGGTCAACATGGCCGTGCGTGCCATTGGCACATGCCAACACGTATCGCAGGCCATATTTCCAAGCCGCTATGCCTTTGGCCCACGCCAAATATAGCGCCATAGGCTTGCAAGACTTGCAACTAGGTCAACATGGCCGTACGTGCCATTGGCACATGCCAACACGTATCGCAGGCCATATTTCCAAGCCGCTATGCCTTTGGCCCACGCCAAATATACCGCCCTAGGCTTGCAAGACTTGCAACTAGGTCAACATGGCCGTACGTGCCATTGGCACATGCCAACACGTATCGCAGTCCATATTTCCAAGCCGCTATGCCTTTGGCCCACGCCAAATATAGCGCCCTAGGCTTGCAAGACTTGCAACTAGGTCAACATGGCCGTAGGTGCCATTGGCACATACCAACACGTATCGCAGGCCATATTTCCAAGCCGCTATGCCTTTGGCCCACGCCAAATATAGCGCCCTAGGCTTGCAAGACTTGCGACTAGGTCAACATGGTCGTACGTGCCATTGGCACATGCCAACACGTATCGCAGGCCATATGTCCAAGCCGCTATGCCTTTGGCCCACGCCAAATATAGCGCCCTAGGCTTGCGAGACTTGCAACTAGGTCAAAATGGCCGTACGTGCGATTGGCACATGCCAACACGTATCGCGAGCCATATCTCCAAGCCGCTATGCCTTTGGCCCACGCCAAATATAGCGCCCCTAAGCTTGCAAGACTTGCAACTAGGTCAACATGGCCGTACGTGCCATTGGCACATGCCAACACGTATCGCAGGCCATATTTCCAAGCCGCTATGCCTTTGGCCCACGCCAAATATAGCGCCCTAGGCTTGCAAGACTTGCAACTAGGTCAACATGGCCGTACATGCCATTGGCACATGCCAAACACACACGCTGGTAGCCTAACTTGCAAATCGTGCAACCTACCACCAAGGCATTCCGCACATGCCATTGGCACATGCCAAACACACACGCTGGTAGCCTAACTTGCAAACCGTGCAACCTACCACCAAGGCATTCCGCACATGCCATTGGCACATGCCAAACACACACGCTGGTAGCCTAACTTGCAAACCGTGCAACCTACCACCAAGGCATTTCGCACATGCCGTTGGCACATGCCACACACGCCACTAGCAGCTCTGCATTACCACTTACGCTCGAGGTGCAACTCGCAACGAAGGCATTCCGCACATGCCATTGGCACACGCCACATGCGTCCCTAGCAGCACCACTTGCACGCAAGATGCAAACCAACACTCGAGACATCAACACAAACTGGGGATGCTTTCTAGGGTTTTGGTTTGGCGGTCACAAAGATGCGACGTACACTACGCTCACATTAAGAAAGCGTGAAAAGGAATAAAGCGGTCAAATAAAAGAGAAAATAATGGTGAAAACGTTTTCACCCATTAACACCATGCGGTTACCACCTCCTCCCATTATTTCACCCTTTACTCTCTTCCTTCATGAGGTCGTGGTACGTTTCAAATCTCGACTTGTATAAATAGGTCTTACCTATTTCCACCAGACAACAAGTCTTGGTCAGTAGAAAAATACTACACTCTCAGAAAGGCAACTTTGCAAGCTCTCCCAAAAGCTTCCACCTCTTGCAAGCTTCCTAAGCTTTCACTTTCTCGATACAAGTCGAGACACTACTCTCCCCCGTAACTATTCTCGGGTCTCAACACCTTTCTTTGCTTCCTCCCCAAATCAACCCTTCTCCTTCACTTTGCGATCAAGCAAGTCCGGAACGGCCATTTCTTGGTTTAGGCCGGACTTGTACAGATTGATCTCTCGAATCTATAAAGTGCTCACGTGCAAAGACATTTGTTTAGGGTTTAAACCAGTTTCTCACTCACCCACCGAATTTATCAAATCGCTATAAACGATTTTCACCCATAAACAATTGGCGACCACAACGGGAGGATTGATCTATCGGCTACAATGTCGATTGTCGATCTCGTTTTTCGACCCGGATGTCAAGATGGTAGGGGAAGGCGACTCGATCCGACTCAACTACCGAGACGACCGGTCACCGATTGCAAAAACTACACGAGAAAGCTGGGACTCGTTGAAGATGCTACCGCGATTGGGGACTTGCGACTCGGTCCACTAACTCGCCCAGACAACCCGGTTATCAGTTGTTAAAACTACACCAGAAAACTGGGGACTCGCTGAATACGCTACCAGCAATTGGGGACTAACTAGCGATGCTACCAGCAAAACCGCCTTTTTTACATGAAGAGGGGCATGTTCGCAAAAACCTATGAAGTGAGTAAATTCGGACTATGCAAGATATACGATTTGTCTTAGGTTTTTAGTAAAACCATTATACTACTGAGTATTGTGCCTATTGCTAGCACACACTTTCATAAAAGCAATATTCCTTTCCCAAAACATAATCGAGTCATATTATCAAAACCATTCATCCCGTAAATAATCCAATATCCTCAAAAGTTACCAAATTTGTCTACCAAAAAACTCGGTCAAACTTTGAACCAGGACATCCTCGGTATGTCTTTCAAAAAAAGAAGAGAAAAAAGAACTTAAATGAAAGTTTAATGAGAGAAACATTCAAGTAAAATCATCCAACAGAGGTCTGTTCTTCTTGGAGAAAGTCAACTTTGCATCTTCAAGAGCCGCTCTCTTCATAGTCAACATCTTGGAAAGCTTTTGAGTTCTACCTCTGTCGTGCAATCTCCTCGGCGGAAAGGCTTTCGATTGCTGCATCTTTTAACTTTTGGATCTCAAAGAAGGCCTTCGACAAACCACGAAGTGTTGAACTCCTTTTCTACGCACACGTCGCGTTGGTGCTCTCAGTCGGCAATAACGTCTTCAGAAATGGTGTGACCAGTCACCTCACGCATGTCCTCGATGGAGGATAAAGCCTCTTCCACACGCTTAACCAGCGCAAATGGACTAGTGACCTTCTTGGTTGTGTCCATATGTCTATACTTCTCCCAGATTCTGGTGTACAACGCCTCATACTTAGCCAGCACCGTGCCAAGCCAATGGTCCACACCATACCGAAATCCAAGCCAGCGTCCATGCCTAACCAGCGTCCACACCAAGTCAGCGCCCATTCCAAGACGATCCAGCGCCTACCAGACGCGTTTCCCAGATGCGCTTACCTGATGCGCTTGCCAGAAGCGCTTTCCAGAAGTGCTTGCCAGACGCACTTGTCAGACGCGCTTACCAGGCAAACATGCCGCACGCGCATGCCAGCCACAGTACCACACTTTGTGCTAACAGTTTGCATCCTTCCAGCGCTAACATCTTGCGCCCTTCCAGCACCATCCTCGCCCTTCGAAACAGCGCCATAGCTCCAGCACTTCGTGATCAAAACCGTGTCATCTCTGCACGATACACTTACGATCACCAGAACCAGAGCCACTTCCTCCACCCCAACGGTTCTTCAAGCATGGAAGCTCCAACCGTCACCAGAGACGCTACTCCACCATCAGGGCAAGATCCTGGAAGATCCGGAAGAAGCCGACCTCCTTTTAGCACTGTTGATTTGATGAAAAGACAAAAGATACTTGACGGGACGCGCGTTTATAGATGAAGAGGCTCGCATTGCTCTTGAACGCGGTATAAGGGGATAAGCGATCCAATTTCGTCACACGTGAAGATCAGGAAAGACTTCTCCAAAATCGAAAGCAAAGGAAATCAACAACTCTACTGAGTTCACGGAGACCCTTCTTCCATTATGACCCGCATAATGGGAACTTCGCCCACAAAGTCGTACAGCCTATGATGAAACAGTTATGTGAGATTCTATATTTCTCGAGGCGTAGCGTCCAAGGCATATTTGCACCCCTCAACCGCACTACATCGGGAAAGCGAGGCATTTCCAGCCAGGAAGCCGTTCCCAAACTCCCAACCTCTCTTAGAAAGCACGATCGACGGATGTAATCTGGGGACTCTAACCTCGTTCTCTTGAGGAATGTCGAGTTTGACGGAACGTGACGCGGCCTCCGGCTTCAAAATGGTAGCCTTCAAGGCTCGAGAGTTGCAAGATGTCGTTTCAACGTTCTCTCCATAAGTAACTACGCATAAACGTTCTCCGCCAGCCGGCTTCGCTTCAACGTTCGCTTCAACGCTACTCCTTCCTGCAAAGGGTCGTGCCGCCACACTCCCCATATCAAGGAACATAGCCACAGCCAGCCAAACTTCGTTGTCATGGACACCTTTTAATCCATCTCGCCAAAACTCGTAATCATGGACAGTTTGCTCGCTTACGCATCCAGCCAATCCTTTTACTTCCACGGAAGACCATAGAATATCAGCCAACCTACTTTGTTACCACGACAATGTAGTTTCTCCTGATTACATCTCTTACCAAGAATTGTTGCCCCTCATTCGTTGATACCAGCCAGAGCTTCACCGCAGCAGCAATTACTATAAAGATGGAAACATGTAAACCATACTTGAGAACGAAGATATACACGGGATCCCTTCATTGTCAAAGCTACGATGAACAGTCCACCAAAAATCCGTACCCACAACAAGGTCCTCTACTCTTCAAGGGTGCAGCGCAAGAACATCATCACCTCTCTGTCTAGAAGAAGCCTTCAACACTTTACGAGGCCGCGGAGGATCCCGAGCCTGCACTATCCAGAATATGTCATCATGTAATTTCTGAGCATCCCAGTGTCACATCCAGAAGATTAGGGAAGGTTACATTCACGTATTCATCCATTCCATCATATCAAACCGAAGTATGACCGGGGACTTCTCGCTGCATCCCATTTCGTAAGATAGAGCCCTAAATCAGCGTCCTCCAAGTACGCGGTCAACAAGGACGGATTCGAAGGAAGGGGAACGACTAGGTCATCCTCGTCGATAACGGTGACGCATGCTCCAACGGGATATCTCTGCACAAAAGGAAATTTTCCATTTATACAACAAGCGGCGGTAAAGTGTACGACAGTCCGCCAAAGAAGAAGAAAACATACGAGAGAAATTCAACAAGAAGAACCTTTTCTAAAACGAGGGAGATGATGCGGTTGCGTTGGGTTTGAATACTGAGAACCTTTAAAAGGAAAGGAAGCAATGAGGGACATAACGCTTCCAGATTTTTGGCATGAACGATGCCCTAATCGAGCCGCGCGTGAAGGAAACGCAAAATAAGGAAACTTGCTATATCCCAGAAACACCTACTCCCTCCTTGTTCACACCGATCCCATCAAGTCACGTCAGCAAGCACGCACAGCTTCCCTACCTTGCGCCGGTCCCACCAGCTAGCACGCTCAGTTTCCCAACTCACGCCAACTTCCCAACGTCGCCCAAGCTGCACCGGCCCCACCAATTGCACCGACTTCCTAATGGCCGCCCAAGTCACGCTTGCAAGCACGCACAGCTTCTACACCTTGCGCCGGTCCCACCAGCTAGCACACTCAGCTTCCCAACTCATGCCGACTTCCCCACGTCGCCCAAGCTGCACCGGCCCCACCAATTGTGCCAGCCTCCCGATTTGTGCAAAACTACCAGAGGCAAGGATTCCAAACCCTATTTATAAAGGTCGCAAAGCCTCCTTCAAGTTTCCTTACGTTTTCTTGTCAATAGTTTGTCACCATCTTATGCTTACCTCGCAACAAAGCCCCTGTTCCGAGCTAGCAGGGGACTTAATGTTGATGGTGGTTTTTAGACAAGGGGTAAAATCGTAAAACCCCATGACCTAGTGTTACCCGCAACACATTAACTAAGAGAATTTAACTCAGGTGTAAACAATTAATAGGGGTATTTTTTTTTTTCAAAATACCAGATTAGGGTATTCAACACAGAACCCTAATTCCAAAACCAAGCCGCATACTGCGCACCATGGCAACAATGCCAAACCAAGCCGCATACTGCGCACCATGGCAACAATGCCAAACCAAGCCGCATACTGCGCACCATGGTAACAATGCCAAACCAAGCCGCATACTGCGCACCATGGCAACAATGCCAAACCAAGACGCATACTGCGCACCATGGCAACAATGCCAAACCAAGTCGCACCCTGCGCACCATGGCAACAATGCCAAACCAAGCCGCACCCTGCGCACCATGGCAACAAGGCCATATTTCCAAAGCCGCTATGCCTTTGACCCACGCCAAATATAGCGACCTAGGCTTGCGAGACTTGCAACTAGGTCAACATGGCCGTACGTGCCATTGGCACATGCCAACACGTATCGCAGATCCATATTTCCAAGCCGCTATGCCTTTGGCCCACGCCAAATATAGCGCCCTAGTCTTGCAAGACTTGCAACTAGGTCAACATGGCCGTACGTGCCATTGACACATGCCAACACGTATCATTCTCAGATTCGTAACAGAATTGAGCCGTTACTAAAACGGGTTGTAACGGCTCTTGCCTGTTGCAAAAGTGGGTGTTACATTTTTTTGTAACGGCAATGGAGCCGTTACGAATTTTGGTTGTAACGGCCTTAGTAACAGATGCGAGCCGTTACGAATTGACACGTGGTAATAGCTCAGGGCCGTTACGATTTTTTTTTGTAACAGCGAGGTCGTAACAAGCAAGAGCCGTTACTACGTGGCAAATTAGTAACATGCCAGAGCCGTTACTACGTGGCAAGTTGAAACAGCTTGGAGCCGTTACGAACTTTTTTGTAACAGCAAAAAAATTATCACGATCAACATTGACGTGGTCAAAATTAGTCAATTGACCAATTTGACTAGGTCAATATTGCCATGGCGAGTTCATTTTCCGCCGAAGTAAGTCGGAATTCCAATTAACTGCGTCCACCTTTCATTCCATCCATCATCCACATCCAACAATCAATTCAACCAATTCATGTCTAAAAAGAACACAAATTCTAAGTATTTTAAGTATTAAATTCTAAGGGAATACATAGAAACTTACTAAGCCCCTATGTTCAGTTAATAGAAACTTTCAAAATTTTCTAATCTCCTAAGTTCAGTTCACAAATTCTTCCAACTTAAATCACAGATACTACATAGAAACTTACAACACTAGTAGCTGATAAGGGACCTAATGAGTTGAGCATTTCCCAAACACTAGTCTCCAAGCACAAATCAGCCCTAAGCTATCCTTGCAATATTCTTCGTCAAGTTCTCCGTAATACCTGGCTTTAAGTTCATAATTCCCAACCTATCTACACAAAAACAAGCCAAAAACATCTATAAGAATCCCAACTTAAGGCTACCAAATTTATAAAATTTACCAGCAGACAACTAAACATACAGAGAGGTGCAAGTAAATGAGAAAACTTAAGCAACACTAAGAAACAAAAGGGTACCAGTAACATAATTACCTGGTTAAAGAATAGAGCAAAGTGGGAAGTTTCAACAGCCTCGTCAATGTCGGCATCTTTACATAGAATGAATGGAGATTTCCTCAAGCTCCAGATTCACCGGCTTAAGGTTGCTTCTACCGGCCAGGTTCGAAACAATTTTGCCGGCTATAGTTGATCCTGTGAAAGCAAGCTGAAAAGAAGTCTGCCTTTTCTATGTAAATACCTGAGAAAACAAAATTTGTTATTAATTATGCAATCTTCGATATATATAATCTTCCTCAGATATAGGAAAACCAACCTTGTCGACATCCATATGACTAGCAAGTGTTGCACCATCTGTAAGACCATATATAGAAATCATATTGAGAACACCCTCAGGAAGGCCGGCCTGCAATGGACAATACATAACTAAGAACCTAAAGCATGCATTCAAAAAAGAAGACTAATTACACTACTGCAAATGAATTAAGAGAACCCACATCATGGAGCAGCTTCGCCACGCAAAAGTGTACCCATGATGGAAGGACAAAACCCGTGTTAACAGCAGCAACAACAATAAAATCAACTAAAAAACATAGGATACCTAAGTTCAACAACCAATGGTTATGCATGGAAGAGGTCATTATTGCATACACAAGCCTCTACTAGAACCACGTGCTCAAGAAATTTCAATATAATAGTTCATTTTTTCTATTTTCAATTTCCATGCTTTGAAAATAAAATGCATACCCATATACAATGCAACAATCCACTAGTGACAGAGTTGAGAGTAGATTTGTAAAGAGAAGGGAAAACTCCCCACCTCTTATACAAGCTCCTGACCAGTTTTTCTAAAGCAGATCTAATACATGCAAGTTTAAAGTACGAGACGAATTCTGACACAACAAGTGCAAGAGAGGGACAAGAAAGGCCTAACGACTACCAACAATTACAGAAAATACGGGAGAACCAAACTTAGATAAGTATGCAAAGCAATTGCAGGTTTGTGAAAATCATGGATGGAACTTGGAAGATATTAGATAAAAGTTCCTTCTCACATCACAGAAAAAACTAGTGAATCAACCAGAACATTAGGACACAAAGAAAGCTCCACTTACAATGTTGAAACTAGGACCACTCATTTATATCTCGCTATAATTGCGCCAAACTGCATGGAACTCCTCGCGGAATGTATTGAGCCGTGCCTTCATGTTAGGTGTTTGAAAGCTTGTATGCAAAACAGTGGCTGCAAAAGATGCCTCGGAATCAGGAAAAATGGAGAACACACTCAATGAAGAGAAGAATCAAAATATTGGAAACTGAACAAGTGGCTAGGGATCCAAGATAAGGGATGGCATGAATCAAAATATTGGAAAGCAAGAAGTGTCTATGGTAATCGGTTACGAGAACTTTGCATTGCGCACACATGATATAAGTGTTCATTTTATGCACACACAAATAAACCCTATGATAAAGTCAAACATATCAGCTTGTCTAGCTATGTTACAAATTTATAGCATATTTCACTTACTAGATTATGACCAAAAACAACTACAAATAACTATAAATTGTAACAACATTAACAAATAATATTAGAAGACATATACAGAAAAATAAATCCAAAGGGATACCTTATCTCCGAAATTTTAGATTTCACAGATAGAGCAACCTGCCAATCCTCGAATAAGTTAGGGTACTCCTCAGGGTCAGCTAAAGATTCTGCAGCTTTCTGGTTAACCTGTGAAAAGCCATGGCATGTAAAGGGGGAATGTCAATCTAAATGGTATAGCAGATAACAAAAGCAAGGTTTTTAGTTCATGAATTGTATGAAAAGGTAAAGGCGCGACTGACTCAAAGAACTACCTTCAAACAACATACACAGATCTCCCATTCAAAATCCATTCTTCATATTGAACTACCAAAATTTCTTCATCTCCACTGAACCCACTTCTTCTTCAATCAAATAAACCATCAAACCCTTTTACCAATTCCATCTCCATTGCTACACAACATCACTAACTTCCCTGTGAATGAAACCACCACCTGCAACATCATGACACTCTTGGTTCTTCCTTCCTTCTTCCTTCCTCAGCTGTTCTTCATGTCTAGCAGCTACAGGATTCTACTAAAACTCACCCATTCACCACCAACACCAGCTCACAATTGAATCTGACTTCAACACTTTTTTCCAATTCTTCCTTCCTGCACTTTTCCTAAACATTCATCTAGTCATTCATCTTCAATAACAACCTTCAACCCATTTCAATCTTCTAATTTCTGTCCACTGTTCACACCAGCAACACCATGAGAACCCTAATTTCAGAATTCAAAATCCACAATACCGAAAACGTCACCTGAATCAAACCCATCTTCAATTTCAGATCCATTCAAACCATCATCTGAATCTTCACGTTCTTCAATTCGACTCAAACCCTAGATATCTGCTTAATTGATATGAAAAAAATTTCATTCTGAGAAGAATAAAAACAAAGAACAGAAGAAGATCTTGTTTTTTCAGGATTTTGAGTATCTATTTTTTCTTCCTGTGTAGAGAGATCGAGAGAGAGATGAATAGGGAAGATGAGGCGGAGATAAACAGAAAGAAAAAGAGATAGAGAAGAAAAAATATGGTAGAGATATTCATATTATGTTAGGGTTTTATGATTGATGTGCATCTCGAGACTATAATGAAGGGTAGAGATATTAGTTTAGGAATACACGGTGTAGATGAAACATAATACCACGCATGTGAATAGCACGCGCACATAACCTGTGTTACGACCCAAGTGTGACCAAGCGTGTGATCGCACGCCTATAAAAAAAAAATTCGTAACGGCTTAGCTCATTATTTAATTTATAAAAATTAGTAACGGCTCTGCTTGTTACAAATTTTTCGTAACGGCCATTTGTAACGGGAATTTTGTAACGGCCACTAAGCCGTTACGAATTGCTGTTACGAATCTGGGAATTTGGTGTAGTGGCAGGCCATATTTCCAAGCCGCTATGCCTTTGGCCCACGCCAAATATAGCGCCCTAGGCTTGCAAGACTTGCAACTAGGTCAACATGGCCGTACGTGCCATTGGCACATGCCAACACGTATCGCAGGCCATATTTCCAAGCCGCTATGCCTTTGGCCCACGCCAAATATAGCGCCCTAGGCTTGCGAGACTTGCAACTAGGTCAACATGGCCTTACGTGCCATTGGCACATGCCAACACGTATCGCAGGCCATATCTCCAAGCCGCTATGCCTTTGGCCCACGCCAAATATAGCGCCCTAAGCTTGCAAGACTTGCAACTAGGTCAACATGGCCAAGACGTGCCATTGGCACATGCCAACACGTATCGCAGGCCATATTTCCAAGCCGCTATGCCTTTGGCCCACGCCAAATATAGCGCCCTAGGCTTGCAAGACTTGCAACTAGGTCAACATGGTCGTACGTGCCATTGGCACATGCCAACACGTATCGCGGGCCATATGTCCAAGCCGCTATGCCTTTGGCCCACGCCAAATATAGCGCCCTAGGCTTGCGAGACTTGCAACTAGGTCAAAATGGCCGTACGTGCCATTGGCACATGCCAACACGTATCGCAGGCCATATCTCCAAGCCGCTATGCCTTTGGCCCACGCCAAATATAGCGCCCTAAGCTTGCAAGACTTGCAACTAGGTCAACATGGCCGTACGTGCCATTGGCACATGCCAACACGTATCGCAGGCCATATTTCCAAGCCGCTATGCCTTTGGCCCACGCCAAATATAGCGCCCTAGGCTTGCAAGACTTGCAACTAGGTCAACATGGCCGTACGTGCCATTGGCACATGCCAACACGTATCGCAGGCCATATTTCCAAGCCGCTATGCCTTTTGCCCACGCCAAATATAGCGCCTAGGCTTGCAAGACTTGCAACTAGGTCAACATGGCCGTACATGCCATTGGCACATGCCAAACACACACGCCGGTAGCCTAACTTGCAAACCGTGCAACCTACCACCAAGGCATTCGCACATGCCATTGGCACATGCCAAACACACACGCCGGTAGCCTAACTTGTAAACCGTGCAACCTACCACCAAGGCATTCCGCACATGCCATTGGCACATGCCAAACACACACGCTGGTAGCCTAACTTGCAAACCGTGCAATCTACCACCAAGGCATTTCGGACATGCCGTTGGCACATGCCACACACGCCACTAGCAGCTCTGGCATTACCACTTACGCTCGAGGTGCAACTCGCAACGAAGGCATTCGCACATGCCACATGCGTCCTAGCAGCACCACTTGCACGCAAGATGCAACCAACACTCGAGACAACAACACAAACTGGGGGATACTTTCTAAGGTTTTGGTTTGGCGGTCACAACATGCAGCATACACTACGCTCACATTAAGAAAGCATGAAAAGGAATAAAGCGGTCAAATAAAAGAGGAAATAATGGTGAAAATGTTTTCACCCATTAACACCATGCGGTTACCACCTCCTCCCATTATTTCACCCTTTACTCTCTTCCTTCATGAGGTCGTGGTACGTTCAAATCTCGACTTGTATAAATAGGTCTTACCTATTTCCACCAGACAACAAGTCTCGGTCAGGAGAAAAATACTATACTCTCAGAAAGGCAACTTTGCAAGCTCTCCCAAAAGCTTCCACCTCTTGCAAGCTTCCTAAGCTTTCACTTTACGATACAAGTCGAGACACTACTCTCCCGTAACTATTCTCGGGGTCTCAACACCTTTCTTTGCTTCCCTCCCCAAATCAACCCTTCTCCTTCACTTTGTGATCGAAGCAAGTCCGGAACGGCCATTTCTTGGTTTAGGCGGGACTTGTACGATTGATCTCTCGAATCTATAAAGTGCTCACGCAAAGCACATTTTTTTAGGGTTTAAACCAGTTTCTCACTCACCCACCGAATTTTGAAATTAGCGTAAATGATTTTCACCCATAAACAATTGGCGACCACGGCGGGAGGATTGATCTATCGGCTACAATGTCGGTGTCGATCTCGTTTTTCGACCCGGATGTCAAGATGGTAGGGAAGGCGACTCGATCCGACTCAACTACCAGATTTACCCGGTCACCAATTGCAAAAACTACACGAGAAAACGGGGACTCGTTGAAGATGCTACCTGCGATTGGGGACTTGCGATTTCGAGTCCGACTCAAGCGCCGGACAACCCGGTTATCGGTTGTTAAAACTACACCAAAAAGCGGGGACTAGTTGAATACGCTACCAAAGCAATCGGGAACTAACTGGCGATGCTACCAAAGAAACCGCCTTTTACATGAAGAGGGGCATGTTCGCAAAAACCTATGAAGTGAGTAAATTCAGACTATGCAAGATATACGATTTGTCTTAGGTTTTTAGTAAAACCATTATACTACCGAGTATTGTGCCTATTGCTAGCACACACTTTCATAAAAGTAATATTCCTTTCCCAAAACATAATCGAGAGTCATATTATCAAAACCATTCATCCAGAAATAATCCAATATCCTCAAAAGTTACCGCTATCTACCAAAACTGGTCAAACTTTGAACCAGACATCCGGTATGTCTTTCAAAAAAAAAAAAAGAGAAAAAGAACTTAAATGAAAGTTTAACAGAGAAACATTCAAGTAAAATCATCCAACAGAGGTCTGTTCTTCTCGGAGAAAGTCAACTTTGCATCTTCAAGAGCCGCTCTCTTCATAGTCAACATCTTGGAAAGCTTTTCGAGTTCTACCTCCTGTCGTGCAATCTCCTCAGCGGAAAGGCTTTCGATTCTGCATCTTTTAACTTTTGGATCTCAAAGCAAGGCCTTCGACAAACCACGAAGTGTTGAACTCCTTTTCTACGCACACGTCGCGTTGGTGCTCCCGATCGGCAATAACGTCTTCGAGAAATGGTGCGACCCGGTCACCTCACGCATGTCCTCGATGGAGGATAAAGCCTCTTCCACACGCTTAACCAGCGCAAATGGACTAGTGACCTTCTTGGTTGTGTCCATATGTCTATACTTCTCCCAGATTCTGGTGTACAACGCCTCATACTTAGCCAGCACCGTGCCAAGCCAATGGTCCACACCATACCGAAATCCAAGCCAGCGTCCATGCCTAACTGGGCGTCCACACCAAGTCGGCGCCCATTCCAAGACGATCCAGCGCCTACCGGACGCGTTTTCCGGATGCGCTTACGATGCGCTTGCTGACGCGCATGCCGCCGCTGCCCGAACGCTTTCGTGGCGCTTGCCGGACGCGCTTACTGGGCAAACATGCCGCACGCGCATGCGGACCACGATACCACACTTTGTGCTAACGGTTTGCATCCTTCCGGCTCTAACATCTTGCGCCCTTCAAAGACCATCCTCGCCCTTCGAAACAACGCCATAGCTCCAAAGACTTCGTGATCAAAACCGTGTCATCTCCGCACGATACACTTACGATCACCGAATCGAGCCACTTCCTCCACCCCAACGGTTCTTCAAGCATGGAAGCTCCAAACCGCACCAGAGACGCTACTCCACCATCGTGGTGGAAGATCCTAAGAAGCCGACCTCCTTTTAGCACTATTGATTTGATGAAAAGACAAAAGATACTTCAGCAGGACGCGTTTATAGATGAAGAGGCTCGCATTGCTCTTGAACGCCGTAGAAGGGGATAAGCGATCCAATTTCGTCACACGTGAAGATCGGGAAAGACTTCTCCAAAATCAAAAGCAAAGGAAATCAACAACTCTCTGCGAGTTCACGGAGACCCTTCTTCCATTATGACCCGCATAATGGGAACTCGCCCACAAAGTCGTACAGGTCTATGATGAAACAGGTTATGTGAGATTCTATATTTCTCCGAGGCGTAGCGCCAAGGCATATTTGCACCCCTCAACCGCACTACATCGGAAAGCAGGCATTTCCGGCTGGGAAGCCGTTCCCAAACCCCAACCTCTCTTAGAAAGCACGATCGACGGATGTAACCAGGGACTCTAACCTCTGTTCTCTTGAGGAATGTCGAGTTTGACGAACGTGATGCGGCCTCCGACTTCAAAATGGTAGCCGTCAAGGCTCCGGAGTTGCAAGATGTCGTTTCAACGTTCTCCGGTAACTACGCATAAACGCCCGCTTCAACGTTCGCTTCAACGCTACTCCTTCCGCAAAGGGTCGTGCGCCACACTCCCCATATCAAGGAACATAGCCACGACCGGCCAAACTTCGTTGTCATGGACACCTTTTAATCCATCTCGCCAAAACTCGTAATCATGGACAGTTTGCTCGCTTACGCATCCGCCAATCCTTTTACTTCCACGGAAGACCATAGAATATCAGCCAACCTACTTTGTTACCACGACAATGTAGTTTCTCCCCGATTACATCTCTTACCAAGAATTGTTGCCCCTCATTCGTTGATACCGATGAGAGCTTCACCATGGCGAAGAATTACTAGAAAGATGGAAACATGTAAACCATACTTGAGAACGAAGATATACAGGATCCCTTCACCGCCAAAGCTACGATGAACAGTCCACCAAAAATCCGTACCCACAACAAGGTCCTCTACTCTTCAAGGGTGCAGCGCAAGAACATCATCACCTCTCTGTCCTAGAAGAAGCCTTCAACACTTTACGAGGCCGCGGAGGATCCCGAGCCCGCACTATCCGAATATGTCATCATGTAATTTCTCGAGCATCCCAAGTGTCACATCCGAGAAGAGTAGGAAGGTTACATTCACGTATTCATCCATTCCATCATATCAAACCGAAGTATGACCGGGGACTTCGCCGTATCCCATTTCGTAAGATAGAGCCCTAAATCAGCGTCCTCCAAGTCTGCAGTCAACAAGGACGGTTCGAAGGAAGGGGAACGACTAGGTCATCCTCGTCGATAACAGTGACGCATG
This sequence comes from Papaver armeniacum, assembly GCA_023531295.1. Classification (NCBI taxonomy): domain Eukaryota; kingdom Viridiplantae; phylum Streptophyta; class Magnoliopsida; order Ranunculales; family Papaveraceae; genus Papaver; species Papaver armeniacum. Next base: position 374,410 of record JAJJWW010004624.1, read on the forward strand.
CTCCAACAGATATCTCTCGCACAAAAGGGAAATTTTCCATTTATACAACAAGCGCGGTAAAGTGTACGACGAGTCCGCCAAAGAAGAAGAAAACATACCGAGAGAAATTCAACAAGAAGAACCTTTTTCTCAAACGAGGGAGATGATGCGGTTGCGTTGGGTTTGAATACGAGAACCTTTAAAAAGGAAAGGAAGCAATGAGGGACATAACGCTTCCTGCATTTTTTGGCATGAACGATGCCCTAATCGAAGCCGCGCGTGAAGGAAACGCAAAATAAGGAAACTTTGCTATCTATAGAAACACCTACTCCCTCCTTGTTCACACCGATCCCATCAAGTCACGTCGCCAGCACGCACTGACTTCCCTACCTTGCGCCGGCCCCACCAGCTAGACGCTCAGTTTCCCAACTCACGCCAACTTCCCAACGTCGCCTGCTGCACCGGCCCCACCAATTGCACCGACTTCCTAATGGCCGCCCAAGTCACGCTTGCAAGCACGCACGACTTCCACACCTTGCGCCGGTCCCACCAGCTAGCACACTCGCCTTCCCAACTCATGCCGACTTCCCCACGTCGCCCAAGCTGCACCAAGCCCCACCAATTATGCCGGCCTCCCGATTTGTGCAAAACTACCGAGAGGCAAGGATTCCAAACCCTATTTATAAAAGGTCGAGACAAGCCTCCTTCAAGTTTCCTTACGCTTTTTCTTGTCAATAGTTTGTCACCATCTTATGCTTACCTCGCAACAAAGCCCTTGTTCCGAGCTAAGCAGGGGACTTAATGTTGATGGTGGTTTTTAGACAAGGGGTAAAATCAGAAACCCCATGACCTAGTGTTACCCGCAACACATTAACTAAGAGAATTTAACTCAGGTGTAAACAATTAATAGGGGTATTTTTTTTTTTTTCAAAATACCAGATTAGGGTATTCAACACAGAACCCTAATTCCAAAACCAAGCTGCATACTGCGCACCATGGCAACAATGCCAAACCAAGCCGCATACTGCGCACCATGGCAACAATGCCAAACCAAGCCGCATACTGCGCACCATGGCAACAATGCCAAACCAAGCCGCATATGCGCACCATGGCAACAATGCCAAACCAAGACGCACATCACGCACCATGGCAACAATGCCAAACCAAGTCGCACCCCGCGCACCATGGCAACAATGCCAAACCAAGCCGCACTCCCGCGCGCACCATGGCAACAAGGCCATATTTCCAAAGCCGCTATGCCTTTGACCCACGCCAAATATAGCGCCCTAGGCTTGCGAGACTTGCAACTAGGTCAACATGGCCGTACGTGCCATTGGCACATGCCAACACGTATCGCGTCCATATTTCCAAGCGCTATGCCTTTGGCCCACGCCAAATATAGCGCCCTAGGCTTGCAAGACTTGCAACTAGGGTCAACATGGCCGTACGTGCCATTGACACATGCCAACACGTATCGCAGGCCATATTTCCAAGCCGCTATGCCTTTGGCCCACGCCAAATATAGCGCCCTAGGCTTGCAAGACTTGCACTAGGTCAACATGGCCGTACGTGCCATTGGCACATGCCAACACGTATCGCAGCCATATTTCCAAGCCGCTATGCCTTTGGCCCACGCCAAATATAGCGCCCTAGGCTTGCGAGACTTGCAACTAGGTCAACATGGCCTTACGTGCCATTGGCACATGCCAACACGTATCGCAGGCCATATCTCCAAGCCGCTATGCCTTTGGCCCACGCCAAATATAGCGCCTAAGCTTGCAAGACTTGCAACTAGGGTCAACATGGCGTACGTGCCATTGGCACATGCCAACACGTATCGCAGGCCATATTTCCAAGCCGCTATGCCTTTGGCCCACGCCAAATATAGCGCCCTAGGCTTGCAAGACTTGCAACTAGGTCAACATGGCCGTACGTGCCATTGGCACATGCCAACACGTATCGCAGCCATATTTCAAGCCGCTATGCCTTTGGCCCACGCCAAGTATAGCGCCCTAGGCTTGCAAGACTTGCAACTAGGTCAACATGGCCGTACATGCCATTGGCACATGCCAAACACACACGTTGGTAGCCTAACTTGCAAACCGTGCAACCTACCACTAAGGCATTCCGCACATGCCATTGGCACATGCCAAACACACACGCTGGTAGCCTAACTTGTAAACCGTGCAACCTACCACCAAGGCATTCCGCACATGCCATTGGCACATGCCAAACACACACGCTGGTAGCCTAACTTGCAAACCGTGCAATCTACCACCAAGGAATTTCGCACATGCCGTTGGCACATGCCACACACGCCACTAGCAGCTCCGGGCATTACCACTTACGCCGAGGTGCAACTCGCAACAAAGGCATTCCGCACATGCCACATGCGTCCCTAGCAGCACCACTTGCACGCAAGATGCAACCAACACTCGAGACAACAACACAAACCGGGGATACTTTCTAAGGTTTTGGTTTGGCGGTCACAACATGCAGCATACACTACGCTCACATTAAGAAAGCATGAAAAGGAATAAAGCGGTCAAATAAAAGAGGAAATAATGGTGAAAACGTTTTCACCCATTAACACTATGCGGTTACCACCTCCTCCCATTATTTCACCTTTTACTCTCTTCCTTCATGAGGTCGTGGTACGTTTCAAATCTCGACTTGTATAAATAGGTCTTACCTATTTCCAGGACAACAAGTCTCGGTCGGGAGAAAAATACTATACTCTCGGAAAGGCAACTTTGTAAGCTCTCCCAAAGCTTCCACCTCTTGCAAGCTTCCTAAGCTTTCACTTTACGATACAAGTCGAGACACTACTCTCCCGAGAACTATTCTGGTCTCAACACCTTTCTTGCTTCCTCCCCAAATCAACCCTTCTCCTTCACTTTGTGATCGAAGCAAGTCTCGGGAACGGCCATTTCTTGGTTTAGGCCGGACTTGCATGATTGATCTCTCGAATCTATAAAGTGCTCACGTGCAAAGACATTTGTTTAGGTTTAAACCGGTTTCTCACTCACCCACCGACCATCAAATCGGCGTAAACGATTTTCACCCATAAACAGTATAGTATATTAATCTATGCAGCAGAGGTGTCGGCATTTAGGTTAAGTTTATACCAATGCCGAATGTTCAAAAATCAAAGTGCCCAACGGCTATTTTTTGAACCATAAACCGACTTCAGAGTGCCGCATTGATTGTAGGTCACCGGCAATGCCGGCACTAAATAGCCGTTGTGCAATCATCTATATAATGCAATGGATTCACCCATTGCACTTGATACCTCCAATGGAAAATCCATCATCAACTACCGATTCCATCATTGCCATGGAAAAAGAAAAACTCAAGAAGAATAAACTATCCACTTCGTTGGGAAATCAATTATCAACCACCAACTCAGTTTCCCTTATACTAGAAAAACTTAAAAGGAAGGGAGAAACCACCAAGTCAATTGCCGCAATGGAAGAAGAGATACTTAAGAGAAAAAAGAAGAAGAAGAGGAAGCAAAGCTTGAACATTATCGCAAAGAAGCTAAAGAAATCCTTAAACGCCAAAAACAATCTAAGATAGAAGCGGATGTCGAGGAAGAAATCGAGTGGATTAAAAATTACTACATAGTATCCGATTTCCAGGAAGATCACCGCCCTTCGAATCTTTTTTGGGGTTTTGTTTGGATTGGTCCTTACAAGAATAACTACTTGGAAGGTAAGAAAGGCCGAATGGATTACAGTGATCTCTATGTACAAAATCGAACAATTGCGCTCATAAAGTTATGTCGCAAATACAACGAGTTTCTTGCAAGATACAAAGAGGAATAGGTTTCAAGCTCAGACGCATATACCAAATGGAGAAAAGAGCCTTTTAGGCATTTCTGAAGCTGCTATGCTTATTGAATCTCGTTCCAAGAAATGATGTTAGTTGCAATTGGTTTGAGTTAATGTTTTTAAGTTTATTTCCTTAAGTTTATGTGGTCTATGTTATTTATTTCATCAATTTTCTTTCCTTATCTGCATCGAAAAAATAAACCAAATACTATACCGTTACCTCGTGCCTCCGTTGACTTCCGCTCACCAAATACTTTATTGTCAGAATACCGCATTGAATTGTTCAATTTTTCAATGCGGGGTATTCTCGATGGTTACAAACACAAGTTATGTGGTAGTTACAAAACTCATTCATTCCACTTATTTGACGGTTACAAACTATTTTATCCCACTTAGTTGAGGGTTACAAACTCCTTCATTCTATTTAAGTGGCGGTTATAGAAAGGAAATCATTCATTCCCCATTTTTATTCAATCTCCTAATTTGTTTCATCTTTTATATCAAAGCCAATGGGTAGTCGCAAAAACCGTGAAAACCCATACCCAATCCTGAAAAATCTGTTGATGAAGGTGGTAAATCGAAATCAAAAGCGCAAGAACTGCCTGAAGAGTCTGATGGTGAGGCGAGAATAACAAATTTGCTTAGGTAAGTGATGCATATGTTGAATTGAATTTTTTAATTTTAGGTTTATCCCATAGTAGAAAACACAAAGTGAAATCATGTTGTTTAGTCTTTCTACTATACTAAAAGTGGAATTTTAAAAATTGTTCCATGTTTGATTGACGGGAAAATACAATTTGAAAATCATGCCGAATATATGTCCTGAATCCGATTTTATTGCATGCCTTTACCGCATACATATTTAATTCAATACCATGCTGGTTTTCTCAGACTGCTTTGTATATTTCATCAATAATATGCCGTTTTCATTAGCCTATTTTGTTAAAATCTACATACTAAAAATCCCACAGATCGGAATTTAAGCTTTCTATACAACAATGGCGGTTCTCAAAGGCGGCGTTGTCGATATGTTAACTTACTATGCTGGTTTTCTGTTGCAAAAATGTTCATTCTCCGTCTAAAATTCAAAAACAACCGGCATGGTATTTGAATTGATTAGAATGCGGCACTTATAGGAACTTATGTTACGTTCGATTTCTATGCCGTTGTCATTATATAACTCGGTTTACATATTGGAATACAGGTCTAGAGAGCGTAAAAGAACAAAGGAAAAGGCAAAGTTGTTTTAGAAGCAAAAAGTAAGTCTTCTCGACGTAGTTTGCCCCGATCCTGGCCATCGCTAAGGTCACAGTCGGGATCAACCTATAAGCTACCCAACCAGCGATGATGATGATGATGATGAGTGGAAACATATCTCAGACCGATCGAGCCGGTGGCTTTTCTCACAAGGTGGCTTAGGACGGACCGATGTCGGAGTTAAAGCCCCTAAGGATAATGAAAAGGCACCTCACCCACTTTCCGATAAGTATGACATGATTCCAGCATCATGATGATGGCCAACATTGGGTGAACTGATAAACCCGCAACTCTTATTTGCCTACAAACACTCTTGGGCTCACGGATATATCAAACTTATGTAAGACGTTTGCATCTTGTTATTATATTATTTATTTGTGATTAAGTGAATATAATTTACTTTGGTGTGTTTTTATAGGACAACAAGAATGCCTTCCGTGTTAGCCACCATCAACAATCGGATGTATGGCCTTTGAAGCTTGAGTGTGACATTTGTTAAAGTGTAGTCAAAGCATCCGGGTTGTATCCCGCGATAAAAAATTATGTGGCGATACCGTCACGGCAAACTGCTTTGGAGAGGTTTTATGGTGAAAAGCGATACCATGCATTTTCCTTTAGGCGAGATGACCATCATCCCCGAAGATGTCCAAACGATAATAGGTCTTGAGGTTCTTGGGAAACCCGTTAAGGTAGGAAATGACTCTAAGGACTTGGAATGGGACAATATCTATGAACTAACTAAAAATTTGTTTGGATGGGACAAGGAAACCACTTTGGCAAATATGTACAAGACTAGGCGTTCCCCGACAAAGACTATCACATTCGTCAAACTCGTTGAATTGTTTGGGAACACGAAGAACAAGGAATTGAATCCCGAACAAATCCAGCAAACTGCGCGGCTTATATGTTGTTCATCTTGGGCACAACTATATTCCCTGACGCCAATGGTAATAGGGTGCATATGAACAACCTACAATACTTGGATCCTTTGGAAAAGGTTCATGAGTATTCATAGGGCACTGCTTTCTTGGCACATTTTTTTGGCAGAAATGCGTCGAGCATCTAAGGCGAACGCCCGTCAATTTAATGGGAATTTCACTGTACTCCAGGTATAGTCAACTACTTATTTTTTTGATTGTTGTGATTAAATTTGTTATTTTCCAATTATTAATTTTCTTATACATCTCATTGGAACGATCTTTCATTGGCGTAGGTGTGGGCTTATGAACACTTCACAAAATTGTTCACACGGTATAAAGGATTGAAGATTTTCACTGAATAGGCCTCTAGGTCAGAAATACTACTTCGACAATACCCCAAGGCCCAATAACAAAAACCGGTTATTAGCAATGAGATTGGCTTTGGACTCGGAGGAGGTCCAAGATGTAGTGTTTGATCCATATAGGAATGCCAGAGGAGTTCACTTTCAACGGCGTGACAATGTTTCATTTTACAAGACCGTTATTTCATCCAAAAGGATTTTTATGCACAACCTCGCCGTGTAATGCGCCAACTTGGGTACAAGCAGAAAGATCTCACGGATACATCTTATCAGAAATTCTCTCATGACTTTCCTCAATGCCAATCAAGTGAGAACCATACTATGGTAGTTTACGACCCAAAACCTATTCTTGCACATTGGAGTGAAAGGGAAGAAAAAGGACTTGTGTTGGATAGGGCTGATTGGGGAATTGGCTGAAATCGGTTATGAGAGCGAACCAACCTTCCTAGAGGTCATCGGAAGTTCTAGCATCCTTATGTTGTACGCCGGATATAGTAGTTGTTCCTCCACCACCAGCACATGCCTCCACAACTCCGGGAAACGCGCACTTGTACGGCTCGTTACGTTGTTGGTACGTACGTCTTGTTCATTGCCATTATTTTAATCTATGTCTATGAACTTATACAATTGAACATACTAAGTACATGTTTAAAATTTCCTTAACGCAATGGATTAGAAATTTGTCAAAGTTCTTTAAGAAAAAGAACAAGAAAGGAGAGGTCTTGACCCAGTAAAGAAATGGAGAACGTCGAGCAAAAGATGGACAAAATTGAAGATCCGAAGGCAAAAAAGACTTGTGGGGCGAAAGGAAGAAGAGGGTACATAAGAAGCCAAGAACCAAGTGATCGTGTATTTATTCTATAGTATTAGTTTGGTTTGAACAATCTAGTGTTGGTTTATGTTTGTTTGTGAGTCTTGAACAATGTGTTTGCTTGTGTGTCTTCTAAACTCTGCTTGACTTGGTATATGTTTGATTTGTTTTCGGTTTGGAACCACAAAACTTAGGAGTTTGTTCTTGTATACAATTGTTGATGGTGGTTTTTAAACAAAGGGTAAAATTGTATAACCCCAAATAACCTAATGTCACCGGTGACACATTTATTAGAACATTTAATGCGTGAAGTCGAGTAATTAATAGGGGGTATTTTTCAAATTAGGGTTACAACGAACAAAACCCTAATTGCCTCCGTGCAAATGGCAAATCATGCCACCACACCTAGCCCAAGCTAGAAGCACCTCTATGCCAATGGCAAATCATGCCACCATACCAAACACGCCGAAGCATGCCAACCATGCTAGTCGCACCTCCATGCAAATGGCAATTCATGTACCACACCTAGCCCAAGCTAGACGCATCTCTATGCAAATGGCAAACGATGCCGACCATACCAAACGCCACTGAACATGCCAACCATGCTAGCCGCACCTCCGTGCCAATGGCAAATCATGCCAGCCACACCCAGGCCAGGCTAGACGCATCTCTATGCCAATGGCAAATCATGCCAGCCATACCAAGCGCACCGAAGCATGCCAACCATGCTAGCCGCACCTCCGTGCCAATGGCAAATCATGCCAGCCAAACCTAGCCCAAGCTAGCCGCATCTCTATGCCAATGACAAACCACGCCAGCCATACCAAACGCACCGAAGCATGCCAAATGCTAGCAGCACCTCCGTGCCAATAGCAAATCATGCCAGCCACACTTAACCTTAGCTAGCCGCGCCATGCTAAAACACACTCTGCCTTGGCCCTAGCTACACCGGGGTCATGCCACGCCAAGCAAAACACCCTTACGTTGGCCCTAGTCCGCCACGCCAAGCCAAACACCCTTACCTTGGCCCTAGCCGCGCCATGCCAAAGTAGCGCCTCCCACGCTAGGCTTGCAAACCATGCAACCTAGCCAAATTGGCCACGCGTGCTATCGCACATGCCAACATGCGTCACCGTAGCTTTTCCTACAAAGCCACGGCCCTGTGACCAAGCATGACATTGGCACATGCCGACACGCTCAAGAAGCTTTTTCTACCAAGGCCACGGCCACTAACGGCCACGCATGCCATTGGCACATGCCAACATGCGTCCTCGGTAACACTACTGCAAGGCCACGGCCTTAACGGCCCGCATGCCATCGCCACATGCCAACATGCCACCGGTAGCCTTTCTCTACCAAGGCCACGCTATGCCACGCATGCCAACACGCTGCTGGTAGCTTTTCCTACTAAGGCCACGGCCTTAAACGACCACGCATGCTATTGGCACATACCGACACGCTCGCCGGTAGCCTTCATCACTAGCAGTACCCCTCCAATGTACGCCAAGACCTAACTTGCGAGCCGTGCAACTTAGGCCAACTTGGTCAGACGCGCCATTGCACATGCCAAAACCACGCTGGTAGCCTAACTCGCAAGCCATACAACCTATCACCAAGGCATTCCGCACATGCCATTGGCACATGCCACACACGCAGCTCTGTGTTTGCGACTCAGCTGCCACTTACACTTAACGCATTGGCAACCTACCACCCGGGCATTCCGCACATGCCATTGGCACATGCCACACACGCCGCTAGCAGTATGGCATTGCCACTTGCGCTCAAAGGTGCAACTCGCATGACAAAGGCATTTCACGCACATGCCACATGCGCCCCTAGAAGACCATTTGCACTCGAGATGCAACCAACACTCGAGACATCAACACAAACCGGGATGCTTTCCCGGTGGTTTTGGTTTGGCGGTCACAACATGCATACACTACGCTCATATTAAGAAAGCGTGAATAAGAATAAAGCGGTCAAATAAAAGAGGAAATAATGGTGAAAACGTTTTCACCCATTAACACCATGCGGTTACCACCTCCTCCCATTATTTCAACCTTTACTCTCTTCCTTCATGAGGCCAGTCGTTTAATCTCGACTTGTATAAATAGGTCTTACCTATTTCCACCAGATAACAAGTCTGGTCGGAGAAAAATACTACACTCGAGAAAAGGCAACTTTGCAAGCTCTCAAAATCTTTCATCTCTTGCAAGCTTAGAAGCTTCCACTTTCTCGATACAAGTCGAGACACTACTCTCCTGAAATTATTGGTCTCAACACCTTTCTTGGCTTCCTCCCAAATAAACCCTTCTCCTCCATTTTGTGATCAAACAAGTCCTGGAACGGCCATTTCTTGGTTTAGGCTGGACTTGTACGGATTGATCTCTCGAATCTATAAAGTGCTCACGTGCAAGCATATTTGTTTAGGGTTTGAACCGGTTCTCACTCACCTACCGAATTTACCAAATCGGCGGAAACGATTTTTACCCATAAATAATTGGCGACCACAGCGGGAGGATTGATCTATCGGCTACAATGTCGGATTTGTCGATCTCGGTTCTTCGACCCCGGATGTCAAGATGGTAGGGGAAGGGCGACTTAATCCGACGCGAACTACCGAGACAACCGGTTACCATTCGTAAAAAACTACACAAGAAAAGCGGGGACTCGGCTGAAGATGCTACCGGTGATTGGGGACTTCTTTGGATGCTACCAAAGAAACTGCCTTTTTACATGGAGAGGGCATGTTCGCAAAAACCTATGAAGTGAGTAAATTCGACTGCGCAAGATATATGATTTGTTTTAGGTTCTCAGTAAAACCATTATACTACCGAGTATTGTGCCTATTGCTAGCACACACTTTCATAAAAGCAATATTCCTTTCCCAAAACATAATCGAGTCATATTTTCAAAACCATTCATCCCAAATAATCCAATATCCTCAAAAGCTACCGGCTGTCTACCAAAACCGGTAAAACCTTGAACTGAGACATCCAAAGATGGGTCTTTCATAAAAAAAAAAAAAAAACCTAAATGAAAGTTTAACAGAGAGAAACATTCATGAAAATCATCCAACAGAGGTCATTCTTCTTGAGAAAGTCAACTTTGCATCTTCAAGAGCCGCTCTCTTCATAGTCAACATCTTGGAAAGCTTTTTCGATTTCTACTCTCGTCGTGCAATCTCCTCAGTGGAAAGGCTTTCGGTTATTGCATCTTTCAACTTTTGGATCTCGGCAGGCCTTCTTGACCAAACCACGAAGTGTTGAACTCCTTTTCTATGCACATGTCATGATGGTGCTCCCAATCGGCAATAACGTCTTGAGAAACGGTGTGACCACCACCTCACGATATCCTCGATGGAAGATAAAGCCTCTTCTACACGCTTTAACCGAGCGCAAATCGACTAGTGACTTTCTTGGTTGTGGCCATATGTCCGTACTTCTCCCAGTCCCGGTGTACAACGCCTCGTGCTTAGCTTCACGCCTTATTTCCCAACCAACCAGGCCTGACGACTGGATAAGGAACCAAACGGGGGATCAATAATGGCGCCTGCACTGGCCTCACGACTCGCAGAGGGTTTTCTTCCATGTCTACGGCAGCAACCATCAGAGAATCATTCACTGATTTGAACCACATTTGTGCCCCACAATTGGCTAACTCCCGTCTCCAAGTGAGGCATGGTGGCCACCAAAGGCAAGTTTTCGTGTGGCTCTGCCCCGAATCGTCCTCCGAAGCGGGATTCCTCCCTGCGAACTTGAGTCGGACATTTTTCAAAAAGAAGAAACGAGAAGAAGAAAGAAAAGAAGCGCGGAACTCACCGAACCACTTCCCGAAAAGAACCGGTGTTTCCGGAGGAATCACTCTCACGTCGAACTTTCTTCTTTCTCGACTCATCACTGCTAGAGAAGGCTCGATCTGCTGGAATTATTTGAAGAAATTGCAGTCTCGACAACGTGCAAGGGGCGTGAAAGCATTAACACTCTAGAAGCCCTGGAGGAAACAAGACACATGTTTTCGGAAATTCCACGTGTTTTGAGACAAACCAATGAAGAAGCGACACATGCACAGTTATTAGAAGAACTGAAAGACACGAGGAGCTGCGGGAGGATCTTTTGAAACCGTTCGGAACCCTCATGGCACGATTCTTCGTTCTCCGTTCCTTGGCCTCGGGACTTCCGGGAGTTACTAGGCAACTTTCGCTTTGAGATCTCTCAGCATTGGATACTTCTTTCAAGCTGCCGTGGAAGGTTTACAACGAGCGTTCTCACCACGTTATTCACAAAATCTTGGATCATAATAAACTCGTCGCACCAGAACTCATTATAGTGGAAGGTCGTCGGGTTACTCTCTTCCCGCTTGAAAGAATGGGAGCGGATACCCGGCTCAAGGGCACGGCATTAGAGGCGGCACGCATGAATCCTTAGGGATCATGAAATTTGGTAAGAAAGAGGTACCCCTTGATCGAAACCCATGTGACGAGCAGCACAGTCGATATTGTAAGGACTATCCGGAAAGACCCCATGAAGAAAGACGGCATATCTTAGGACGTACGCTTTGAATAAACAAGTTTTCACCAACGCTCAAATCGCCATCGGAGAAGACAAAGACATGAGCGAGCGGAAGCAAAGGTGTCAATTTGAGTCACCGACCTATGGACCGCTCCCATGGGAGAAAAATGATTTCATACGACTTATCAAGAAGACTAACCAAGCTCACGCCAACTCTTAGACGCCTGTTCACCCATCGAAGACCTCGGAGACCTTGACTCTCGCGGGAATCGAGGCGCCGGTTGAGCATACTTCTCAAAGTGCTCCCATGGCCAGGACTTGGAAAAGCAACGTGCACATATGAATTCACTTTCATGAAACCATTCGAAACTCGCATGGTCGACTAGGTGATCCGGATGCACATACGAGGCAGGAATAACTTGCCAATGGGAAGAACTTCACCTTTTGCCAACTTCACAAAGAATCGCTAGCAACTCGGGTCTTATAACCTTTTGAGAACCGTCGTCAAAAAATGTCTCTAGACAACCGAGAGAGCCAAAAATGCTTTCAACGTGAAGATCACAACTTCTGTTTAGGTTCGCTCGTCCAGGAAGCCATTGAGATATCCACCACCGTAAAGGAACCTTTCATCCTATTTAGGACAGAATCCTTCGACTTCGCAACGGAGTCTTTCGAGCGAAATCTCCAACTTAGCGGCAAGGTCATCTCGCATCTTCCCTCACTTTCGGATAATTGGATGTTAAGATTCCTTAGGAAGATTGACAGAGAGCCACACTCTCCAAGGAGAAAGTTATCTCACCCTATCTACATATGATCGTATGGGTGTCCAGAACACCATCCGAGATGAAAGCAACCAATCCCGGGATATCCTTCCTAACTGAGATTTTTGAAGCTCGACGGCATCAATAATCGCTCGAGTCAAGTTGGTATTTATATGCTCCTTACTCACCATGAACTCAACCCATCCTATCAAAAGAACGCAATGGGCTTTGGCACATCCACGAAATCAATGTTGGAAGAGGAATATACCCCTTTATGAAGACAGAATCGTATGGTGTTCTCCGGCGAACCGAACGCGTCTTCTTTTCATCTTCACCACCGGATAACAAAATTGGCCGAAACACGGGTGATTTTTCCGAGCGGAGGCAAGTTTTTTTTGGCGAAGAATTCATCATTAGTGTTCGGTTTGGAACTATGGACATCTTCGATGAGGCGGGAATTCATTCGGGTAACACCTTGTCGGATTTCTTCATAACAACTTAGTAATAAGATATCTCGCGACATGGAGAAAAAACAAAATTATTTCCTCGACACATAACTGCGCCCAACAAAGGAAAACTGAAATACAAAAAAAAAAAAGGAAGAGGGCGTATTCTTTGCGCTCGAAATCGCATTAACATTATTTTCTTCGGGGTTCAAAATTACATACGCGAGTATTTTATACGGGCAAAAAGTGCGTCTGCAGTATCATTCTTCGGGTTGGAATTATATATGGCGCATTCTCTACGGGTTCAAAAATACACACGCGATATTTTCTTGGGAGTTCAAAAATACACACGGAGTATTTTCTTCGGAGGTTCAAATTATATAACGGTATTTTCGTTTAATATTTTATACGGGCTCAAGTGCGTACGCAATATCATTCTTCGGGTTCAAAAATTATATATGGAACATTTTCTACGGGTTCAAGGCGCACTTGTGATATTTCTTTCAGACCAGAAAATTGATGCAATATTTCTACGGGTTCGAAGTCATATGAAACATATATACGGTATTCTTCTTGGGATTCACAGTTATTCTCTGGGTTCGAAGGCGCACACTTTGATGTTTTCTTGGGAGTTCAAAATTATACACTGAGTATTTCATACGGGCTCAAGTGCGCTTGCAGTATCCTTCTTCGGGTTCAAATTGTATATGGAGCACTTTCTACGGGTTCGAATAATATATGCAATATTTCCTTGGTTGCATACATACAATATTTTCTACAAGAGACACGCTAAGAAATTATATCACACAATATCATTGCAAGGATTATAAAGAAACGCCTACTCTTAGGGTTTGCACCTACATGAAAAAGGAAACAAGAGAAGTCTTTGGAAGACATACCAGCCAGTTTTTCTTTGTGACTCTGTAAGCTAGTAGGAAAGGATGAAAGGAATAAGGTGCAAGATGAGAAAAGATTTTATATATATATGGGCGTGAAGATTACGAAATAGGGAAGGATTTCCCTTTACCAAAAAATCATGCGGACTCACAAGAACGCCCAACTTCCAATGCCTCCCAAGTTGCGCCGGTCCCACCAGCTAGCACGCTCAGTTTCCCAACTCGCAACCACTTTCCAATGCGCGGCCCAAGTTGCCAACTTCCCACCGGTAGCACGCTCGGTTCCCAACTCGCAACAACTTCCTAATGCCGCCCAAGTTGCGCGCCCGGTCCCACCCGCTAGCACGCTCGGTTTCCCAACTCGCAACAACTTCCCAATACTCGCCAAGTTGCGTCGGTCCCACCACCTAGCACGCCCGTTTTCCTAACTCGCGTCAACTTCTCATCTCGCCAGCCTCAGATCTCAATGATGCGATAACTTCCAGCTTAGCCACCTCCCAATTTGTCAAAAGTGCTGCAGGCAAGGATTCCAAATCCTATTGAGTAAAAGGTCAGGACAAACCTCCTCGATTCTCTTTACGATTTGTTTGCGATAGTTTGTCACCGTCATCTTATTCTTACCTCACAACAAAGCTCATGCCCCGAGCTAGCCAGGGACTTAATATTGATGGTTGTTTTTAAACAAAGGGTAAAATGAAAACCCAATAACTAATGTCACCGGGTGACACATTATTAGAAACATTTAATGCGTGTAGTCGATAATTAATAGGGGGTATTTTTTCAAATTAGGGTTACAACGAACAAAACCCTGACCGCCTCACATTAACGGGTAAATCATGCCAGCCTGACTTCCAGCCCAAGCTAGACGCACCTATGCTAATGGAAAATCATACAGTTTTACCAAATGAGTAAGAAGCATGACAACCATGCCTAAGCCAGACTCTATGCCAAATGGCAAATCATGCCGGCCACCTAGCCCAAGCTAGACGCATCTCTATGCCAATGGCAAACAATGCCAAGCCATACCAAATGCGCGCCAAGCATGCCAACCATGCTACTGCTTCTCAGTGCAAATGGCAAATCATGCCACCACACCTAGCCCGAGCTAGACGATCTCTATGCCAACGGCAAATCATGCCAATGTATACCAAGCTGTGATCGAAGCATGCCAACCATGCTAGCCGCACCTCAGGTAACAATAGCAAATCATGCCGACCACACCTAGCCTGCTTAACGTCTCTATGCTTAGATGGAAAACCACGCGACCATACCAACGCACGAAGCAAGCGACCATGGCGCACCTCCGTTCAATGGCAAATCATGCCAATACATAACCGAGCTAGCCGCCACGGCGCAACACACTCTTCCTTGGCCCTAGCTACATTTTGGTCACGCTTCTGGGTTAAACACTTATTTTGGCCTAGTCACGTGACCAAGCCAAACATCTTTACCTTGGCCCCAGCTGCGCCATGCCAAATAAATCCACACCTAGGGCTTGCAAACCATGTGGTCCTAGGCCAAATTAGCCACGCGTCTTTATTGGCACATGCCAACATGCGCGATCGGTAGCTTTTCTACCAAACACGATACTTAGCGACCCCACGCGTACCATTGGCACATGCCAACACGCTATTGGTAGCTTTTCCTACCAAGGCCACATTTGACCCACGCGATGCCATTGGCACATGCCAACATGCAGTTCTTCTGAGCTTTTCCACTAGGCCATGGCCCTAATGACCACGCATGCCATTGGCACATGCCACATCACGCCATCAGCCTTTTCCTACGAAGGCCACGGCACCTAACGGACCACGCATGCCATTGGCGCATGCCAACACGCTCATTGGTAGTTTTTCTACCAAGTGTCACGGCACTAACGACCACGCATGCTATTGTCACATGCCAACATTTCATTGGTGGCCTTAAGTCACCTATCAGGTTCCCTTTAATGCACGCCGTAGCCTAATGCAAGCCGTGCAACTTAGCCTAACTTGGCGTACGCGCCATTGGCACATGCCAAAACCACGCTGGTAGCTTAACCATAAACCATGCAACCTACCACCAGGCGTCCGCACATGCCATTGGCACCCACGCCCTGTGACTCAGCATTACCATTTACACTCAACGTACAACCTACCACCCAGGCATTAGCACATGCCATTGGCATGCCACACACGCCACTTGACTATGGCATTGCCACTTGCGCTACCACCGAGGTGCAACTCATAACAAAGGCATTTCGCACATTCCATTTGGCACATGCCGGATGCGCCTAGCAGGCACCATTTGCACTCAAGATGCAACCAACACTCGAGACATCAACACAAATCGGGGATGCTTTCCAGGATTTTGGTTTAGCGTCACTTTGACATGCGCGTACACTACGCTCGCATTAAGAAAGCGTGAATAGGAATAAAGCGGTCAAATAAAAAGGAAATAATGGTGAAAACGTTTTCACCCATTAACACCACGCTTCTAGCCTCCTCCCATTATTTCACCCTTACTCTCTTCCTTCATGAGGCGAGGTATGTTTCAATCTCGACTTGTATAAATAGGTCTTACCTATTTCCACCGAGACAACAAGTCTCAGGTCGGGAGGAAAATACTACACTCCCGGAAAACCTTTGCAAGCTCTCCAAAAAAGCTTTCATCTCTTGCAAGCCTCCAAGCTTCCATTTTTCGTACAAGTCGACACTACTCTTAATTATTCAGTCTCAACACCTTTCTTGGCTTCCTCCCCAAATCAACCATTCTCCTCCACTTTTTGACCAGAAACAAGTCTGAAACTGGCCATTTCTTGGTTTTGGTAGGACTTGTATAGATTGATCTCTCGAATCTATAAAGTGCTCCACGTGCAGCACATTTGTTTAGGTTTGAACCAGGTTCTCACTCACCTACAAGATTTTAGAAATCTAAACGATTTTTACCCATAAACAAACAATCTAGAGTGTAGTGTAGGATTTCTGCCTTTATATCTTTGTAACAGAATTTTGTGAGAAGATTGAAGATAAATAATTGTTAAGGTTTTCTGATGAAAAATAATGAAGCAAAATGATAAAATGATTAAAACAACAAAAATAAAATCAAAATTATAGAAGAAAAGTGGATGCTGCTTGATTCTGGCGATGATCAATGAGTTCCATGAGAATATTAAAGGAGAATACACAAAGCGAGATTTTGAAGGAAAAATTACAACAATGGAGGAGGTTTCACCCTTGAAGATTGGGAAAAAGCAGAAGATAACATTACGACGAAATACCAAGGATTTAACCATCGTCTCCTTGGTGGTCACGATAACAATACGAAGGAAAAATAGAAATCAATGGGGAATGTGGAAGAGATAGGCCGATAAGTAGAACTTTGATCAAATCTTTGGAAGTTGACGGATATCATGTTTATCACGCATACAAAATGGGATATAAAGGCGAAAAGATGACTCGTCAGCCCTCTTTTATATCCGGTTTGGCAAATCAGGAACATAACCAAAGGAGAAATAAAAGTGCAATTTCATTAGAGGTGAGACACTAGCTGACACTATATTGTGGTGGACGTAATTAAGCCATGCAACATGTTATTGGGAAGCGAGTGGATACATGCGATCAAAGTTGTAGCATCGACATTACATCGATCGTTAAATTTCCTGTCGTGAATTAGGCTGAAATTAGAGGAGGTGATGTGGAATTATGTTATCAATTGAGTAAAATAGTGAAGGCAGGTGGGCGTGAGGAATCACGGAAAGATAGCAAAGCGTGAAAAGGAAGAAAAATTCCGAACTTACATGATAAAAGCGAAGAAAATGAATATAAGTGAGATGTTGGGAGAAGAGAATGGGCTGTAGAAATAAAGGAGGACCTTATGGAGGCAAGGCGACTACCGCGGTGAACCAACAAAGGAAACATTGGAACGAAAAGAGCCAAGATGTTTTAAAAATGGGACTAAGATGGAGCGAGGAGGAAAAAACGGTGTTGATGCGTTACGAGATTACAAAGACTTAATCTTATGTATTATGGATGAAATACAGAATAGATCCATGTTGTGCAAAATTTAGAAGTGACAAAGATGCAAGACCATTCAAACAAAAAAATCGGAAAAATTTCTCTGACATATCACCCACAAATAGAGAAGAAGAATTACAAAAGATGCTGGGCGAGATGATGGAAATAATGAAATACCTGAATGGATAGCAAATAGTTTGTAGTCCTGAAAAGAAGAAAAAAAGGGATAGGAATTTATAGATTTGCAGTCTAAATAAAGCTTTCCTTTGCGGATATCCATAAATGGTTGAGTCGTGACGAAATGAAAGGATATCTTCTCTTGATGGGTGGAGGATACGATCAAATTCCCCTACATAGAAAGTGAGAATCATCTTAACTTACAGCTCCAGAAAGTTATCTTGTTACACAAAAATGCCATTTGGTTGCGAGAATCTTAGGAGCAATGTACCAAAGGATGGTAGAAAGAATGCAGCGAAGTGAATTTTACTAAAACACTGAATATCGTAAGACAGCATGCTGTAAGAGTAAAAAAGAAGCAGACCATGTGGTTGAAGGAGATTTTGAACAAATGAGGCATTTCAACATCAAAGTAAATCCAGTGTACGCCCGAATTCATGTAAATTTTTAGGTTGTGTAAAAGGAAGATACAAGTTGACCACAGTACAAAGCGCTTCGCGATATGCCAACGCGGCGTGGTAAAGATGAGAGTTAAATGGGTATTAGCTTCGTTGGGAAGGTTCATGCCAATGATCATCAATCTTGTAAACATTCAAGAAATTAATCAATAAAAATTATAATTGTTCATCTTCAATGGTTTGATTGTGTGGATTCTTGTGAGGGGTGTAGTGTAGGATTTCCTGCAACTACAGACCTAGCTTTCTTGGCGATTTTATCAGCCACTGCTTTGGAAGTCCTCCTAACTGAGTTACATTTCCAGTGCCTAATTTTATTAAATAGAAACTTAATGTCTAAAACTAAACCTTGGTTAATCCAATGAACACAGTGGACCTGTTCATTAATGGACTTAATCAAGACTTCACTATCAGATTCAAAAAATACATGAGTAAAACTTCTTGTAACTTCCAGAGAAACAACTGCCATCAAAGCTCTATATTCCAGCTCCTCCACCTCTACTCCTTGCATCATTCCTCCATTAAAGTATTGCCCTTGCACACCATGGCAATGACTTGCAAAATCTCTAATTATCAGTCCTATACCTCCTTGTAAAGATTCCTTAATAAAAGATGCATCTAAGTTTATTTTAAGATATCCAAAACTGGAGGCTTCCATTTGTGAATGAGGCGAGTGTTAAGATTAAAGCATGAGAAGGAACATAATAAACCATCTTGTTTATGTTATCCAGAGTCATAACCCTATTTGGATCATGATTCTTAAAAATTTTGGAGCATCTATCTTTCCAAATTGACCAAACAGTAAAAACCATAAGAAGTTTACTTAAGCTTTCCCTTGAAATCCTCGTACTCAAAATTCAAATTAGCACTTGTATGGAACCAAGAAATAACCCAATTTCCAAAAGAACCATGCTGAGTCAAGATATTACCCACATTAATGCTTAATGATAACCAGATAGACCTAGCATATGGACAAATGAGAAAAATATGATCACTAGATTCGCTAGAAAAACCACACAAACTACAGTGAGTTTCAATACCACTTTTGTACCTAGAAAGTTTGTCCCTTGTTGGAACAATGTCTTTGATACGTTTCCAGACAAACAACTTGACCTTATGAGGAAGTTTAATCTTCCACAAAGTTTTCCAAACCTGTTGAGGAATGACATAAGTCCCGGTAACAACTTGAGATTGTCTTGTCATAACATTATACACACTTTTAACAGAAAACAAACATTTCCTGTCAGGCAACCAAATTAGTGTATCATTTCCTATAACAGGTGTTGATGGTGGATTTTCGTTTAAGGTTAAATTTGTAAAAAACCGAAAAAATCATGTGCTGACATCTTGTAAAAGATAAAGCCATTTGTAAGTGTTGGATACTCCCTCACTTAATTCACCAAGAATGGAGCATGTAGCAACAATCCCATTCCGTGAATACATGAAATTCTCTCAGGTTGGAGCATGTGGCAACAATCCCATCCCGTGAATTTCATATCACCTTTGTATTTCCAGTACTCATTATCGTGTGGCATGGCGGTGAAGTGCTACTCTTACAGAGTAACACGAACCTCAAGCACTATAATGAAACCATGTACGAAATACCCGCATGTGCTGACTCTCGGTGTGTTATACTAGCCTGATTGAGCCCCTCTCGGTGTGTTATACTAGCCCGATTGAGAATCCGGACTTATCAGTCCGGATATGATCTGATCGCTGTCATCCAACTCCATAAGCATGATTGGATGACCCTGCATCAATTCCATCACCCCAAGCGGTATGGAATACCCACGGCCCAGACCACGCATGGTCTGGTCATTAGCCTAGCTAACAAGAAACTTGTTCATACCAAGCATTATGGACGGAAAACCTAAATTAGGGTTTGCGGCATATTACATGTGTCGCAAACGGTCTCAACCATCCATCTTCGCAGGTATAAATGGAGGTGTAGATGTAGACTCAAAAGGCCCAGAGCATGTCAACACGATTACCGTGGGCGCCTGCACACTTGACCAATCAGTCAAGACCAACCACGCATGGTTGTAACAAATTCGTACGCCCAAACAAGGAGTGACCACGGCTTTGAAAAAGCCAAAATTAGGGTTTCAAGCCATCACGCGCGTCCATCTTCTCGGCACGAATGGAGGGTCACAGATTAGATTACAGGTGGGGTCATACCAAGATGACCACCGTGGGCCCATCTACCTCCTCATGTGTTCGGCCAAGGCATACCATGACCGGCTATCCCAAACCAAATCCACCCAAACTTGCGTGGTTACACTTCCCAAATTGCAACCGATCTCGACCACTCAACTTCATAGGACGATTTGAGTGGCTTAGATCACGTTTTCATGGGATAGTCGGGTATAGGTGTGAACACCAGCCTACCACCTACACCTTTGGGTATGATCGACCAAGACCAGGCCAAGATGGGTCGTCTTGAAACACGTGCCCAAACTAGGGATGTCACGCGGTTTCCAACTCCTTTGCGGAAATGGATTTGTGCAGAACCGATCTCAACCACTCAACTTTGCTGGTCAAATTGAGTGGCCTAGATCGCGCCTTCATGGGACAGTGAAGTATTAACGTGCACATTGAAGATGTTGTCTACACACATGCCCGGTCGGCCCCTCTCCAAATCCCTTTCCATGCTCGGTTTCGACCAAGTCAAGAGTAATGCTTGCGCACCTCTTCAAAAAACCCTAATATTCATTAACGATTGGCGAGATGAGTGTCTCAAAGATCATCTCATCCGTCAACTTCACCAGCTTGGTTATACAACCCACGGTCGAGAGTTATTTGGTCGGTGATGCGTCATTACCCATCACTTTACCATACCATGATACGCGACACATAAAATACACACGATACTTCACAAGTATCGACTTCTGAATAACGCATTATTCAATTGACATTACATGTTATCTTTCGTGGATTCACGATCCACACATTTGAGACATCAATCATGTCACAAATCGGGGATACATACTTTGAAGTATTGGTCTCGGCGGTTTACGGCGTGCGGCGTGCAACGCGCCATCACAAGAACGTGTCGGGAAGTCATGGACGGTTAGAGATGAGGGGAGAAGTGGGCAAGACTGGTCGTGTGGTCACCGACGCACAACTCCACAACTCCATCACTCCACTTCCTCCACTTCCCACGAGAGACGTGAATAAGGCTCAATGACTTGTATAAATAGGTTCTTCGCCATATTTCAAACAACAACGCAAGTCCAGACGAGACAAAAAAACCAAGTGTTAGTACAAAACGTATTCCAACACCCAGAGCTTGCTTGCATCAATCACAAGCTTTGCTCACCTTCATTTACAAGTCATAAGCAAGCCAACACCTTCACAATCTCAACACCTTCTTCGCTTCCCCTCCCTAAGATCAACCCCATCTCCTTCACTTTGTGGCCAAAACAAGTCCGGGCGGCCATTTCTTGGTTTAGGCAGGACTTGCACAAATTGATCTCGAATCTACAAGCACTCACCGCTACAAAGTGCATTTGTTTAAGGTTTAAATTCATTCCTCATCCACACCCCAAATTACCAAATTTGCAGAGTAGTTTTCACCCATAAACAATTGGCGACCACAAAGTGGGAGGTTAATCTCTCGGTTTGTAAAGTCAATTTCTTCAAATCCGATTCAATTTTATCAATTTCAAAAGGGTAGATCTTAGAATCAATTCAATCAACAATTCATTTCAAGATGGTGGAATTAAGGTCCGGATCAAAGAATCAACTCGATGGGGCTAGTGTGTGTACCAATCCCGGTGTCGAAGTACACCGCGGTGGAGCTACCGTAGCCAACACATCTCGAGGAGCCGTTACCTCTATTACCAACACTAGCGGAGCGGAGACATCCGGCAGGTGTAACGCCCCCATCACCAGAGCCAGAGCAGCGCAAATCCGGCATCTCCTCAAGTGTAACACCTCCGGTGGTCACGGAGAGCAACAACTTTCACTCCCCCATCGGGACGAGGAGCGGAGGCACAAGAGGAGGACCGCCGTCTATTACAGCCTTCAGACTTGATGGAGAAACAGGAAGTTCTTGCTAAGACTCAAACAGATATGGCCGCAACTCGAAGGAGGTACTCACTTTCCTCAAGACCTTTGGTCGAACGATTGCCGCAGGATTCACGTCAATCTTTGGAGCCAACAAGAGATGCCTTCAATTCACCCGGAAAGCGGCGTTTCCACTCGGACGAGGAAGCTCGTGTTGCTCCCGAATGTTCAAGAGAAAGGGACCAGCCACCCAACTTCATCACACGTGAGGATCTAGAAACGACTCCTTCAAAGCCGAGGCAAAGGAAATCGACGGATGCACACCAACACCAACCTCCATACCCTCAAGATATGCAACGAATCCCCTCTTCCAAGAGGTTACACCTCTCCCCAGTTCTCCCTCAGTGATGACTGGTAATGCTCGTGAACATGTCTCTCGATTCTTGGAATCCTTGGGGGAACATGAATACAATCATGTTCTCATACTGAAAGAATTCTCGAAATCACTTACGGGGGAGGGCATACACAGTACAACAAAGATCGCACCTAACAAAGATATCCAACTAGAGCGAGATGGTCGGTGCTTTCTGAAAAGTATTTCTTCGTGTCTGAACAAATCACCTTTTCGAGATCTAGGAAGAATTCTTCAATGAACAACGAGCATCCTAACGACTTCGTCAAAAGATTGAACTCAAGCTACCGGATTGTCATGACCCGAACGTCACCGAGCGACAATTGGTGGAGTTGTGCATCAACGGGATGATACCCATATATCGCGCTCTCGTTAGAGAACTGGGCTTTCAAACGTTCTACGAACTCCACGAGGGCAAACGTTCAAGAACAATCGCACTAAGACTACTAGAAAGAACCGCAGTTGTTCAAGTGAAGATTCACGTGAAAGTCGAGGGAGCGGGCGCCTCACGAACAAGCAATACAACACCGGTCCTTCTCGTGAGTGTAGTAGGTGGAGGAGAGAAAGGAAAGCTCCAGTGTTTAACAACAAACCAAGCGGACATCCCGGCACACAAGACTTCGTCTCGAAAGGAGAAGAAAACTCCCGCACAAAACACTAAAGACACGGGTTTTCCTTTTCCCATGAATGAAGTGATAGAGCTCTTGGAAGCGTGGATCCAAGGCGACGCCGTAAAGCCGCCCCATCGGCGTCCTACAACCGAAGAAGAAATGGCAGATCCCAGATATTGTTGCTACCACAAAGTTCGTCCATCATCCAACCAAAGATTGCAACAGTTGAAAGCAAGATATTCGGGGAAAAGGTAGAGACAGGGAACTCCATCTTGGAAACGAGGGTGTTCATAGAGACCCTTTACCTATCGGGAAGCGCATGATTTTCGGGGATTACATTGCTCATAAAGACCGTACAATCTATGATGGAGCACATATGTGAAATCTTGTACTTCTCCAAAGGACAGCATCAAGACATATTTGCGGCCCTCAACCACGTTGTGTCGGGTAGCGTTTGCATCCGGTAGTTGAGTCCAGAACCCCGGTCTTTCCTGAAAGACATGAGCAATGGAAGCTAGGGACTCCTAACCGTCACTCGTTTGAGAAACGTTGAATTCGAGCAAGCGTGTTGATTGATACGGATTCGAATTCAACATCATTATTGTCAAGACCTTTGAGAGCGGCAAAGATTTCAAGGTGAAGCTACTCGTCACCCAATCAGTAGTTAAAGATTCAGCAGAGAGCTTAGAGATGCATATGGATACATTGATCTTGAAGTCAAATTGGGTGATGCCTCGACGCAAGCCAAGTTCTACATAGTCAAAGATCATCCCAACTACGACATGATCCTCGGGCGCTCT
Source organism: Papaver armeniacum (assembly GCA_023531295.1). Lineage (NCBI taxonomy): Eukaryota > Viridiplantae > Streptophyta > Magnoliopsida > Ranunculales > Papaveraceae > Papaver > Papaver armeniacum. The sequence goes on from JAJJWW010004624.1 coordinate 398,644, forward strand.
TGGATGCAGGACAACAAAGCCATCGAAGTCTGTCCTCTACCGGTTTCTTTGCACTGAAAGAATCTCAACACGCCTTCGGGACCTCCTCGATGATTGTTTGCTGCGCACACTGAGAACGTGCGATGTGACACAACTTCCCGGGAGAGTTCGTCGGCATACATTGAAAAGGTCCCGATGTCAAGTAAGTCTCACCACACAACTCTCTTTGCAACCTACCGCCCCTCATTCTCGACAAGTCACGGGAGGCGGCTCCAATCAACAAACCAACCCCGGCTAAGAGATGTGAATGGGAGCCGGCCCTTTCAAGCGTTTTATCGGGAGCGTGGAAGTCGTTTTGGTCAAAGACGATGAGGCCAAGGTCCAAGTATCTCGCACGACCAAACCCGTTTGGAATTGGAGACTGGTGACGAAGGCGACCACGTTCAATGTTGGGAGCGTGTGAAGATGACCACTCCACCGACTCTCCTACCGAAAGAGAAGATGAACCGCACTGCAGCGCATGTTATCCAAGCGGGCCATCGCAAACTCATCAACGCCGATAAACTAGAGGGCATAACAATTTACTCACGATGGCTCAAACCCTACCGAACTTAAGATCTTTGTGCTACCACTTTCCAAACATCCTCCACCCTTTAAAACACTCGTGCTATTTTCAACCGTGTTTCCTTTTACAATTCCATGTTATATTTGTAATTCCTAGAAAATGTTGCAATACTTGCATTCATAGTTAGGTTTCAATTTTCAAATTTCAATTTAGTTGAAACACTATTTCCATCGAGAACCTCTTTACTCCTAAAAACACAAAGTCCCGAGTCACCCTAAATCAATCCCTTTGGAGCAAGAAAGGAAACCCTAAGCAAACATCTCACGGGAAGAAAGAAATAGAACATGTGCACAAAAGGAAAATGATTTGAGACATACGCCCAAACAAGGCTGGGGAAGATCTTGCATCAGAACACAGTCCGTAAGTATTCCATTATGGCATTACTTCTTTTATCACAAAGAATTACGTGTGAAGGCACACCTCGCTACTCACGAGAAGATTCGGTTGGAGTCTTGGCAAACGGTTATAAAAAAAAAAATTATCCAAACGATCAAATGGAAGAAAAGCCTTGAACTGACCGCCACCGAGTACAAGGAAGATGTTCGAGTGTACAAAATATACTTGGAAAGAAGAAAAAAAGAAAAGAGGTTTTAGCCAAGAGGATCGACATCGCTTTTGCTCCACTGTCGGGTTACGCCGGCGCCGTCACTGTTGATGCTCCTCCCTTCGAATCTACCTCAACCCCGCATCAGACATCTCCGCAGCGGCAAGACTCCATCCCACCATCATCGGCGGGAGCATTAAAGAGCGCATCAACATTAGGAGTCGTACCAATTGCTTTGGATGTTCAGGTTCCTCTGTGTCAGAGTCAAGAATTATCACGCCGTCCTGGACCGGGTAATTACACTTGCCTTCATTCAGAGGTCGTTCATGCTCAACTCTCCGCCTCTTCAACCTCGCTGCAAATCTCTCTCGCTCTTTGCGCTACTAGTGTCCGCAGCGTTTCCTCGCGCCTCCACCGCTCCTCCACGTCAATCGCGGCTGAAAGTGCGCGAGATATCGTCCTCTTGAAATACTGAAGGTGTGAAATAGACATCCCCGTGCTGTCGCACGGCCGACTTTCGCTGGGCGGAAGATCGATCTTAGCCATTACATCTTCGTGTGCACGGTTTCGGGCTTGTCAACTTCGAAACTTCTTTACGGGGAAGCAACAGAATGATCGTCACCCTTCCATGATAAAGCGCAAAGGAGAGGAGGTTATGAGCGCACAAAAAATAATCAAAAAACCAAATCAATCGATGGTCAATCAAAAGATCGAGCAATACACGAGATATAGAATAAACTACCACGTGAGACGATTCTTTATAATCTCACAAGTCGACTGAGAATCCCGAAGAAAAAAGAAGTCTTTACTTGCCACCTATGAAGGCCGCTTATCGGGATAACAATCGACGAGGCTTATCGAGATATACCCGAGAAAGCCGTGTATGATGAAGGAAGTACACACGAAGAAGCGGCCGAGCTCAAATATGTACAAGAGGAACCAAAGCGACTCACCGGATCAAGTCTGTTTCCTTCACATCCTTAATCGAACCAGAGCCCAGTTCCGAGGCAACGCCTCGACTATCCTAAGTAAATATGTATCTACTTTAGCTTTGGTCATTTCGGTATATATGTATGTCACCATCTCATGCCTACCACACAATAGTGTAACCATTATGTGCTAGGCGGGGGACTTAATGTTGATGGTGGATTTTCGTTTAAGGTTAAATTTGTAAAAAACGAAAAAATCATGTCTTGACATCTTGTAAAAGATAAAGCCATTTGTAAGTGTTGGATACTCCCTCACTTAATTCACCAAGAATGGAGCATGTAGCAACAATCCCATTACGTGAATACATGAAATTCCTCCAGGTTGGAGCATGTAGCAACAATCTCATCTGTGAATTTCATATCGGCCTCTTGTATTTCCAGTACTCATTATCATTGTGGCATGACGATCGAGTGCTACTCTTACTGAGTAACACGAACCTCAAGCACTATAATGAAACCATGTACGAAATACCCATACTGGTGACTCTCGGTGTGTTATACTAGCCCGATTGAGCCCCTCTCGGTGTGTTATACTAGCCGATTGAGCATCCGGACTTATCGGTCCGGATATGATTCGATCGATCGGTCATCCAACTCCATAAGCATGATTGGATGACCCCGGATCAATTCCATCACCCCCAACGGTATGGAATACCCACGGCCGACCCGCATGGCCGGTCATTGGCCTAGCTTGCCAAGAAATTGTTCATACCAAGCATTATGGACGGAAAACCTAAATTAGGGTTTGCGACATATTACATGTGTCGCAAAGCAGTCTCAACCATCCATCTTCGCGGTATAGATGGAGGGTGTAGATGTAGACTCAAAGGGCCGGAGCATGTCAACACGATTACCGTGGGCCGCTACACACTTGACCAATCGGTCAAGACCAACCACGTATGGTTGTAACAAATTCGTACACCCAAACAAGGAGTGACGCGCGACTTTGAAAAAGCCAAAATTAGGGTTTCAAGCCATCACGCGCGTCCATCTTCTCAAGCACGAATGGAGGGTCACAGATTAGATTAAGCAGTGTCGGTCATACCAAAGATGACCACCGTGGGCCCATCTACCTCCTCATGTGTTCGGCCAAGGCATACCATGCCCGGCTATCCCAAACCGTCCACCCAAACTTGCGTGGTTACACTTCCCAAATTGCAAATCGATCTCGACCACTCAACTTCACCGGGACGATTTGAGTGGCTTAGATCACGTTTTCATGGGATAGTCGAGGGTATAGGTGTGAACACCAGCCTACCACCTACACACTTTGGTATGATCGACCAAGACCGACCAAGATGGGTCGTCTTGAAACGCGTGCCCAAACTAGGGTTGTCACGCGGTTTCCAACTCCTTTGCGGCAATGGATTTCGCAAACCGATCTCAACTACTCAACTTTCTTGGGTCAAATTGAGTGGCCTGGGATCGCGCCTTCATGGGACAGTGAAGTATGGACATGCACACCGCATCATCGTGTCTACACACATGCCCCGGTCGGTCCTCTCAAATTCCTTTCCATGCTCGGTTTCGACCAAGCGAAGAGTAATGCTTGCGCACCTCTTCAAAAAACCTAATATTCATTAACGGCCGCAGATGAGTGTCTCAAAGATCATCTCATCCGTCCAACTTCACTGACTTGGTTATACAACCCCGGTCGGAGTTATTTGGTCGGTGATGCGTCATTACCCATCACTTTACCACACCATGATGCGTACATGCATAAAATACACACGATACTTCACAAGTATCGACTTCCCGAATAACACAGTTATTCAATTCAAAGATTACATGCTATCTTTCGTGGATTCACGATCCACACATTTCGGACATCAATCATGTCACAAACTGGGGATACATAGGGTATTGGTGCAGCGGTTTACAACGTGCGGCGTGCAACGCGCCATCACAAGAACGTGTCAGGAAGTCATGGACGGTTAGAGATGAACAGGAGAAGTGGGCAAGACTGGTCGTGTGGTCACCGACGCACAACTCCACAACTCCATCACTCCACTTCCTCCACTTCCCACGAGAGACGTGAATAAGGCTCAATGACTTGTATAAATAGGTTCTTCGCCCTATTTCAAACAACAACGCAAGTCCAGACGAGACAGAAAAACCAAGTGTTAGTACAAAAACGTATTCCAACACCCGAGCTTGCTTGCATCAATCACAAGCCTGCTCACCTTTTTTGTTACAAGTCATAAGCAAGCCAACACCTTCACAATCTCAACACCTTCTTCGCTTCCCTCCTAAGATCAACCCCATCTCCTTCATTTTGTGACCGAAACAAGTGCTGGAACGGCCATTTCTTGGTTTAGGCCGGACTTGCACAAATTGATCTCTCGAATCTACAAGCACTCACCTTGATGCATTTGTTTAAGGTTTAAATTCATTCCTCATCCACACCCCAAATTACCAAATTCTGCAGGAGTAGTTTTCACCCATAAACAACAGGGACATTCATATCAAGTATTTTACTAGCACTAATAGGTTCAAAAAGATAATGGATAAGTGACTTATTCCAATTCCTAGTACCTTCATAAAAAAGATTAGAAACATAAGTATAAGAGACAATATTAACTAAACCATCAGCAAAAACAGATGGATGGCCCAATCATATGACCCAATTATCCATCCAAATGTTAATCCTAGTTCCACATCTAACAGTCCAAATACTGTTATTCTTAATGATTTCTATGCATCTATAAAATACCTCTCCAGATCCAAGAGCAGGATTCATTCAGTTTTTGTAGATGAAGAATACTACAACTATGGAAATACTTTGCTCTCAGAATTTGTACCCATAATTCATCATTATCACTTATGATTTTCCAAACTAGTTTACATATGAGAGCAATATTAAAGGTTTCAAGGTCCCTAAATCCAAGCCCACCTAAGTCCTTAGACTTGTTTATATTATCCCAAGCAATGAACTTAATACCTTTACCTGTTTTATGTCCCCACCAGAAATTCAGCTGCAAAGAATCAAGTCTATTAATAAGAGTGGTAGGAATCTTAAAACACCCCATTTGATATGTAGGCAAGGAATTCAACACAGATTTAATCAAACTAGATCAACCTGCTTGATTTAGAGTGGTACCTATATAGTTTTTAAGTCTAGCTTCAAAGGATTGAGCTATAGGATCAAAAGATTTTACCTTAGAATGCCCAAGTAACAAAGGAGCACCAAGATATTTCTCTGAATCAGTAACTAGAGACATATTAAGAGCATTAGCAAGAGTGTCACAAGTATCTGGACTTAAATTGTTGCTAAAATAAACACAAGACTTTTCAAAATTGAGCATCTGACCTGAAAGGTTACCAAAATCCTTAATGATCTGCAAAATATTGTTAACATGCTGCATATTGGCTTGTCCAAAGATCAAAATATTATCAGCAAAGAGTAAATGAGTAATAGGAGGAGCTTTCCTAGACACTTTAACACCCACAATATCTTTTTTCAATTCAGCAGCAAGCATTGATTTAGAGAGGTATTCCATTGCAAAAATAAAAAGATAAGGGGATAAAGGATCCCCTTGTCTTATTCCTCTAGTAGGTTCAAATTGATCACATGAAGAACCATTTAGCAAAATATTTATACTAGTAGTGGAGACACATTGCATGATAAGATTGCAGAATTCAGATTTAAAGCCAAAACTTTCAAGAACTTTATTGAGAAAATTCCATTCAAGTCTGTCAAAAGATTTTGACAGATTTGAGAGCCATTGTGCCACTGAAACCTTCTTTTTGTTTCATTGAATGGATCATTTCATGAGCAATTATAATATTGTCATGAATGGCTCTGTTAGAGCACTGCTCGGTCGAACTCGCAAGCGTTGCTATCTCAAGCTTGTTGTCAAGTTTAGTTGCCAAAACTATAAGTCTTGATTTCTAGTCTACTTATAGCTAAGTCTCGGACTAGGATAGAAAGTGTAGTTGAGCTCTAGACTCCATGGCGATCATCATACAAAGACGAAGAACTACTCAAGGAACAATTGGAACTTCATCAACTAAAAGGTATGTGGAGACTTGAACTTATGTATCACTCAAAAGTCTATCCACTCTATCTCTTATCTTGAGACAAAAGTCGTATTGCTATATAGACTTTGATTATAAACATTTGCTATTTCAAGCCGAGTTTATCTCGCTTATCTATTTCTCGAAATATGTGTTGGTAAGCTTTCGCTTTGGCCAAGTTCATCTTTACTAGTGACGAAAGTCATATTAAGTTTCAATTACTTGAAAATTGCTTTGACGAAAAATAGCTTGTGAACAACAACTATATAACGTCCTCTAAGAATGTTTCAATGATTGAAATGAGAGATTAGAATATATAACCATGGTTGGATATAAACATTGTGTGATAACTCATACGTGTGTAAGTCCTTATTCCTCGAACCAAAGTCTGCGTACTTTGCTGCTTAGGAAAACCGGAACTAAAGTCCGCGTACCAGTACGCGTACTGTCGGAAGTTCACATCCCGTGAATTTCTGTTGGAGTTTGTGAATTGAAAACAAACTTATTCCGGATACTTAAGTCCGCGTACCAGTATGCGTACTTAAGTTGGTTATTTTCTAAAAACGATTATTCGTTAACTTAAACTTATATAAACTAAGGAATGCATATTTGCAAACCATGGCTATAAAGTTCATGAATCGATTCGAGTGAATCAAATCGTTTTAAACCGATTGTGTCTTGTATACTTCTATAATATCTAAGCAATTGAACAACTCTCTAACTAGTTCATTTGAGTCATTTGAACTAGTTATGGTAAAGAAGAATATGGTTGATATGAAAGTGCTCATATGGCTAACCATTTGGTTAACTACTATTGAACCAACTAAGTGTACATGTTTGGGTATGGTTACACAAACCTAAATAAACGTGCATTTCATTTGTGTGTAACAAGCTAAGTTTCGATCTAACGGTTGAAAGATATTAGCTTGAATCTAATCACGTTTTCATCTAACGGTGAATATTGAATGCTTTGTTACCAAGGTAACTTAGATTGCAAACCCTGATTTGAAAGACTATATAAATGAGAACTCTAGCAACTGGGAAACCTAATCCTCACACCTTCTGTGTGATACTAGTTGTATTAGCTAGAGTCGATTCTCCTTTAACCTTAGGTTTCTATCGAGACCCTATAGATTAACAACTTGAAGACTTCATTGGGATTGTGAAGCCAGACCCAACTATTTTCTTTGTAGTTGCGTGATCTGATCTTGCTGTTTCTATCGTACTAAGTACAATCGTTAGATTGGCTTGAGATTGATTTCTCCGATAGGCAAGATTAAAAGAAGTCACAAACATCTTCGTCTCATCGTTTGTGATTCCGCAATATCTTCTTTCGCTAGTCGATTAAGATTATTGTGAGGTGATTGATAATTCTAGGTTGTTCTTCGGGAATATAAGTCCAGGTTATCAATTGGTTTATGTTCACCTTGATTTATCAAAAGACGGAACAAAAACTCGTAGGTATTTATGTGGGAGACAGATTTATCTATTACCGTAAACTTTTCTGTGTGATAAAAATTTGTTTATTAAAGTCTTCGACTTTGGGGTCGTAGCAACTCTTAGTTGTGGGTGAGATCAGCTAAGGGAATCAAGTGTGTAGTATCCTGCTGGGATCAGAGACGTAAGGAGCGCAACTGTACCTTGGATCAGCGTGAGATTGATTGGGGTTCAACTACAGTCTAGACCGAAGTTAGTTTGTAGTAGGCTAGTGTCTGTAGCGGCTTAATACAGTGTGTGTTCAATCTGGACTAGGTCCGGGGTTTTTCTGCATTTGCAGTTTCATCGTTAACAAAACTTCTGGTGTCTGTGTTATTTCTTTTCCGCATTATATTTTGTTATAAAATTAAAATATCACAGGTTGTGCGTTGAATAGATCAATTAGGAAATCCAACCTTTGGTTGTTGATTGAAATTTATTGATCCTTGAACATTAATTGGTCTTTGGTACCGTTCAAGTGATTTCTCTTGTATTCAATTAGACTCGCAGATTTCTATTTGCTTGAGTAAGTATTGAATCAAGAAAGTGAGATATAACTCTTTGATATACTTTTATTAAGATTGAGTATGACTGTCTAGTTGATTCTCTTAAAAGTATATTGGAGTTAGTCCATACAGATTGCTAAGCGAAATATTGGGTGTGGTTGTTAGAACCCCGCTTTTTCAATTGGTATCAGAGCAGTCAAACACGTTTAAAGACCTTACAAGTCTATGTTTGTAGCGATCTGACTCTATGGACAGGAATTCTATCTCCATAAACGTACCACCAGTCTTCGATGGCTCAAACTACTTATGGTGGAAAATTGTTATGCGTGCTTTTCTTCAAGCTCGTGATTTTCAAGCATGGGTACGTGTTGTTAATGGCTATGATCCTACGGTTAATACAGAAGGAGATGTATCTTTACCTAAGGATATTGGTAGATATAGTTCAGAAGAAATTCTTGCTGCAAAACAAAATTATGACGGCTTAAATGCTATCATACATGCCATTACCACAGATCTTCAGCACCATGTGACTACGTGCACTAAGTCTAAAGAAGCCTGGGATATCTTAGAAACCGTATTTGAAGGAAATACCAGTGAGAAAGAAGCTAGGCTTCAAAAATTAAATTCTGATTGGGAAAACCTTCATATGGCAGATGAAGAATCATTTGATGAGTTTAATCACAAAGTGTCTGAAATTGTTAATGCATCTTTTGCATTGGGTAAGACCATTCCTGAAAAGGACATTGTGATGAAAATTCTCAGATCGATGCCATCTAGATACGATTCTCAGAAGCATTCCATCGTTGAAGGAAATAATCTCGCAACGCTGTCCACAAATACTCTAGTTTGGAAGCTAAAGATCTTTGATCATGAGCATATGTCCAAGTCTAGTAAGGATGTTGCTTTCAAAGCAATAAAGAACACTAAATTACTTGATAAAAGTAAAAGTGTTTGCATCTCTGAAGATGATCTTTCTGAGACTGATTCATCAGATGAAGATCATCACAAGTCAGTCTCGTTGATCACAAGACAGTTTAGGGATCTTATTTTGAAGAGAAGTAAACGGTTCCCCAGAGATAAATCCAGGTCATCAGATAAACCCCATAATCGTGTTCCTCCTAAAAATAGGGATAATGATGAAACTAATGACGAGGATATGCCTCAGTGCTTTAAGTGTAAAGGTTTTGGTCATTTTACAAATGAGTGTCCAAATCGAAAGAAATACACTGTGAACAAAGGTCTTGCTGCAACTCTTAATGAAATGTCGACAACTATGATTCTAATGAAGACGAAAAATCAAGTGTTGCACTTCTTTGTGAAAATATTGATTTTGATAATTGTAGCAATACATACATCAATCTTGATATTCTTTCGTAAGAAAACTCAACTAACTGGAAGATAAAACCGACCTTTCTATTGGAAACTCGTGAATAATGTTTGAGTTCTACTATGTGTCTAGCTGCTTGCACATCTCAGATGCCTGAATTATATCCAAGATTGACGTGCTCGTATTGTTCACTCAAAGGTCATGAACTATCAAAGTGTTACAAGAACAAACACAAATTGAGGCATGTCAACAAACTTCAACGAAGAGAAAATCGATTAGCAAACAAGCTTAAACTTGCTTAAAAGACCTATTTGAGGTATGTAAGGTCTTATCTTCGTCTAACATGTTAGTTTCCAAGGATAAAACAAGACCATTAGAGAAAAAAGTAAGGTCCAATCGTTTTGATAGACAGAGGTCTATGGATTCCTCTCAAAAGGAACACGGTGGACAAATTGTTGTTCACCACAACACAACTTGATTGTGTTGATTTGTGTATCTTATCTCATGTGCCTGATCAAAAGAGACAAGGTTGTGCATCTCTCAGGCTTTAGGAAGAGTTTGTTTTCTTCTTTTCTTAGTTTTTTTTTTTTTTTTTTTTTTTTTTGATGCAAAATTGGAATTCCCTGTCTATCAATAAAGGAGGGCTATTCTCGACAATTCTACTCTTTCTAGGGTTCAGAATTGTGCGTGCATGAACCTGTTAAAGGTTGTGTAACCCTACATTCTTTTTTTCCTTCTCTGAAACTCTTTCCAAGACTACTTGTTGAGTTTAAATTGTGATTTCCTCTCACAAAACCATATTCCTATGGATACTCCAAGCATCATGTCTTCTGATGGAAAAGATGTTAATATGATTTTTAAGCCATCAATCATGAAGGAAAAAGACAAATCTCCATTGCCTCCAACTTTGAAAAGGAAAAGAAGGAATGTGAGGAAGCCAAGAGTTGTTCCTTCTAATTCTCAGAAGTTTTATGATGTTCTTGAAGTGTTAAAGGAGACACGAAAGGAGATTCAACAGATAAAGGCTTTTGTGCTTAAGACTCATGAGATTCGGAAGGCCCTAGTTCGACATCAGTCAAGAAGGTTTATTGATATTAACTCCTATCTTCATGAACCTTATGTCCCAATGGCTGTTGACGACAAGGAGTTCGGGGACGATAAAGAATTCTTCAAAGGTCTTAACATCTAGTAAATCTTCTGATGAGAATTTTATTTTCTTGTTTTTTTTAGAAGAATAACTAGAGTTTGGAATAGCCATTATTGTGATTACACATAGCTATGTCCAACGTTTTCATCTTCATGTTTTTTTAGGTTTATTGGTTTAAATTCTAAAATTGTTTGGAAGATGATTTTTGCAGTATTAATCTTTATGGTTTTATATATTGCAATTTATGATGGGATATGTATATTTGCGTCCATGAACTATGATTGTCCCATACCTTGTCAAACGTTAAGTCTTTCATATGTCGATATGCATGTATTGATAAACGAATGAATGAACTTTTGACATTACGAAAGTTTTTAGGCCTATTGTATGTCATTATGCAAATATTGATGGAAGATAAGATGAACATTTGTTTACAAGGATTATGTCTATTGTATGTCATTATGCAAATAGTGATGGAAAATAGAATGAATCCTTGTCTATTCCGCAGTATTGATCTTCCCTGATCCATATTTTATATATATATTGTGAGGCTCCGTAAGTTCTCTTATGTTGAGCATTTTCGATTAAATTAATCATGGGTTTTCTTGTGGTTAATTTAATTGAGTATTTTGGATTCAAATTCATATTCATATGTGATTTTTTATGTCCAAAGAAATCCTTCTTTTCTTGGTAAATTAAGGTCGCTCTTGTTGTTCTTTCGAGAATGACATTTTATAGGGGAGAGTTCTTAATTGAACTTGTGCTTAATTGCCAAATCTTTGTGGGGAGTGCTGCTGTGGAATATTATAGGGATTATCTTGTATCTTTATAAACTCCTTGATGAAAGCATTTAGCTTCCGCTATATGATTGCATCTAAAAAGTTGATATGTACTTTATTTTGGTCATGAAATGTCTCTATGGAAATTTCATTAGGATCCCACTAGTTTTCGTACCTTTGCCAATTTTATTGACAAAAAGGGGGAGAATTAATGTGTAGTTCACACTACAAATACATATGGTTTTCGGATCATTATGTAAGGGGGAGTGGTTTCCATGTGAGATGGAGTATTGACTAAGGGGGAGTGATACATATCACCATAGTATTATTGTCGAAGTTGTGATACAATTGAACTTTGATGATGTGTAATAATACTATGACACTGTGTAACAATGATTGAGAATTCTTATTTTCTCATTGTTATGGCTACGGATTTTCAACAACGATGATGCTAAACTTACAAACTTTGGAATCATTGGAGTACTTGGAAGTGACGAAGATTTCGAGTAATGCTGAAGAACCAAGGAGATCATGCATGTGTAAGAGAAGCTACAAAAGTTTATTTATTTATTTTAGTATTCCATATGTATTGATAGTTTTGTCACTAAAATTGACAAAGGGGGAGATTGTTAGAGCCTTTGCTCGGTCGAACTCATAAGCGTTTCTATCTAAAGCTTGTTGTCAAGTTTAGTTGCCAAAACTATAAGTCTTGATTTCTAGTCTACTTATAGCTAAGTCTCGGACTAGGATAGAAAGTGTAGTTGAGCTCTAGACTCCATGTCGATCATCATACAAAGACGAAGAACTACTCAAGGAACTGGTCGAACTTCATCGACTAAAAGCTATGTGGAGACTTGAACTTATCTATCACTCAAAAGTCTATCTATCTCTGAGATAGCAGCTGACTAATCTAAGAGATTTACTACATAAATAGGCACCAACGATCTAAAACATCTAATTAAACATTCTCGGTTGTCAGTAAGACACAAATATAATTACACTTTCTTACTACTCAAAAATATAAATATCAAGGGCAAGAAAGGATCGATCCCAGAGGTCTAAGTTGTCAAATTTTTCGGTTCCCTATAAATAACACCAGGGTTTTGTGATTGTGTAAAAATAAAATAAACAAAAGCAAAACAATAAAAAAGCAAACACGCAAATCAAGGATGTGAAATATTGGATAAAGGTTTCATCTTCAATTGTAAACAAGTTTATGAATATATGAATAGAATTCGTATTTAAATGTATGTGAATTCTACCTAAAAAAGAATAACCTAACGCCTTGCGCTAATCAAGTTCAATTCCTAGGAGCATTAAGTTTCCAGAAATAAGCTAATCAATGCAATTGTATACTTCAAACAATTCGAACAAAGGTCAATTTCTACATATGACTACGAGGATGTATCACTACAACCTAGAATCATATCATGCTACTCGTATTCAAGGTTATCGCTCGATGAAAACCCTAAAATAGCTATAGATATGGATGTGAGTTCAATCAATTCTAGACTCGACTAAACAAACATTCAATCATATTGCAATACTTGATCATGCAATTATTATCTAATATTGAGAGAAACTAATTCATAAAAATCATAACTTGGGTTGCAAAATCAACTACATCTTCAATAATAATAAAACTTAGTTACTTGTGTTTTGAAATCATAGAAAGCAAGAAAACTATCATGTGAAACCTAGAACAAAAGAAGTCTCCTAATGGAGATATTAGGTTTTTAGAGAAAGAGTTTTCTAATCTAAGAGTCTTCTCAAACCCATCTCCAAGTGGTTCTGAGAAAAATTTACTAACATAGGTCATAGCAGCTTCTTTTGGAAGAGACCTTTGCCATATTGCCATTGTAGGGGAAGCTTGCACTTGTGATGGCACCAACGGCCTTAAATCACAAATTCCATCTAAAACATCTAATCACCAAATCACAATTCGGGGGACTAGGATAGATGTCTCGGCCCTCAAGCCATAGTTTAGTTAGTTCAATCACCAGCTCTGTCACCATCAGCAAACAACTCCATGCTCCAACACGAGCCAGCCTTTTGACTTCATCATACAAGCCCTCAAAGACAAGCCTCACATTTAACAAGAACTATCATGGCTCATTGTCACAATTGACAGCATCAGTTGTTGCTCAACCCCTTAGCTCAGCTGCACCTGCATTCTCAGACCTGCAATACCATCAAACATTCATCGACTAAAAATCTATCTGTGGAGACTTGAACTTCCAAATCTATCACTCAAAAAAGTAATCAACACGCAAAACCACACCGAACCTTATCTACTCTATGCAACAATCTCTAATCGAGTTCTTGCAATCCAACCAACAAACCACCTGCAAGTCAAGACCACCTCAACATTGTCTCAGCTCCAACCTGCAGCCCTTGCAGAGCCTTCCATTCCCAAGCCTGCATCAAGCTCAGACTAATCTAAGAGATTTCCATCTCGGCACAAACCTTGCATGCAATTCCCTGTAAAGAGGTTGTACGAAAGAAGTTCTAAACCCTCTCTAAAATAAATACAATAACTCCTCTCAAATGATACATATTTTATAGTGAGTTGGTTTACAAATAGAATATAAACACAAAATAAACATAGCGGAAGTTAACACCGTGAGAAACCCTGGGGATTACTCCTCCACTAACGAAACAAACTCCTCGATTTATCCAAGCTTTAACCAAAATCACCACTCATACACATCTTGATCGACTGCTGGCTAGGCTCGGTGGGCCTTTGTACTCCTTTTTGCTCCTAATGGCCGATGACTCCAAAGTACCTAATAACTCAAAAAACACACATAAAGTACATAATTCACCTAGGAAAAAATGTAACTACTAGATAGAGTATTCTACACATCATCAAATGATACATATTTTATAGTGAGTTGGTTTACAAATAGAATATAAACACAAAATAAACATAGGTAACGAAACCAACTCCTCGAAGCATAGAAATAACAACTAACTTTCAAGTAATCACTAGAATGATTTAAAGACAATGCAGGTTTTGTAGAAAACCGATAAATCAAGGAAAAACAGATAAAGCATATTAAAATAATAAGTTGTACTGAAATATAAAGTTCTACCAACCATTAAACCGGCACACATTCACAACATAAATAATAGTTGAGCGACGTCTTCCTTCGGAGTAGCAAGGCATGACTGTTGCGGATTCTTCAATGATCATTAAAGCGCCCATGAGGTTTCCGTCCTCAAGTCATAAACGATGTGTACCTTACCAGTCATCACTCTACATAGCAAGTATCCAAAGAGATCTAATGGTAACAACATTATATCCGATCGAAGTGCTTACACAGTGGAGAGCCCCCTTTACCATCCCCGCGTAAATCCAACAATCGTATATAAGATTCTCAACATCATTCTCTCTAAACACCAAAACATAATATAATAGCTTTTGAAAGTAATTTAAAAGAAAGAGTAAACATCCACGTATGAGACATGTGTTGCCCGTACAGAAATAAGGAAAGTAATATTCGGTAACACGAGTACATACCTAAATAGTTTATTAGTTGGCAGCAATTTTCACTCCTTTAGCGCATAAATATAGATATAACTTTTGGGCAACCACATCACACACCAATCAAAAGGAAACCTTCTCCCTTTCATGCTAACAATAAGTAAAGATTGTAACCACTTTCCAGTCAATGGAAAGAATCACTTTTGAAAATAAGTAAATACTCCCAAAACACAGATATTAGTTGTTTCTAAAGATCCAAGCCCATCCCAAAATCTAAAAGAAAACTAGTTTGTATTACACAAAAATAATACATGCATACACATATCATAGAAAAGATATGCATGCATTTCATAAATAATAGATTTGTAAAACAATAATGAATAAAAGAGAATTCGTTATCGATTCCCACCTCTTTTGATGACAAGCCTCACATACCTTGAGATCCACATTCCACTGGTCCATCCTTTGAATCGATCGTTGTTAATTAAGAGTAACTGTTAATCACACAAGCACTCTAAGAGATTAGCCAAAAGGCTCATACAAGGCTCATATCATAATCTCAAACAAGTCTCTAGTTATAGGCTAAGTGAAATGACTAATGGTTCTAGTTTTAATAATGGTTATTATATAACATGGTATTAAGTGTTCTAGGCATAAATTAATATCTACTTATCCAAATGGGGTCAAATTGGGTGTCATCGGAAATCCCTCGAAAAAACCTACAACTTTGCAGAAGGAACCGAAAGCTAATTCGGACCATAAGTGATCCAAAAACTCAAAATATTATTTCTGGCACTAAGCCCAAACTCATGGGCCTGACCCGGCATGACCCACTAGTCCGGCCCGCTACCCATCTATTGAACCATCGGTCAACCCACGACCCGACCCGATTACCCGGTCCACTACCCAAACTAGTCTGACTCACATCGAGTCAGATAGGTTAACAAAAGTCAGAAGCTGACTCGGTCATCTCCTTTACCAAATTCTCCGAAATTATTCCAACTCTTTATCCTGAAAACAACTTATGTGGTCAACTTCTAACGTCTCTAGATTACAACCTATAAATCCAAACTAAACACACTAAGGCTCTTTAGAATCGTGAAAACACCCTCTACAAGTTTTGCGTACTGAATATTTTCCAGTTCTCACTCTAAGATATCTATAAAGACTCCAACTTATATCCATTCGTGACTGTTACTACATGGTATCGGCTGCGTCGGCACATTTTCGATCAACTATATCTCATAAGTTACTTAACCAAATTAAACAACTTTATCTCAACAGAAAGCTCACCCGGCGTACTACAATTATCGTTTGTAGAGCTATATCTAAATCGTACTCTAAGGTATCTAATAAAGTCTCTACATATTAAGCAGTGAAGCAAATACCACACATAAAATCATGACCTTCATGCATATGAATTTAATTGATTTCTAACTATCTTGTATATCTAAGAGCTACCCAATTAATATAAACATACTAGGATCATCTAGAAAACATTACCTTGATTAGTTTAGCTAGGTTGCATCATTAACATAAAATCATCAAACACCATCACCATTAATTAATTATCATCTTTTCAACAAGAACATGGTTCCATGTTTTCTCTTCCACACACCATGGCCTAGTATGAACAACTCCTCTACTGATTTCTATAAGAACTCTATATATATCTCACCCTCTGACTATTCTATATATCTCATCTCAAGATCATCAAAATTACTAACTCATATACATATATATATATATATACTCTCTAAATATTAGTATCATCTTCGTAATCATAACTCATCAAAACAATCTCACCCTATTCCTCTCTTCCTTCCTCTCAAACTTTCTTTTAAACCCAACATACACATATGACTCAGCTCCTCTTTCTTCCTGAGTTCAACATCACCAACTTAACAAAACCAAGTGATAAGTTTCAAAAAAGAAAATATCTATTTCATTAACTAACTTAATTAGGTACTTAATTAACCTAACACAATTAACTATTAATTAATTAATCTAACTTATTTAATAAGTTTCTACTACTACTAATCACTCAAAGTTACTAAAGGGTAACATTTTATTAATTAGAGGTCCGGTCAAATTGCAGGTACAGTCAACGGTCAACGTCAAGGTCAAGGTCAACGGGACGGTCAACATAAGGTTGACTAATTTCTACTCCAACTTCCGAGCTTCGTATCTTCTTCATCCGATATTCGATTTACGCGTTCTTGTAGTCCTTTCAGCATAACTTTTCGAGATCTATCTAATGATACTAGTTTCGTATCTAGATCTTTGTTAGATTAATTTCAATTAATTAAGGTTCATCTCTAATTAATCGAGTCATTAGCGGCTTAATCGTCTCTTTACTGGTCTAATAGCGTTGACGTGCTTGCGGTTCTTTACATCCTATCTTCGGACAAAGTCGTATTGCTATATAGACTTTGATTATACACATTTGCTATTTGGTAGGGTTTATCTCGCTTATCTATTTCTCGAAATATGTGTTGGTAAGCTTTCGCTTTGGCCAAGTTCATCTTTACTAGTGACGAAAGTCATATTAAGTATCAATTAATTGAAAATTGCTTTGACGAAAAATAGCTTGTGAACAACAACCACTACAAAAAAAAACGACCAAATGCTACTTGACCAATGGTAGTGGCTTATTCCAATCTCTAGTTGCCAATCAGTTTATGCACCTAATGTTAGTTGCCTAGCTTTAGTGGCGTAAGGGGTCGTTGTCTTATGTTTAAGGCAACAAGTGCGCAATGGTTAGTTGGTAGCAACGTATTAAGCTACTAGTATGAGTAGTTGACAAACAGTCGTCACCTAATAAGTAAAGCCACTAATTTGTGTAGTTGTCAAGTTATTAGCGAAAACATTAAAGCAACTATAATCTATTAGTGGTTTAATTGATATTGCATTTAGAGGTTAATCTAGTAGCCAACAATATAAAACCACTGGATTCTGTAGTAGGTGGTTTACATGCGTAATCATTTAATCCACTAATTTTTTTTGACTAGTGGTTCAATAGCTTACGGATAGAAGACTACATATATTGGTAGTAGCTAACCTTGCTTGCAAAAATATATATGCAACTAAGTTTTAGTGGCCTAAATTTTAAAGCTACGAGTATCTCTAATAGCTTATTGGTTAAAGCTACTAGCATCAATTTTTAGTTGCTCAATTTACTGTTATTATCATTTACTCAATTACCATATTTGTTGCCGTAATTTCTGCGGTTAATAAAATTTTATTAATTTTATTTCCAAATTGAAAGATACGTGCCATTACTGTCATTATTATTTAGTTAATTGCCTTAATTACCGTTCTTATCATTTAGTTAATTGCCATATCTTTTGCGGTTAACAAATATTTTATTTCCAAATTGAAAGATTTGTGCCATTATTATTACGATTATATAGTTAATTACCCTACTTTTCGCCATATTTTATTTGGGTTAAAAATTCCAATTTAATGGGCCTGGGATGAATCTTAACAAAACTATTAAAGGGGAAAATTAGTAAAACTAATAGGAAGAAATAGCAGATCATCTGTTGCTACCACGGTTCGAACAAGGAGTTGTTTTTATGAATAAAATCTCACTAGATATTTATGGACTCTGTCCGCAAGACGGTAATCTATTGGAGCACAAACCAAAGATATATGTTTTTTTCTAAGCGATAAGACATCAAAGACCTTGGGGCGGCAAAGATTTCAGGCGAGGAGGCTAAATCACTTCAATTTGTAGTCAAGGTCCAATGCGTAAACAATGACATCGACTAAGCGATCTCGTAAGTCTCGTCACGCGCTCTTAGCCCAATGCCCCTCATTCGTTGTTGGAGGCACGATGTCTACCGACCAAACCCATTTGGATGGACTTTTTCATTTGGAATGACCGGCTCACCCAGAAAGGAAGATCAATACAAATGACATGACCCATCTCCGATGGTTTTATTGTGTGCCTATATTTTTCAAGCGTGTTTCCTTTATAATTTACATATTTGCCAATCCCTCTATTAAGCTAGGGTTTCAACTTTCAATTCTCAATTGGAAAATCTATTAATCCACCAGGCAAAGAAAAGAAACCCTAAGCATCGTGTACGGAAAATGATTTGAGCCGTCTACCCGGCCAAAGCCGGGAAGAGACAAGGATATTCCAGGTTTTTATGAGGCGCAATAAAACACTAGATATTTAAGTACAAGGAAGAATTTCAAATGGAAGAAAAACAAAAAGAAATTTCCAATATATCAGTTTTTTTCTCAGATACTCCCTCGGATACAGGGCATCAAGGGCAGATAATGACATCACAATAGAATCCAAAACAATGACATCATATTAAATGCGAAGGTGGGAGATAGACATCCCTGTATAACACTTCAAAGAAAGATCGATCGCCACCAATACTAAGTGGCGGTTATGAGCACACAAAAAAAAAAAAAAAGAGGTCCATTGATCGAGTTAATCGGTATCTTGGAGATGGCTTTCTTTGCGGATCAAGTCCTGGCATCCTTAATCAAAGGAATACATAAAATAATCCTAGTTTTATTGTTCGGAAAATCGATAAAAGATAAACAACGGATATTAATTCACCAAAGAATGGAGCATGTAGCAACATCCCATTAGATAAAATTGGTTTAGTGTTGCTCAAAGTGATACTTCACCCAAGCCACAAATGACATAGTTTTATTGTTCCCGCCATTACAAGCGTCATGAACAACATTACCTCACCAATAGATAAAATGAGTTCTCCTTCTTTAAAAAACAAAGACAAGACAGACAACAGAACAACACTAAGAGTTTGTATCTTTGAAAGATCTGATACATAAAATAATCATTCGATCAGATTGCGAATCTACAAGCACTCACCGCGCGGTGCATTTGGTTTTACTAAATTCAAAGTGTAATATCCTAAACACTTGATTTGGTTCTACACCAATTTATGAGAAATTGCTATATTAGCACACACAAAAACATACTCAATAACAAAATAGCCAAACAAAATCAAGAATCGTATGAAATTCAAAGAGCAAATAACATCTATCTATATTGTATCGAACTTCATTTCACTTCATCACTTAATACTAGATGATTGTTTTTGCAGCAATCGTTTGGACCAAGTAGAACAAACAAAGCTAGACAAAATAAAAAATAAACTTTTAGAACAACAAATCAGTGAGTTTTTAAGAACGATGATTACTCATTTATATTTTATCAACTAGACTTGGCGTGGAAAAGATAAATTGTGTTCAACTTTTAAAGTAGGCATACGGAATTATAGTGTACATCAATAACAAAATTCCGCGACAAGCTTATCTTGAAACAAAATCGTGAAGGATGTGGTTCAAAATTGAACTTTGAGTGTATGATATCCTGAAAGTATAATTTAGCTTACATCTTGAACTTGTCAGTGTTCGATATTTATCAGTGAGGATTCTTGTGAAGAGTTTAAAGGTAACGTTATATTTCTTTCAATGTGGCATCTACTGAAATTGTAAAATATTTGAAATTGCTATATTAGCACACAAAAACATACTTCAAGAATCTATGTATTGAAGTCAAGATTGAAAGCAATCGGGACCAACGAACAAACAAAAGCTAGATTTCTCATTTATGATTTATCAACTAAATCTGGAATTATAGTGTACATCCCGAAATTGTGGTTCAAAATTGAACTTTGAGTGTATGATATCCTGAAAGTATAATTTAGCTTACATCGTATGAAATTTGTATGGTTTGAAAGTAAAAGATTTGACTTTTTAGTACTTGATTTGTATGGTTTAGTGGATTTTAGTACCTTCTTCATGTAGTTTTCAACAAGCCATGGTACTTCAGTGGATTTTCAAATGTATGAGTTACTGGACTCTTGAATCAACCAAAGGTAATTCCCTTCCAAACATGTCCAGTGACCAGCTGAAAAAGGAGAGTTGAATCTCTTGACTCCATGCTGCAACACCCAATAAGTGATTAGGAGGACAATAAATAGATACAAATGAAGATATTAATTTATAGTTCCTGGCAATATATGTCTGATTTATCCAATTAGTTTTTGATCTAAAATTGTGCTCAAAGCAACCATAATAGAGATCCCGAAACTTTATTGCAAATCAAAATTAGTGGATTAGAGGAAGAAAAAAAGATTAAAATGGCACCAGCAGGAAGCAATAACATGTTGATATTTACAACTATATACTTTGGTGTTGCAAAGAATGGCCAAGATTTCATAATCTGGGTCCTTATATAAGTGCCTATCAATTCCCATGAACTGCAGTTCAAAATTCCACGCAGAAGATGATTGCGATATTGAATGTCTTAACACCGGCTGTTTTCGGTTATGGCATGTTTTTACGTTGTTGGCTATTCATGGGAGGACCGCATACACCTAGGTCAGTTTATGCAAGCAAACTTTCAAGGCTACGAATTTCTAAGTTCAGCAATGTCAAGAAAAATAACAACCATGCTTAAATTAAGTACACCCTCACAGGGTTAAAGAATAACTCCTACTACCCTACATACAGAAGACACATTATTACAGAGGCCATAGAAAGTTACTCGATTAAAACCAACTACTGTAAATTCTTTCTTTCCAATAAATTGTCAAACACTTCTTGTGCATAAAATACATAATTGAATCTTAAAATCAAATGAATATATGTCGATAAATTCAAATCATCACATAAAATCAGTACTACAACAAACCCATCTTTTTACAGTTTACACAATGAAACAAATCATATAATTGAAGTAGAGAAATAGAGATTAGGAGCAAAAGATTGAATATAAGAAAAAATAAATTAGGATATTGTATCTTCACCATACATTGAAATCGATAGCATCAGCATCAACGGAAACGATATAATATATGATTTTTAATAACCTATTCAAGTGGATTTGATTCATAACAGTGAATCAGTGAGCAGGAAAAAAAAATGAGTAGCAGGAGCCCTAAATAGAATAAGACCATGGTAAGGTCAACCACTAGCGTTTTCCTTTCCGTTGCCAACCTTAAAACATCATAGAACAAATCAGACAATAAATCTAAGCATAGTCCCGGCATAATGAAAAACATGGGAGATGAAAAGAAAAACTGACCTGTAGTCGGTAGTCTATGATTTAGCTCTTTCGTGGAAAAATCTGTGGAAAAAACATACTCAAGTCGTTTAGAATCATGAAGGAATCATATATAATCGTTTCAAACAAACCATGTAAATAACCAAAACTCACCGCCATTTAAACTTCTAACAATCCCTAAAAATCTTTATACAGAGCAAAATTGAAGAACTGAAAAGTGAAAAACCCTGAAAAGCATAATTTCGGTGCTGCTGGAATTACTGAGGTGTGAGGTTACTTCGTTTTTATTGTTTGAGATGGTGCTTGTCATGGTGGTGGTGAGGGAGATGGTGAATCAGTGATGGTGTTAGGGTACCGACCCTAAACTCGTCATAAGCCCATGGGTAGAACTCATCTCGAAAACCGGTTGACTAGATGAGGGAACCTATTGACTTATAAACTACCAATTAAGCCACATCTAACCAATGTGGGACTAGGATCCCAACATTTCCCACCCAACGTCTCGTTGGTTTGAGAGCCCTTTCTCTTGTGGTGCGGGTGACAACTGCCCATACATGGTGCCCCAACACTTTAATCTAGTAGGTCACCCTTCCGTGAGCGGGAGATACCAAATGTTGGTGACCCTAAAATAAGCCCATGGGTAGAACTCATGTTGACTAGATGAGGGAACCTATTGACTTATAAACTACCAATTAAGAATGTGGGACTAGGACAATAGATTTTTTGGTTTGGAGGTAATGAAGAGATGGAGAGCGAGACATGCCGTTAAGTGCGGCGTTAGGGTTTTGTTCAATATTTCGGTATACGTAACGCATAAAACTTAGATGTTTAATAAGTATAAATTTGACACTTGGATATCAAGACAATTAGATATTTTGCCGAGTAATCTTACCCGTTCATTTGGGGACCATGTTAACAGTCAAGCACGAGTAGTCTTACCAACGCATAAGATTTTGAGTTACCAAGCAAATTCAAAAATCCTTTATGAGATTTTAGATCACGGGTATGGTTTTTTTATCAATCAAAATGATTTTTCTTTTCGATACAATTGGGTTTGGGTATGGTTTTTTGATCAATCAAAATGATAATTTTTCTTTACAATACAATTGGGTTTCGGTTATTCGGATTTTTTTTTGGTAAGATGCATATATACCAGATTGATAGTACCTGATTTTGATTTTGACCAAGTAAATAAGACCAAGTAAATAAACTTTTGGTTAAAGTAGTCGATTTTGATTCAAAATTCCTTTGTGAAGTTTTAGGTCATGAGAATGGTTTTTGATCGATCACAATAACAAATGGGAAAATTAGGCTAAAGCCCAACTCATGGATAACCCATAATATGAGGCCCCTAGTTAAAAGAAGTTTAAATCTAGGCCCCGAGTTATTAAAAGACATTGATACCCTTATACATATTGTCAAGCCCATAATTAAATAAAATTTAAATTTAGGCCCAAAATTATTAAAATATAATGTGATGATCCCACCACCTCCGACCACCCACCACCCAACCACCGCCAACCACCTCGGCGCCAACCACCCGGCACCAACCACCTCCGACCACCACCACTCACCTCCTACCACCACCGACCACCGCCTTCGACCACCTCCGCCACCAACCACCTCTGACCACCACCGCCTCCGACCACCACCAACTGCCTCCGACCACCGCCGACAACCACCCCGCCGCCGATGACCACCACCGACCACCACCACCACCTCCGGCCACATGCATATTGCAAGTGTATCCAGAAGTCACACATGCATTCAAAAGTGTGTAACGAGAAGTTACACATGCATATGGCATGTGTATCCCGAAGTTACACATGGCATGTGTAATTAAAAGTTACACATGCATATAGCCAACAGTTATCATAAGAAAAAAATATGCAAAAAAGATACATTTACAATAATTTTTCTCTTTTTATCTATTAGTTGGTTGTTATTGAATACAATAAACGAGTTAGAACACTAAATATGTGAAACGAAATCTTAGAAATGAGCCACGAAATCCTCTATTGTTCCTTCCCTTCTTGTCTTCCTCATTACAAAATGCTTCCATATCTGTAACAAAATAAACATCCATGAAATTAGATTGGGTGAACAAAAAGTATGAAATAATATTATAGAACAACTAAAAGAGTAATTAAGAGTTACACATGCATATGACTAGTGTAACTTGGAGTTACATGGGTCTCATTAGTGTAACTGGGAGTTACACATGCGTCTTTGCGACATCTTAAGGGATATGAAAGTGTTTTCTTCTTTATGTTGATGAAGGAAGAAAAAGGGATGAGTGAGAATCGGCCCAAGATGAATGAGTATAAATAGGCTGTTTCTTTTAGGGTTTAGATAAATGTTTCCTAAATTATGGAAGATTTTCCTGGGATAAGAGTTATGCGAATATATACTTTAGTAATTCTGTTTATGAAAATACGGAGGGGTACACGACTTTATCTTAGGAAAGTGAAATTCAAAATTTTGAGACTGCAAAAATTGCGCCTTTGATGTTGAAAAAATGCCTAAATTGCCCTTTGCTCTAAGGGAGATTTGAAGAAATAAATCTTGATAATCATCGGATTGGTTGATCACAACTGTGGTGGTAAAATCAACATATTCATGGGTAATACTTTGAGAGATTATAATTGAGGATACCACTGTAAACAGTGAGTATAAACCGTAATGATTTTGACATGGCCATATCTAAATATGGGAAACACTACATGTTCCTAATGAGAATTGAGAAACCAATCCGCACCTGCTTCCTTGAATACCACCTCTTGGAACACTACTGAATCAATCAACGTACTGTAAATCTGCAAGATTAGTTTGCCATGAACAATCAAAACATCAAAGAGTTAGAAATGATATTTTCTTGAGAACATATATAGAAGGACTGACAAGATTGAACAGAAAAGGATGAATCAATTACGAAAAGACGAGAAGACAAAGAAAATTGATTAACAAAAACTAGGAGAATGCATGAAAATCATAGGAAACAAGAAGATTAACAGGGAAAAACAAGAATCATATCACCGATTTAGTTAACTGGGCCGACTCATAGTCGCACCGATTCTCAGAGCACCTTTGGGCTTCTATCTTAAAGTGCAAATATTTTCGTTCTTTGGTGATTATTATACATATAAGTAGTATATAATTGAATTAAACAACAAAGTATAAACAAAAAACATGTACACATGTGACCCAGTGAACCCGGGTTGAACCACTGGTTAAACCGTTTGACTCTGACCCGGTAACTTTTTCGGTTTGATGTCCGGGCCGGTTTTGAGAACATTGGTTGACATCACTTTATTCGATCCGTGTGGTTTAAATCTGGCCAATAGAAAGCCACAATTTCTTATCCACGAATAGATGCAACCCATAGAAGTCATACGGATTGCCACCTTATCACCTTGTCAAATGGAGGGAAAATTGCGCGCGCAAGGTTTGTTGTGGCGCGCTACAAAAATTTGTGCAACATTATAATTTTATGGCAATTTTCCGATTTATATGTGCTGCCTAAATATTTTGGGCTAGGAATCGGCTATTGAATCCCTAAAACAGTAAAACTTTCTGAAACCTAATTCTCAAAATTACCATTTTCTCTTGATTTCCCTTTCTCTTTCAATTCTGATTGATTTCAATGATTGTGAAAAAACTCTTGGTGGGTTTTGTTAATAGAGGCGAAGAAACCAAACATCAAGAGATCAGTTTTATGGAGTAGTTATCAGAGAAGGTTATTCTCATTATTTTTCTCGGTCGTCTTTGATTCTTATAATGAAAAGGAAGTAAAGTATCCATCATCCTCACCAAAATATGTTCAATCTGCTAGAAATCGTTTTTTTTTTTTTTTAGACAAAAATTCGTTGCTCATGTCTCTGGTGGAGCTAAAGGTAAGAATCTCACTCAAGTCTTGTTGTTTCTTGAAGATGCACATGTCAATTTTTGTTTATGTTTTTTCACTTTAATTCTCATAAATCTATGACGTTAACTGTTTGACAAAATTACTCTGAGAATTTTCTAATAGATTTGGTCGATATGATTTCGACAAACTCAATTTTTGACTGTATTTTCAGATGCAGGTTGGATTTCTTATGAAACTGTTTGAAAGAGGGTTTGAAGATGAGATGAACTTACAAAACAAAGGGTAGACTCACTCTCGGAAGTATTGGTAGGTTCAACACCTCGACTGGCTATTATCAAGTTACAAAACAAAGGGTAGACTGTTCATAACCACAGCTCTTGTTATCAAGTTTGTAATTTCTAGGTAATAATTCTTCTTCAAATGTTATCTCATGGATCTATTATCTGAGTGTGCTCAATTTTATTTTATTGCTAAGATTGATCTGATGTAATGAGGATTAAGTGTTTGCTTCTATTGTTTCTGATTTTTTCTAATCGAGAATATGTTATGTAGTAATTATGGTTTTGAAATTTTATGTAAAGCTTCACAACTTTTTTTTTTAGTACAACTTTTTGTGTGTATTTTGAAAAATTGACTTAGGTTATCCAAAGATTGAGGTTCTGGTTATATATAACTTGTAAGTTGGTTGCAGTAAAAAGTTGTGTTTCATTTGTTTGTTTCCTTTGAAGCTTAGTTTAGGAATTCTGCTTTCTCTATGGGAAGTCTGCAACTGAGCTGTTTTAAGATTCATATTTAACAGATGTACATTTTTTTAACCACTTACTATGTTTTGTAGGTGCTTGAAATGAATCAGACAATTAACAAGTTAATCTGGATAAGGAACACTCCTTACATTTAAGGTAATCTAAAAATGCAGGTTATAATTCTGTAAAGTGATCCATCAATATTGCAGCAGTGATTCTCCTCCGCTACTTTGTGCCTCCGTCCTGTCATAATACATACTCTACTTTCTCACAAATTTTAACATATCTAAGCATATGACATTGAAGTGCCTAATTGTGGATGATATTTTGTGCAGAATGGTCTGAGACATATCCAGTCGTAATGGCAGCTTAGGTATTTGTTTTAATTCAGTAATAGACCGTTAGTTATTTCTCTTTTGGTAATTATGGATCTCATGTCTAAAGTAAATTGTGTTTTATTGAAGACATTCAAACTCTCTAGGTCAGGTGTCTATGACAATAAGACAAGTCTTGTTTTGAATGATTTTATACACGAAAGTACTTGCCGTAGTCTTATTTTCTTCAAGGAAAAAGTGTTTTCTAATAATTTTTCAGACCATTAGTTCACTTTCTATTAATTTTTGAGACCATTGGTTCTCTTTTTATCTGTCATTTCTAACTCTTCGTGACTTTACGACGACCTCTCATGACTATGGTTAGATTTGAATGATTGCCTAGTTGTATCCTACCTTAGATGTGTAAGATACAATTTCTATATGCCTTTTCTGAAATTTGGAAATAAAGGTTCTCTTGAAATGCATTCATGTATAAGGTATCGTGCCTTATGGGCTTCGCTCCCTCAACCAATTTATTTTTCCTGATATAAGAATGCATCAGTTGTGCAGTCCAGACTTCTTCCTTATTCCCAGTACATTGACACACTACTTTGGTAGGCAAGAAGGGGACACAGATACAGCCTACGTTGTTGTAGATGATGATGAATGGTGGTGAAGACAAGGAATGTCGACTTGCTTTAATTAGGGATGTAGTTATACCAAACCATCATCGTTCCCTAACACTTTTACCAGATTACAAATCTCTGAATGAAGCTATTCTTAAGGCTTCAGAATCTCATATAGCAGAGGGTTTTGCTGTAGATGTTTCAGAAGTAGATAAAAATAGGATACTTGCTGAGCAAGAAGATGTTCCAGTCGTCAACAAAATGTAAGTTCTCGAATTTACATTCACTTCTGCCCGGTGTTACTCTTGTGCTTCATGACTATTCCCATTTTCTTGACAAAATATGTTGCTTATTTGTTTTTTTCTTCCACTGCTTTTTCCGTTTTACTTTTTTTCTTGGGAATCTTTTAGATGTACGTAATGGAGAAGTAGATAAAAAGGGAAAACTGCTGAGCAAGAAGATGTTCCTGAGTCGTCAACAAAATGTGAGTTCTCGAATTTACATTCACATCTGCTGGTATTACTCTTGTATTTCGGTTTCAATCTTAATAACATCTTTGGATGTGATCCTATTTTGTTTGGTATGAAATTTATTACTCATTGTGTTTATGTCAAGCCGCAAGGCCATGTTTGGATTCTTGAGTTTATTCTACTATTAAATATCTTTGTGGTTATTCAATTTTAACTAGTGTATTGTTGATAAGTAATATGGGGATATATGTGAAGATTTGGTTTGGGTATTGAACATAGGGAGTAATTTGTGTTAAAAAGAGAACCGCGTGCTAGCAATTTGTCATCATTGTTATAAAGTAAGCCTTATGTGAAGATTTGGTTTGAGTATTGAACATAGAGAGTACTTTGTTAAAAAGAGAACTGTGTGCTAGCAATTTGTCATCATTGTTATAAAGTAAGCCTTATGTGAAGATTTGGTTTGAGTATTATTGACTGTGTTAAAAAGAGAAGCTAGCAATTTGTCATCATTGTTATAAAGTAAGCCTTTGTGAAGATTTGGTTTTATTGAAAAGAGAACTGTGTTAAAAAGAGCTAGCAATTTGTCATCATTGTTATAAAGTAGTAAGCCTTAATTGCTCATCTTTTTGCAGATCAGAGGAGCGAAGTGATGGTATTCAAGTTACTTGATAAACTATCTTAGATAAGTATTGCAACAAGATCACAATGAAAATTTAGATGACTGACGTTCAACCCAAAACCATCAGCCATGGAGAAGTAATAGCATCCATCAAAAGAGACAAGATGATATGACGAACACGATGAGATTGAATTTGACGATGATATGGGATTCTGATAGCCTGCAGTTAGGGAAGGCACAGTTTAGGCACAATGTTCACAGTAGTCAAGTTTTTATTTTTGTTTATGAATAATTTAACTCTTTTATGTCTTGTTTGTTGTATGGAACTTTTGAACTATGGAAACTGAAACTGATGCCCAGGACTGTGACGTATGGAACTTTTCTTTTCTTTTTAAGCAAATTGTTACCACTTCACTAGAAACTACAGCGTATTTTGTTTATTAAGCTATACACATGAGCAGCGTTAAGCTATACACAGGAGCATCGTATTTGTTAACTTTTGGTGATTGAAGTTCAGGCCTTAGCCTTCATTATCTCTAATAATGACCCTTTTAGACGAGGAAATAGCAGATTAGTTCCATAAAACAACTTTTGTTTTTCTGCCTTATTTTTCTTTTGATTATAATTATGTAGCACATCTAATTATATTCGAAATGCCTCCCGAGAAGCATAACTCCCGACATGGTTAAACATATTAGGACTTTCATTATGGAAGTCAACCTCGGTAAGGCTCAAGGACCCTATTATTGGATAGTATGATGGTGATGCAGAATAAGAGAACTTGTTACATTATTTGCCACTTACCTGCTAGTTTGAGTTCCGATAATGAAATTTGATTTACGCAAGCCTATTACTTAAACTAGCTATCTCAACTCTTCAGTTAAGCTACTAAGATGGTTAAGTTGGTTCCTGAGGGTAGCTAAATGAATATGCCTACTGTAGTTGGTGTGGTTAGTTCCCAAAAGTTTAAGCAACTAGGCTTACTGGTAGTGGCGTAACTTTAGTGGCTGAAGAGGGGATTAGGTAACTAGTGTCTTACCGTTGGTTTTCTCCGAGTGGTTGAATGTTTCAAGCTCCTAGTCCGTTTGTTAAGTTGGGCCACAATTATAGCTAATGGGTTATAGAAACTGTAGTTGCTTACAGTTTAGTAGCTTAAATTAATATGCACCCCTAGTTGCCTTTCCTAGTGGCCTAAAATGTTATGCAACTAAAACAATTTTGTTGTTGAAATTTTTAGTAGCCTTTGGTCAGTTTTTTTGTAGTGAACTATATAACGTCCTCTAAGAATGTTTCAATGATTGAAATGAGAGTTTTGAATATATAACCATGGTTGGATATAAACATTGTGTGATAACTCATACGTGTGTAAGTCCTTATTCCTTGAACCAAAGTATGCGTACTTTGTCAAGTCAGAAAACCAGGAACTAAAGTCCGCGTACCAGACGCGCATCACGCCGGAAGTTCACATCCTGTGAATTTCTGCTGGGAGTTTGTGAACTGAAAACAAACTTATTAGGATACTTAAGTACGCATACTGGTATGCGTACTTAAGTTGGTTATTTTCTAAAAACGATTATTCGTGAACTTAAACTTATATAAACTAAGGAATGCATATTTGCAAACCATGGCTATAAAGTTCATGAATCGATTCGAGTGAATCAAATCGTTTTCGCTTCGATTGTGTCTTGTATACTTCTATAAGATCTAAGCAATTGAACAACTCTCTAACTAGTTCATTTGAGTCATTTGAACTAGTTATGGTAAAGAAGAATATGGTTGATATGAAAGTGCTCATATGGCTAACCATTTGGTTAACTACTATTGAACCAACTAAGTGTACATGTTTGGGTATGGTTACACAAACCTAAATAAACGTGCATTTCATTTTGTGTAACAAGCTAAGTTTCGATCTAACGGTTGAAAGATATTAGCTTGAATCTAATCACGTTTTCATCTAACGGTGAATATTGAATGCTTTGTTACCAAGGTAACTTAGATTGCAAACCCTGATTTGAAAGACTATATAAATGAGAACTCTAGCAACTGGGAAACCTAATCCCCACACCTTCTGTGTGATACTAGTTGTATTAGCTAGAGTCGATTCTCCTTTAACCTTAGGTTTCTATCGAGACCCTGTAGATTAACAACTTGAAGACTTCATTGGGATTGTGAAGCCAGACCCAACTATTTTCTTTGTAGTTGTGTGATCTGATCTTGTTGTTTCTATCGTACTAAGTACAATCGTTAGATTGGCTTGAGATTGATTTCTCCGATAGGCAAGATTAAAAGAAGTCACAAACATCTTCGTCTCATCGTTTGTGATTCCGCAATATCTTCTTTCGCTAGTCGATTAAGATTATTGTGAGGTGATTGATAATTCTAGGTTGTTCTTCGGGAATATAAGTCCAGTTATCAATTGGTTCATGTTCACCTTGATTTATCAAAAGACGGAACAAAAACTCGTAGGTATTTATGTGGGAGACAGATTTATCTATTACCGTAAACTTTTCTGTGTGATAAAAATTTGTTTATTAAAGTCTTCGACTTTGGGTCGTAGCAACTCTTAGTTGTGGGTGAGATCATCTAAGGGAATCAAGTGCGTAGTATCCTGCTGGGATCAGAGACGTAAGGAGCGCAACTGTACCTTGGATCAGCGTGAGATTGATTGGGGTTCAACTACAGTCTAGACCGAAGTTAGTTTGTAGTAGGATAGTGTCTGTAGCGGCTTAATACAGTGTGTGTTCAATCTGGACTAGGTCCTGGGGGTTTTCTCGCATTTGCGGTTTCCTCGTTAACAAAACTTACGTGTAGCGTGTTATTTCTTTTCCGCATTATATTTTGTTATAAAATTGAAATATCACAGGTTGTGCGTTGAATAGATCAATTGGGAAATCAAACCTTTGGTTGTTGATTGAAATTGATTGATCCTTGAACATTAATTGGTCTTTGGTACTAGTTCAAGTGATTTCTCTTGTATTCAATTAGACTTCATGATTTCTATTTGCTTGAGTAAGTATTGAATCGAGAAAGTTAGATATAACTCTTTGATATACTTTTATTAAGATCGAGTCTGACTGTCTAGTTGATTCTCTTAAAAGTATATTGGAGTTAGTCCATACAAATTGCTAAGCGAAATATTGGGTGTGGTTGTTAGACCCCCGCTTTTTCAGGCTCTTCCTGGCACAAAGTCAGCCTGGTAAGGAGAAACTAATTTTTTAAGCAAAGGTTTAATTATATTGGCTAAAATCTTAGAAATAACCTTATAAGAGGCATTACATAGACCAATTGGTCTAAATTCAGCTGGAATTTTAGGACTTTTACATTTAGGTATAAGGGATATATAAGTCCTATTGAGACTTCTAGGCATATAACCACTTTGGAAAAAAAATTGAACCACATCAACAATGTCTTTTCCTATAACATTCCATTGAGTTTGATAAAAACCTGCTTGGAAGCCATCAGGACCAGGAGAGCTCCAAGAAGGCATATGTTTAACAACATTTTCAATTTCAGAGTAACTTGGCATAGCAAAAAGCATATCATTATCAACATCAGTAAGGACTTTTGGAATAATATCAAAGGAATTATCAGGCAAAACAGGATTTGAAGAACATGAGATAGCACTAAAATGATTAGTAAGCAATCCACTAATATCATTTCTATCCCTGAGCCAATTACCATTATGATCACATAGAGCATTAATACTATTAGTGTGCAATCTTTTATTGACCATAGAATGAAAATATCTAGTGTTATTATCCATATCAAAAACTGTCTTATCCCTAGATTTTTCCTTGTAAAACTCAGTTTGAATTTTATGCCATTTCTCTAAGTCACTTGTAATAGCCTTGACTCTATCATACTGATTATTAGATCTAGTATCATTCTGAGCATTTTCCAAAGATTTTTGAAGATCAAATATATTCTTTTGAATATCTCCAAACTTCATTCTATTCCACTGAGATAAAGCAATCCTAGCACTATGTTTCCTTTGATTTAGTTTAAAAGCGGGACTACCATGCACATCAACATTCCATGAAGATTCAAGATTATGTTTGAAAAGCTCAATCCAAGTTCTGAAAAATTTAAAAGGCCTCCAAAGATTTCTAGGTATATGATCAGTAATAAGAAGCACAGGACAATGATCAGAAGCAACAAAATTCAAGTGTAAAAGCTTAGCATTATGAAAATTCAAAAACCAATCATTAGTACCTAAAGCCATGTCCAATCTAGCCTTTTTAACTCCTGTTCCATAAGAATTACTAGTCCAAGTATAGTTTCTACCTTCATATCCAATATCAATTAGTCCAGCATCATTGACAGTATTTTGAACCCAAGTGTCAGAACTTGTATTATTCCTATCCAAATGAAAATTTAAATCCTCTAATACTAACCAAGGTTGCTGGAAATCCTTACTAAACTCAAAAATAAAATTCCATTGGGTTTTTTTAGGTTCAAAATAGGTTGATCCATACATAAAAGAAAATAAGACCTTAGGCTTGCTAGGGCACAATTGAATTGTAACATGAATGATATTATTTTCACAACCAATAACTTCTACATCAATACCATCCTTCCACATAAGAATAAGACCTCCAGCATATCCTACTCTATCAATGCAAGCATGATTAGGATAATGAAAAAAATTAGCTATTGAGATCATTCTTTTCTCATCAATTTTAGTTTCACATAAAAAGATAAAATCAAGGCTTTGAGTTTTGACTAAGTTTTGAAATTGATCCTTTGTAAATTTGTTAGCAATACCTTGCACATTCCAAGATAAAATCTTCATTTTGAAATTTAAAAACTTTTAGTTAAATAAGAGAATAGGGTAAAAAATGAATACCTTAGTCTCCTTAGTGTTGCTATGTTGAGTATCCCTTGTTGTGACCATGTGTGTTGCCCGTGTGCTCACCAGTTTGCCATTAACACCATGTTCAAAAACTTGGTTAACTGGAATATCATTTCTTTGCCTCTTTCCCAGTCTCTTTCACCATCAACATTATCTTCATCAACAGCTTCACCAGTACTACTTGAACCTATAACACAACCATCCTTTGGAGGTACAAAAACAACACCTTTATTCTCCTCTTTCCTTGAAAGGTTAGGTACTTGATCACCTCCTCTTGCAATCACAATCTGCTTCCTCTCTCCCTTCTTAATTTCACAAAAAAAATATGGTTTAGCATGAGTCTTAGCCAGATAATCTGCAGCAGCCTTACAAGCATCCTTTGGATGATTAATAATGTAACATTTAGGACAGATATTGTGAGTTTGCTTCTCATAAAAAAAAACTTGATCCATCTTGTTGATTTAGCATTAGTTATTGCCATAACTCCCCTCCTCAAAGGATAAAATATGTCTACTTGCACACACACCTTCACAGGTACACCATCCACAGGAACACCATCTTCAGGCTCAATTGCCAGCAAAGAACCCATAATGTTAGCAATTTTAGTGATGGATTTGACATTCATATGCTCTGGAAGAATTTTCTTAACTTGGATCCAGAAAACTTGCTTGCTCCAATCTAATTCTTGATAGATAACTCCAGAATTATAATAACGGAGATTAACCAAATACCCATTGAAACTCCGGGGACGAGTATCAAACACCTTCTTACGAGTGTCTTCATCCTTGAACTGAAATTCCATAATGTTATTATCTAGCTCAAAAACTTTGACATCACCAGCTGGAATAAAATTTCAGATGAAACCCATAAATTTTTCTACTGATTTGAGACCCATTTTTCCTTCTACAAAATTTTTCCCAACCGGACTAAATGCCTCTTCAATGTCATCCTTTCCTTCAGTATTCTCTGATTGATGATAAACAATCTCATCTATATCACCCAAATCCAAAGTTGCTTGCATAAATTTCGAACCAATATCAGTAATCGAATTGGAACTTGATTCTGCCATTTTCTTAATCAACAAAAAATTGATACAGTAATAAGATTTTTTTTGGATGGAACAATCGCTGTGAAGTCCCCCAATTATAAAGTTGTAACCCTAGAAAATTTGGGAAGAAATTGGTATTCTGGTTGAAATTATCCCTAGTATCCCGTAATTAAGAAGATATCATTGACTGGTTTATTTACTTCCAATGAGAAACAGTCATCTGAATAAGGAAAGTGATAGCTGTAGATGATACCAATAATAACAAGGGAGATTAATGGAACTGTTGTGTAACGGAAATTTTGAGATTTGAATTTCACCCAAACTCGGTATCCTCCAACCCACTGAGTTACTAGAAAGAAATGGCTGAGAAAAAATTCCAATTGAAGAAACATGGCAAAATTGAGAAACACAGTAGCTTCAAAAAGCATCAGAACAACTTTTGCAAACGCTTGAATCACAACTATAAACTTGGTAAACACCATCTGGGAAATCAACAACTGAAAACACATTAGGAGAAAAAGAGTTTTAGTTAGACATCAAAATAAAAATCTCTTGAAATCTAAAGAATATTTTGGAATTAAAGGAAAAGATACGATTTAACAGGCATATATCAAAGAAAAATCTACTAACAATATACTAATCAAAAATCAAATCATAAAACAGATCAGAATATCAAAAATCATTAAAGAAAATAATTTTGATGAGTTGACTCAACTAAGTCGTCGATCCTCAGAGTCTTCCTCGGTGATTCTCCAATTTTCTTATGTGATGCAAACCAACAAAACTTATATGAATATATCATGTAGTGATATGAAATCTATAAATAAAATGTTATAATTTAGGATTTTCATTATTTTTATGGGTAAATTTATATTCATTTACCTATATAATTTATTATATAAAAATTTATATATACGTGTCCGCGTCCTAATTTTTTGGAAATTTATTCGTGTTCGTATCCGCGTCTACATCATGTCGTGTCTGCGTCTCCGCGTCCATATCCGTGCAACCGATCAATGGTTATGTTCTTACTCTCGTAGCAAGTGTTTGTTGGACTTGATGCTAGTGAATAAAATGGGCCTATTAAGCTTGTGGAATTAATGATGGGCCGAAGTGTGAAATGAGGAATATTTGCTAGGGTAAGGGTATATTGCTAGGGTCCAGATATCTTTGATCTTCTTCTATAAATTAACTCTTTTTTTTTTATTTGGACAGGAAACATATGATTTAAGGTGTAAATAAATAAAAAAAAGGGTGTCCCGTTAGTTGTTATTTGGTCTGGTCACAGTAATCTTTCAACATTTATCCACAAATTGGAAGAAAAGAAAACTCCATGGAAAAAACACTGGTAATTTTCATAGTGATGCCCACAAGAGAGACAAGGAGAGCAGTACAGAGGGACTGATGGAAAATTAGGGGATTTTCAATAATGGCTGCTTCTCAACCTCAATAAGGGATGAAAGATTACTAACAGCTAAAGAGGTAACTTTAACCTCTATTCACCATAACTGCTCAATAATATATGCTTATAAATTGTTCATATATGATAGAACAACTGTTTGCATTAATCCTATGAAATGTTATTCCATATTTGATTTTGTCAAACATATCTTTATTGTCCAACCTTGAAAATAAAATGGTGTCTAATTGCCTTATTTGCTTTGAGGGTAACCTTGTGCTCCCTGTTTTGGAATATCCCACAGTCTCCTACTTATGGCAGTTCATCAATGCTATTGCTTGGAACTGTCAAGGTTTGGGAAAACCTGCTAAGATTGATAGCCTTAAGGATATTTTGAACCTTAATAATCCTGATATCTTTTGTTCTTGTCGAAACTAAACAACAAAATGTGGCAATGCGTAAGATTCTTAGGAGATTAAATGTAAGTAATTACTGGATTGTATCACCTAGGGGTACAACTGGTGGGTTATACCTGATCTGGAAAGATAACATGAAATTAGATATAATTGATCACAATCACAATCACATAAATGTGAACATTCATGCTTGTAACAATACACCTAAGTGGCGACTGACCTGTATCTATGTCCATATACTAGAGAAAAAGTTGAGTCATGGAACATTGTTCAACAATTAGCTAGTACTATTGATATTCCATGGATTGTCTTAAGCGATTCAATGTAGTCCTTCATAAAGAAGAGAAAAAGAGTAGTTTTCCTTTTAATGAATCAGAAGCTATAACTTTTAACAACATTATTAGTAACAGTGGCTTGATGGATCTAGGATTTATTGGTTACACTTTCACTTGGAACAATAGGAGATATGGTATAGATTTCATAGAAGAAAGATTAGACAGGGCCTTAGTGAATTCCCTATGGAACATAACTTTTCCTAATTCTTCCATAAGACATTTAGGTAAGATAACTTCTGATCATGTTCCTATTTGTTTAAACACTCATAATACTTGGAACGACGGAGCTACACCCTTTAAATACTTTAGCGATTGGATGAAGCATGAGGACTGTAAACCTCTCATTCAAAATTGTTGGGATAATAGGATTTAAGGGTCCCATGCTTTTGTTATGACAAAAAAGTTATCTTATGTTAAGAAAACCCTCAGCCTATGGAATAAATCAACCTTTTGCAACATCAGACATAACATATCTCTTATAAAGAACAACCTAGACCAAACAAATATGAGACTTTTTTATATGGATAAGGCTAAGGACCTAGCTAAGGCATTTGTTGATCTATCTAAGTGGTACGCTATCCAAGAGAAATTTTGGAAAGTAAAGAGTAGAGACCAAGATATCGCTTTGGGAGATAGAAACACAAATTACTTTCATAGCAAGGCAAAAAAAAAAAGATATAGAAGAAACATAATAGAGACTATCCAGAATATAAATGGGGAGTGGGTCAATAATAGAAATGAAATTGCAAACTGCATAACTAGTCATTTTCAGTCCATAGCTACCTCTGTAAACCCTACTGTTGATATGAGCATGATCGACTTAATTCCTAATTGTTTAAATGATGTTGATAATATTATGTTGTGTGCTACACCTAATATGATAGAAATCAAAAATGTAGTTTTTTCCATGGAACCGGACAAAAGTTTAGGTCCAGATGGCTTCCCCCTAGCTTTTTCCAACAAAACTGGGAAATCATTGGACCTGATTTAATTCGAATGATCCAATCCTTTTTTGAGTCTTGTCACATTTCTAACGAGATGAATGCCTCATTCATCTCGTTAATTCCCAAAACTCTTAATCCTACTACTCCTGCGGAATTTAGACCTATAGCCTTAGCTAATACTTCTTATAAAATCATTTCAAAACTTATGGCCGAAAGAATGAAAGGTTTGTTAGATAAGATAATATCTCCTTACCAGTCTGCCTACATACCTAGAAGGCAGATTTCTGATAACATAACTAGCTCATGAGCTAATCCATAAAATGAGAAACAAAAAGGGTAAGAAAGGTCTGATGGGTATTAAGATTGATATGTCAAAAGCCTTTGACGGGGTAGAGTGGTCTTTCTTAATCCAAATCATGAAAAAGATAGGTTTTAGTGACAAATGGTGTAACTTAATACATGAATGTATTTCTACTACAACCCTAGTTTTTTTAATTAATGGGTCTCCTATTAGTTTCTTCAAACCCTCTAGAGGATTGAGACAGGGAGACCCAATGTCTCCTTATCTGTTCTTATTTTGTATGGAAGCCCTCTCGAGGACCATCATGAATGCAGAACTCTCAGGGAAAATAAAAGGCATTAAAATCTCGATCAATGCCCCTGGTGTTAGTCATTTACTTTTTGCTGATGACTGTCTTATTTTCTGTGATGCTAATGCCACAACTAGTCAAAATTTAGTCAAGCTTTTCACTGACTTTGGTACTGCTTCAGGACAACTGATTAATCTGAGTAAGTCTAGGATTTTCTTTAGTACTAAAACTTTTCCTAGCATAAAGAAATAGGTCACAGATGTTCTAGGGGTTCAAGCAATTTCTATTAATGATAATTACGTAGGATATCCTCTTTTTACTAACAGATCCAAAATTAAATGTTTTAAGCCACTTATTGACAAAATGAAGAAAAAAAAACTGCTGAGTTGGAATGGGGAGAACCATAACACAGCTGGTAGGACAATAATGGTAAAAAATGTCACTTCTTATTTATGTGTCTATCAAATGAATTGCTTTAAAATACCGGTGAAAATATGTAAAACGATATCTAAACTGCAAAGAGATTTTTGGTGTGGGAAAAATGAACATGGTTTGAATTAAAAGGGGAAAAAGGGAGTATACTTAAAGAATTACGATTCCATATGCAAACCTGTTAGTGAAGGAGGGTTAGGCCTCAAGAATATGAAACATTTTAATCTTGCCATGATAGCTAAAATGGGATGGAGACTCAAAGAAAACCCATCTTCTCTTTGTGCCACCATCTTGAAAGCTAAACATTATCCTAATTGTGACATTTTGCATGTTAATTCTAAACCTAAACAAAAAGATAGCTGGATTTGGAAAGGAATCTTATCAGGTGTTGATCAGATAAAAAAAATTGCATATGGAGAGTTGGTAATGGCGAGAATATAGACATATGGGATGATTATTGGATACCAAATGTCAAACCTCCTCTAGCCAAGCATACTACGGAGGTTGAAAATTTTGTGAAGGTGAGTCAACTAATATCTTCTCAAAAAACTTGGGACTTAACCAAGCTAGTTGTCTGCTTTGATCAGGAAACTATCAACATCATCATGAGTATCCAGATACCTCTCACAAGTAGGGCGGATAAACCTCAATGGAACCTAAACAATTCAGGTACCTTTTCTGTTAAATCTCTACACAACTCCTTGAATTCTACTGGCTATGACAATATGGACTGGAGCAAAATTTGGAACATGAAGGTAACCCATGTTGTTAAAATATTTGTATGGAAGGCAGCTCATTCCGTACTTCCTAATAGTATGAGAGTGGCAGCCATATTGCCAAACATAGATACTCATTGTAAATTATGCAATACTGGAGATGAAAGTCTTACACATTTTTTCCTGCAATGTAACTTCGTATCTTAAATTTGGATGCATTTGAACTTTGACATGCGTTATGTTGTTAATGGAACAAACAATTTTCATGACTGGCTAAATGACATATATAACAATCAGGATAGAAATGGGAATGTTATGGAATGGTCTGCCTTTTGTAGCATTGTCATTTGGAATGTGTGGAAAGCAAGATGCAACCTTGTGTTTCAGGAACACAAAAGAATAGTGTTGAAACTGCAAAATTGGTTGTCAAGTATATTAATAGTCTCTCAAATGTTAGGAGTGCAAACTATAATATAATGCAATCCATGTATTATAACCCTATGAATGACGACAACCTAATAATAACTACAGATGATCGTGATGAAGATAAGAAATTCATGTCAGTGACTATAGACATTGCAATATCAATGATGATGGTAAGCCCTACTACTACTTCTAGTGTGGGTCTGACACTTCATAACTTTTCAGGTACTTCTACAGAAGCTTGGGGAGTGCACGCCGACTGCAACACTAGAGAAGAGCTGGAACTGAAGGGAGCTGAAGCCGCTTTTCAATGGGCATCACATTGGAATGGTCACAACATAATTTTCCAAAGTGATTCTGAGCCTATTCTCAAATTGTTGGCGGGAATGTATGCGAAAGCTAGAGAATATAGATTCAAGATTAGTGAAGATTTTGGCTATAATGCTAACAATTGCATAAAAGTTAAAGTGCAATGTTTCATATTAAAAAATAGACCTGTAATAACTCAAGCAGCTGATATCTCTACTTATTGTAATAGATTTGGTATCACCAAATATTGGACAGGGGAAAACCTTAGAACACTTTTAAACAATCTGGAATTCCAATTCTGGAATACAAATGTAATCAACTCTTTTCCTCGTAACAACGAGGCAATAGAGGTCCAATGGAATATATGAGGTCTTTACCTCCTTTTCGGAAGAAAAAAAAAAGGTGTAAAATGTTTGGTCTAAATCGCAACTCTAAGTTATCATCAACTATTTTAAAACAGGTATCTAAAAAATGTGCAATGAACATGTTACACTAATCAATTATAGGTCTACCATATATTGCATTGCATAGTTGTGACACCGAATCAAACTTTCAGTGCCTTTTTGATATTTTGCTTCTATCAAGTTAGATGCTGGCCTTTTGGGTTCATTTAACACATGGGTTGGTATATGCATTATATCATTGCTTCTCAATTTCTTGACCAATTTTTTATGTCTTCTAAGGTGAATCTTTTCGTAACAGTATTTTATTTT
Source organism: Papaver armeniacum (assembly GCA_023531295.1). Taxonomy (NCBI): domain Eukaryota; kingdom Viridiplantae; phylum Streptophyta; class Magnoliopsida; order Ranunculales; family Papaveraceae; genus Papaver; species Papaver armeniacum. Next base: position 439,394 of record JAJJWW010004624.1, read on the forward strand.
TCGTAACCCGAATCACCTCATAGAGCAAATCAATAAATTTCTGAACCAGAATCCCCAAGGAAATAGCCAAATAAAAATGAAGAACAAAAAAAGAAATATACCCAAGGAAAAATGGTCAGATTTAAAGACGGACTGGATAATTTTTGTTGATGCGGCATTTAAAAAAGAAGATTCAACGATGGGGTACGCCTTTCTTCTTTACTCTTTGGACAGCGAATCATTCGTGCACATTGCAGCGGGATCGGAGTGGGCTTCCTCAGTTTTTCATGCAGAATCAAAAGCCTTGTTAAAATCCTCATCATGGTTAAGTGAAAATATATTATCTAGTGTCTCGATAGCAACAGACTGCAAAACTCTGGAGGAAACGATCAACAAGACTTGCAAAGATTCTCCTTGGAATGCGGATAATACCATACAAGAAACTACTTCAATATTGAAAAATCTTCCACAAACCCAGGTAAAGTATATAAACAGGAAATACAACTTTGCAGCGGATTACATTGCCAAAGAAGCTCGGATAAAGCATCTTAGGCACATGTCTACCAATATTCAGCAAAGAGTCTCAAAATCTAGTGTTATTTCCAATGTTTTTGTAAAAAATGAGATTATAAATCTCTTGTACTCTGTTATTTAATTAATAAAATTTGTCTTTCCATCAATTAAAAAAAAAAAAAAAAAGTTAACCACATCTGAAGATTTTTATAAACCTAAAATGCGAACAACATAGGTTTCGCGTGTTCAAGTCTTGGCTAAAAATAGCTTGCCACTTTGCGTAACCCAGGAAATGAGTCAGAGAAACAGTATGCCGTCTCCATTGATATCCCGAGAAATATGCGTCCCCATCCTCTGATCTGATACTCTCCTTGCACAGGCCATCACTAGACAGAGGTGTAATTGGGCACAAAGACGGCCACAGACAAGCTGACCAGACAAAGACGCTAAAATTTGAGCACAATTTCAAACAAAGACGTGACTTAGCCCAAGACGGCACAACACGTTTGTTAAATGGGACGTCTTTGGTTTGACTAATTAGCACAGAGAGTGACAAAGACAAAGACGCTTGATTTAATAAGCACGTGGCGACAAAGACAAAGACATCACGTTAAGAGAAAGACGTCATAACATGTATAAATACACCATATAACAAGGCATAATACATCACATTTTTTTTTATATTTAACAAAAGAGTCATTATTCTAGCTAGTTTTTAACATTTTATGTTGGCTTATTTATAACAACACATACAATACCTTAATATTTAGAAAATATATTTCAAAGATTATCATTGTTATAATGTCGTCACCTATATTTAACTAGAACATTAATTTACATGACAATAATCCAATTTTATATTTGATGGGTTATTTTTTATTGAATAAACTTGTTAATTTTACTTGAAATAATTTCAAATGATATGTTTAATTAAATTCTTGTGATAATGGCGGAACTTAATGTATACATTATGATTTCAAATTTTTATAACACGTGTAAAGACGGACAAGAGAAGACGCTTATTCGTGTCTTTGTATCGAAGTCATATCGTGCGTTAGCATTTTGACTAAAAGTAAAGACAAAGAAGAGACAACACGTTTAAATCGTTTAAAGACAAAGACAACGGCACATGGCACGTGAAGCACGCGACCGTGTGTGCGGGCTGTCATCGTGGCCGGACGTTTTACACCTAGACTCACAATGATTATAACTTAAGGCAGCAACAAAACAAACCAAGTCGGCATCTTCTCCAATTTAATACTGTAAAATCACTGACGACAATTTTTTACATCTGGACAACATGCAAATGTCATGGCGATGATAATCAACGGTTAAAACACAACCGTAACAAAATATCTCTGGTCATTGTCTTAAATATGTCGGTAAAAATAATTTGTATTAATTACCCAGCCAAATTAACTGAAGAGAACTCCCACTTGAAGTAATTAAGTCCGGATTCCTAAAGTAATTACATGTGTAGCTCTAGATAAGACAAAGTGGGGACCCATTAGACATTATCTACAAAGTAAAAGGTTTTGTCTGCCATCAAAATATCAATCTATTTCTATCTATTTCTTCTATTATATAAAGAGAACTAGGCTTACTGCAGCAGCATGAAGCTGCAAATTCTGTCTTCCAATATTACCCTTATCTTCACCCGATACATTGGGAAATGAAAATATAATTCAAGGGCAAAATGGTAATATCACGGCGCAAAATGGAAAATTTGATTTTTCATTTCCAACTTGCACGTGCGTGTGCACGTGCCAAAGACTCTAGTGTAGTACAAAGGGGATGAACTGCGGCGAAGAACATTCTCATTCTTTATAAAATGGCTCAACCTAATATACTACTATTCATTATCCTCTTCATTTCTTAACTGCCCCCTCCTTCAAAGTACTGCTCTCAACCCTTCTTTCTTTTCTTTTTTTTTTTGACAAAAGAATGGCAAATTTTATAAAAGAAATCAAATCACCAAAAATCCAAAGTGGTGAACCCTTCTTTTTCTTTAGAAGCCATTTGGTAAGAAAAGAGTAAGACGCTGAACTTTGTGGCATTTTCAAAATCTTGAATGTGGAAGGCTGATAAGAGTAAGCCTAATAATATGTCGAAGTGCTACACCTATTGAGTTTTTTCCGGCAAAAAATTCCGATAGGGGATCGATGGTTTATGGAAACGTTTTCTGATTTGGGTACACATTTGTTAGTTGCCTTCTTGCCAGCAGGTCAGGAACTTCATTACATTCTCTATAGTTGTGAACAAAATATAACTGATCTAACTGATATTTCAAAAAGATAATGTCTTCCAAAATATTCACAAAATACCATGGACAACTAACAGTACCTACCTGTACATAAGTTAACAACATACATGGAATCACTTTCAATAATAACCTTCTTGTGATTCAGATTTCAAGCGAGGGTCAAACTTTCTTTGATATCACATAACTCCGCCATGTTGTTATCATTCTTGAAAATATGTCTGGCATAAGCAGCAAGAACAGTTCCAGAATCATCCCTAAGAGCAAGGGCTATGGGGTTGAGAGACTCAATCAAAATGAACGACTTTAGAGCATTTGATCAAATTTGAGGCTACTATGGGTCGAGGAAAACCCCCTTTCACCCCAAACTCAATCGACAACTCGTTCAAATGAAAGAGTAGTCGGAAGTCCCCACTATACGGCTATTAGTCAGCCGTTTGAATGAATGAGAGATAATACGGGGGACAGTTAACCGTTTACTGCATATACTCATATAAGAAATGATACGGCCCATTATTGTCCGTTTAAAAGCAAACTAGGCTAATGTGGTTTAGTTTTGTTTTTTGTTTGCAAAAGTCAAGTCTTATTTGTTGATCGTTCAAACTTCAAACCCCGTACAGCAGTAGGCCCGTTTAACTCTTTATCAACTCATCGTATCAACTCAATATCTCGTGCTTGTAGAAGAAAACAATATTACATCACGGCCTCACTCCCATTTTCTCTCTCCTAGCTCTCAAATAGTGTTTTCGAAAACAAAAAACAAAAATCTTCTTTTTCTATCGTCTTCATGGAGTAATTTTCTTAAACTGGATTCCCTTTTTAAGTAGGTGGGGTTAGTGGATATGCAGATTGATCATCAAAAATAATGGAGGATTGGAATGGAACCAGTTGGAGTTTTTTTTTCAAATTTTATTTAATTTTTGCTAGTGGTATTTGGATCTCGTCTGTTTTGTTGTTGTTGAGCTTCAACAATAAGAATGCTGTTGAGCATCATTAATATCGTCTGCTTCTTTCTTGCTTTCTGCTTGTTTTGCTTTTCTGTGGACAGGATGTTGTTGAGCATCAGTTGTATTGATGTCGTTGAGCATCAGTGGTTTATTTAAACTTCATTTGACCTTTTACATTATATCATTAATCACTTTAAATTTGTGTTGCTTGTCTCCTCTCTAAGACTGAAATGGGTCGACTTAATCTCTAGGCCTTGTGATCCTTGCTTTTCTTTATGCAATGGGTGGAAGGGTGTCGAACTTTTCTTTAAGATTGAGAAAGAACATTTGTTACCTGTGTTTTAGACTTTTGTTCTTACCGTTTCTTTTTGTAAAGTGATACAATGGTATCCATGAATTTCTTCAAGAGGTATATTAGGTGAGTGGTTTTAATTTTCTAGATCAAATTTGTTTAGGATTAGATAGAAATAGGAGGCTGGAAGAATATCTAGCACTAAGGAAATTAGATCGAGAATAAGAGGATTGAAGTGCTATTAAGGTATAGAGAAAGGAATTAATAGAAGTGGTGACCCTTTGAATTCTTTAAACCCATTTTTGGATGATCCTTATGATCTGTAGTGGAAAGTTTGTTGGAAACTTGGATGGTTTCTGTTTTAAAGAGTGTTGCGCAACAAGTGTTTGTTAAAATGTCTAACCCGTATTTTAGGTGAACTCTTTCATCACAAAGGTGTTGTTGCTGGTGCAATCGAAAAGAAGTCACATTTAGTTTTGGTTTTTTAATAAGGATGTGTGATATGGTGTTTGCGAAAATGAATCATCAGTTTTTGGGTGAAATGTATTCAATTACAATATGTGTTGTTTTTGGTAAAACTCAATAGGTAAAGAGGGTTGTGTTCTTGGATGTTGTTATTAGTGACAACTATTCATGACTGGTGAGAATCCAGTGGAAATGCATGAAATTCCTAAGGGTTAGTGACCTTATCTTTTTCTCCCAGCTTTGGCTATGGAGATCCACCTACAAGAATTAGGACCTAGTTTTTTTTTTTTTAATTTTAGATCAGTCCGTTAAAATGTTTGAAGGCATCTTAAAATTAAAATTGATTACATTAAAATAGTAATTTTAACAAACATACGGAGGTTGTGTTATTTGTAAGCACGTGTTTCTTATTGCTCACCCAGAATTAGGGCCACCATTTATTGAGTTAACACTTTGGCCCAAACGTGTTTGACTATTGTGTTTAAGTTGATCGGTTTTCTTCTATGATACCTCTTGACTTCGTCTTTCTATTACAAGTCTTATTTCCTTTCAAATCCCTAATTTCTTTCTTCTCCTCTATCGAGCTGTTCTTGTTTCTTCAGTTGAGTTGTAGGAGCTTCCATTTATTTTTTGATGAGTCATTTTGGAGAATATCTTTTGGGGTTAGGTTTTAGTTTTCCATCTCCTCTAGCCCTCACGATCAATTGTATATTCTCACGCTCTCCCGCTGAAAAAAACAAAGGGAATCCAGGTACCCCAAATTCTGATATATTCCTTAATTTTTCTATTGTTTATTATTTCATCTCCTATGCACTTTATATATCCTGCACATATCTGTGGACTGAGATTGTATCTAGACTCAGGTTCTGTGAACATATTCCGTGTTTTGTTGCTGTGGAATACTTTTATCTTTCTTTTGTGTCAACTGGCCATGAAAATTTTAGCATGGAACACACAAGGGTGTGGTCAGAGAAAAACTCAACAACATTTAAATTCTTTGCTTGATCTTGAAAAACCTGACATTCTTTTTTTATCTGAAACCAAGTCTCAGAGGAGCTTGATGACAAAGATTCTTAATCATTTCCCAAACACTCACATTGTAGACCCAGATGGAATAGCTGGTGATCTGGCAATTGCTTGGGTGGATGGTTTTCATTTTGAAGTGGTTCAATGGAACCTTAACATGATTAACATCATTGTTAAAAATAACTTCAATGCTAAAGAATGGCTCTTAACTTGCTTTTATGGTGCACCTAAACATGATAATAAGCTAGAAATTATGGGCTATATAGAAGACATAGCACAAAGAGTTAACTTAAATACAATGCCTTGGCTTGTAATAGGTGATCTTAACATAATCTTCAATAGTGAAGAGAAACATGGAGGTCTTCCTTTTGATAGAAAAAAAGTAGAACCAGTTTTAAAACTTAATACAGAGAACAGGCTTAGAAGATTTAGGTTTCACTGGAAATATCTTCACTTGGAGTAATAAAAGGGAAGGGATTGCTAATATAAAACAAAGGTTAGATAGGGCTCTAGCAAATGCAGAATGGAATGAAGAATTCCAACAAGCATCTTTGCAAAATTTGGTAGCAATTGGATCAGATCATGGGCCAATATGTCTTACTTTAAACCCTTCATACTCTCATTTAACTCCAACTTTCAAGTTCTACGACACTTGGCTCAAAGATGTATCCTGCATTGAGGTTATAAAAAAGTCTTGGATTACTAACACTAATAGACCAGTCATAGATCTTATTGAGAACATATCAAATGCAGGAATTAACCTTAGCAAGTGGAAGAAGGATGTTTTTGGCAAACCAAATAAAAAAATTAAGGGTCTACTTAGAACCATAGAAACTCTAGAAGCTAAGCCAAACACACATAACACAAAAGACATATTACACAAAAAGATGCTAGAGCTAGAAGCTTTATATGATACACAGGAAGAATTCGCAAAACAACAGTCTAGAAACAACACCATAGCTCTAGGTGAAAGAAACACCAAATTTTTTCACATTCAAACCTTAAAGAGGAGGAAAAGAAATAACATAGATTGCATACAGGATAGCAATAACAAGGTGGTATCCTCAAGAGAAGAAATTGATGAGGTCCTAACATCTTACTTCTCTGACCTTTTCACTGAAGAACACATTTTCACACACATTAAGAGCACAATTTCACAAGAAGAAAATGCCTTTCTAACAAAAATTCCTTCTTCTGAGGAGATTTGGTCAGTAGTGAAAAAGCTTAAATCCAATAAAGCACCGGGGCCAGATGGATTCCCGGTGAGTTTCTTTAAACACAATTGGGAGATTGTAGGTCCTCAATTAGTAGAAGTAGTGCAAGACTTTTTCAAAAACAAGAAGTTAGACAACAACCTCAACAAAACTTTTCTTTTTCTCATTCCCAAAACAAAAAATCCTAAGTCCCCTTCAGATTACAGACCTATTGGACTGTGTAACACTCCGTACAAAATAATAGCGAAACTGTTGGCAAACAGATTTAAAAAATCTTTAGAAAACATAATATCACCTCTTCAATCAGCTTTCCTCTCTTCTAGACAGATTTCAGACAACATCATTGTTGCACATGAAATTGTTCACTCTATGAAAAAAAGTAAAAATAAAATTGGTAACATTGGCCTAAAGATTGACATGTCCAAGGCCTTTGATAGGGTCAATTGGAACTTTCTTCTTAAAGCCTTAAAATCTTTTGGTTTCTCGGAAGATTGGTGCACTTTAATTCACCAATGCATCTCAACAACCTCAATAGCTGTCTTATTAAATGGGAATCCTTGTGAGGAGTTTCAACCCACTAGGGGTATAAGACAAGGGATCCCCTATCCCCTTATCTCTTCATCTTATGTATGGAAGTCTTTTCTAGATTGTTAAATCATTTAGAAGCACAAAAGAAGGTACAAGGTATAAAACTAACACCAAAAGCCACCCCAATATCCCATCTGTTCTTTGCGGATGATCTTCTTTTATTTACCAAAGCAGATCTTATTAGTTGTAACAATTTACTTGAAGCTATACAAGATGTTTAGTAAAGCTTCAGTGTCAAGTTATAAACTTCACAAAATCTGGACTTTTTTCAAAGAAGAAAGTCCATAACAAACATCAGGGCATAATTTGTAGATTAATGAAAATAAAAAAGATAAATATAAAAGACACCCACTTAGGAATCCCACTTTTTATAGATAGATCCAAACTGAAGGCTTTTGACAACATCATAGAAAAAATGGAACAAAGAATAAAGACTTGGTTAGGAAAAATACTATCACAACCTAGTAAAATAGTTTTAAACAAGTCTGTGCTCTCTAGCATGCCCATATTTAGCATGGGATGTTTTGTCTTACCAAAAAAATAACAAAAAGGATAAATGATATACAAAGAGATTTCTGGTGGGGTAAACACACAAATTCTAAAGGAATTTACATAAAAGCTTTTGATTTCTTATGCAGACCTATAGAACAAGGAGGTTTAGGTTTTAAGGAAGCAAATAAGGTAAACCAGGCCATGATTAGTAGAATAGCATGGAGATTAGTTAGTCATCCAAATGATTTATGGGCCCAAATTTTAAAAGGTAAATACTTCAAAAACTGGAGCCTTACTATCCAAGAAAAAATCAAACTCCTCTTGGATTTGGAACTGCATTCTACAAGGCATAGCACACATCAAGAAATACAGTATATGGGAGGTAGGAGATGGTTCTTCCATTAACATTTGGGAAGACAGATGGCTTCCTGCCAGAGCTGACACTCTGGCAAACTCTGTCCACAGGACAAACACCCACATAACACTTGTGTCTGAGTTAATAAACTCAGAAACAAAGAAGTGGAACATTCAATTACTTCATTCTATCTTTGATAATTTTGTAAAAGAAATTCTCAATATCAACCTATTTACTACAAGAATCGGGTCACCTAAAAAAGACAAATTAAGATGGACATTAACTTAAATGGAGAATTTTCTGTCAAGTCTTTATATGCCAAGCTTCTAAACCCTTCCATTCTAGTTTCTCATGAATCTAAGAAGTTCTGGAAAGGCTTATGGAGTATGGACACGTCTCGTGAGAATAAAATTGTTCATCCTGGAAATGCTTGCAAGACGCGTTACCAACTAAATTAAAGATCAAATCAGCTGTGGATGAAGATAATACTTGTATTTTCTGTCAATCAGTGGGAGAATCTACTTATCATTTGTTTTTCGAATGTACTTATGCAAGAGTCAAGTTTTGGAATTTACCTCCAATGGCATCACAGGGAGTACATCTTACCTCTAACACTGTCAACAAATCTTTCTTAGATCATTACAATGAATGGAAAACAGGGAACCTACAATCCATATCTATGGCACTGGCAGCAACTAAGTGTTGGTTTATATGGAAAGAAAGGTGCCTTAGAGTTTTCGAAAACAAAAAAAGATCACCAGAACAATTAGCCATAGATATTACCGTGACATTTTTTTGCCATCGGCACCCCGAAAATAGGAATCGAGACAACCAAATAACAATATTTCTAAGACCCTAAACATTAGTTGGACCTTACCCTCTGCAAACACAAATAAACTAAATTGTGATGCTTCATGGTTGTCTGCAATTACTAATGCTGGTTTTGGTTTTATTTTGCGTAATTGGACAGGAACTTTCCAAGCAGCAACAATGGGAAGTTGCAAGACCTTCTCAGCAGAAGAGGCAGAAGCTGTAGCTCTTCTCAGAGCTACTCAATGGGCTGTTAGGAACAACATTCAACACTTGGTGATAGAAGGGGATAACCAGGCAGCAATCAACTATCTACAAGGAAAAGTTTCAACATTCCAATGGCAGTGCTTAGCTATTTTAGAAGAAGTAAAGTTATTAGCAGATCAACTAGTTTTCTTTTTAGGATTTCAGTATGTAGAAAGGAGAGCAAACAAGGTGGCAGACTTGCTAGCAAAGAAGGGAAGAAGCACAACACCACATCTTTTTGGAATGAACAATCTCCTAGTTTTTTAATTCCTGCAATTGCTTTTGACACTGTCAAAGCTTATGAAACTTGTAACTTAAATGACAATATCCCTGTAGTTTCCCATCATCGATGTTAATCCAAGAAATTCAGTCATTGGAAGAGCTACTCAACATGAGTTTGTCTCTGAAGAGACTGAATCCGCAGATTAACGGATGCCCAGTAATATAAGTATTATTTTCAAAAAAAAAAATATCTCGTGCTTGTTTTTTTGTATACGGCACATAATTTGCGGGATAGTGTGTCACCTTCTCTATCGCATAGTGGGATTTGTTGTCTATCATCTAGTCCCTCGTTCGTTTTGAAAGGGATAGAGTGCTAAAACACTTTACTCCATAGCTCTTGCTCTAAGGACACCACCAATACCTGCAAAACCATAATCATTAGAAGCACCATCGATGTTGAGTTACACAAATAAAAATGGTGGGCACTTGGCAGCACCATCCTATTGTAATCATGTCTTTTATGTTTATCTTTTCATCTACATCCTCATGTATGATAATTCAAAAAAAAAAAAAAAAACAGAATAAAAAATTGTAAATTTTATGTCATAATTTTTTTTTATTAAGAGACTTATGCAATGCGTATTAACATGCATACCAAAATATATATATTTGTTGAGTAAAATTTAAGAATATTTTAAGAAGTATACCCTTTAACAGTAAAATTTAAGAATATTTTAAGAAGTATACCCTTTGTTAAACAAGTACCATTAAAATTAGGACAAAAATAAAATAGAGAATGATCACTTATTTAGGGATGGACGGACGGATTTTCCTTTTTTTTTTTTAAATAGATACATGATTTTATTTTTTTTGTTTTTGTTCCATTCGATAGACAATTTTGTCCTTGGATTGTTGCTTAAAAATCTTCCTTTGAATACCATACAACAAATCTAGTTGCCTCGGCTTATCATTAATGCACAACTAGTTCCTAGAAGAATTAATATCGGCATTTAATCTTTCCATTTATTTTGTCAAGACTTTTTTTTTTTGCCGGCATGTTCTTGTTCCAAAAAGAAAGATTCTCTTACGGAGAAAATAGATTACAGAGTACAGTAGATGCAAAGTTATATATTAAAGATGATTGATGACATGTTTAACAAGACTGTTAATGGAGGTACCGGGTTAGGTGGGGGTTGCATGAAGCTCTAGAAAAAACCTGTTTTATCTTATATAAAAATAAAATTTTGTTTCGTCTTATCTTGGTTGGTACACCCCTAATTAGGTACCCCTGTTAGCAATCTTAATGTTTGATAAATTATGGAAGTTTTTTTCAACTCGGTATCATAGATATAGAGTAAGGAGAAGAGATTCCAAGCACTTTTCTACACTGAAAATGGTTTATGGTTGCATTAATAAAAATAAAACTCTATTTTGTATTATCTTGGTTGTGGTGTCTTGTAACTTTCAGGTTTAGTACCTGCTTTATCTATTAAAAAAAAGTATTATCTTGGTTTTGGTACACCCCTAGTTAGGTAACCCTGTTAGCAATCTTGGTGTTTGATACCTTATGGAAGTTTTTTTCAACTCGGTATCATAGACATAGAGTAAGGAGAAGAGATTCTAAGCACTTTTCGAAACTGGAGATGGTTGCATTAAGTTTGAGGAAGACGTAATCACGTAGTATGGATTACGGAAAATGGGTCATTTGTCCAAATATTTTTAAAACATGGTTCAAATGGACGAGTAAAAATTAGTATGGATGAAATGGACACTAAAAAAATAGCAAGGATGAAACTTGGATTCATCATGGCTTAAACTTAAAAATAGTAAGGATGAAACTGGATGCATCGATGTAAATTAAAAATAAGAAAAAGTATTTGAAAATGGGGGATGAAACTGTTTACATCCCGGAAATTTTACATTTTTGTCCATTTAAACAAAGTATCAAAATCTAAATGTCCTTTTCACTCAGGAATTGTTGATTCTGGTCTTTTTGACCAATTTTGTGTATGGATTAAATGCTGATTCTTGGTATTTTTATTTTAGCTTGGCTAGAGCTTTAAAGGTGTAATGATGTTTTGGATTGTCATAAAAGATTTTGTTAACAAGAGAAGCAAGTGTTAATGAGAAAATAGTTTGATAGACATGACTATATAGGCTCACTATAACTTTGACTTTGAATTTGTTTCTTGCCTTTGTAAATTACTAGGTATGATGGAGAATAGGCTATTCTTTTTATATACACTAGTATACTGCACGTGCTTCCCCTTGTACCCACATCACGCGTCAAAGTTCTGAAATCGATATATTACCTAATGAGACCTCTTTATTCCTAGTCTTTGACTCTTTATTTTTTTTATTTTTTTTACCGTTTTAGCCTTGTTTAATTTTTACAGAATTTTCAATAAAGTTATAGATTTAGGGGTAAAGTTGGATTTTGAAGATTTACAGCTTCATCCACTGTTTACTTACTGTAGTTAGGGGAGTTCCCTTTATATATAGAGTAATAGATAGGGTTAGTACCATGCTTAAATAGTAGTGTAGGCCTTGAAACGCTTTGCATTTCATATTGTTAGTGCTGCACCCATGGCTATTATTGTGTATTGTAGTAGATACATCAATTCTCTAATTATTTCACTAATTATTTAAAGGGTCGGAATCATGTAATAAAACAATTTGACAAAAAGGTTTGATAAATCCTTGTAACCACTAGATTTTATATATCTAACGGTCCAAATTATGGATGAGATGGCAGTGGAAATAATTCTATGGCCTGTTTGGTTTAGACTAATTAACTACTTTATTTTTCTTCTTCTTTGTTTTTTTATCAGTTACTGATTTGAAGAATCACTCTGATCGGTGTATGACTATATATCATCATAGCTCTTTCTTAAAAATAAAAAATCGCCACAGTCTTCTGTATTATTTTTTTTAACTCGATCTCAGAAAAAACAAATCATGAAAAGTTTTTTTTTTTTTATTTAAAAGGGCAAAATAGATTAAAAATTATCGATGCGTCACCAGAAAAGTGACACACGATATCAAAATTACATGGAAGTATGCATTACTGCATTCCAATTACATAAAAGAGTTGATAAAGTAAAGCCAACAAATAACTGTGATTTCAAACCCTAAGTAAACATCAAGCATTTCACATCAGTAATTAGCTGGTCCAAATCTTTCTTCACATTGTTATGAACTCTTGCATTCCTTTCAATCCAGACACACCACCAAATGGCAAACGACAATATACTCCAGATTTTCTTTTTTCTTTTTCTAGAATTCCTTCTACAATTATCACCCCACTCCCATAAGTTTGTCTTCACATTTCTGGCTAACACCCAGTTTATACCAAAACTTTTAAGAAAGTAAGACCAGATATTGAAAACCATCGCAGAAATAAATGCTCATTTGTTTTCACACATTCTTCACAGAAAACACAAGTTGAGTCTTGAACAAGTCCATCAGCACCACTAAAACACAAAGTCCAAGTAAAAAAACATACTTTCAGGGGCACCTTTGAGTTCCACAATTGTTTGTCAGGAAATGTTAACAAGCCACCTGTTTCAAGAGCATCATAAGCATTAGCCATTGTAAACTCCTCCCCATTTCGCCACTGTCTAGAATCCACAGTAGAAAATCTAGATGGATCACCAATGCTTTGAAGTAAATTAGCCACCTCCAATATTTCATGTTCATTTAAATTTCTAGAAAAATTTAAAATCCAAGCACCTTCATTGGAGATCAGATCACTTACCATTGCATTGTTCTGCCTAGCAATATGATAAAGTAAAGGAAAAAGTTGTTTGAGAGGAAAATCCCCAGTCCACACATCATCCCAGAAGTAAACACACACTCCAGAACCAATTGATAATACAGTACCAGCTTTAACAAAATCTCTAACTCTCAAAATTCCATACCAAACACTATGACAGATAGAGTTCTTTGTCAGAGAAGGGAGAAAAGCCTCAAGTGCACCTCCAAACTTTTCATTTATAATTCTTCTCCATAAAGCATACTTCTCTGACCCATATCTCCAAATCCACTTTGAATGTAGAGCTTTGTTCACTATCTGCAACTTTCTAATACCAATACCCCCTCTACATTTTGGCAAAGTTGTTCTAGTCCAAGAAACCCAAATTCTCTTCTTAGCAGTATTACTTGAACCCCAGAGAAAATTTCTCATGATTTTCTCTATCTCCTTAGACACATCCACCGGCATTTGAAACATGGACAAATATATATAGGAAGACTGGATAACACACTTTGAATCATAATCAACCTCCGACCTTTAGAGAGATATCTTTTTTTCCAACTAGACAGTTTTTGTTGAAGTCTATGAATGATATCATTCCAAATGATTTTGTTTTTGAATTTACTTCCCAGAGGAATACCCAGATAATTCAAAGGCAGGTTAGACACAGAACAACCAAATATATCAGCACAAAAATCTGCATTGTGTAATTGTCCTAAACCCACAACAGTACTTTTCCTATAGTTAACTTTAAGCCCAGATATGATCTCAAAACCCATTAGAATATTTTTCAGATTTTGAATTTGAGAAACCTCATCTTTAAGAAAAACTATGAGATCATCAACAAATTGAAGATGAGTTATTATAGTATCATCAGAGAGAGAACTTCAGCTACCAAAATAAATAAGAAAGGTGATATTGGATCACCTTGTCTAATACCTTTCTGACTTTTGAACAATTCAGTTGCTTCCCCTTTTATCAAAACTGCAAATCTTGGAGTAGTAATGCACCAACTAATCCAAGATCTCCATTCATACAAAATCCAAACCTTGCAAGAGTAGTATCCACAGAGTTCCAATTTACATTATCAAAAGCCTTTTCAAAGTCCACTTTGCATATCAAACCTGTGTCCATCTGCCTAAGTTTGGAGTCAATGAGTTCTGAAGCAATAAGAATATTATCTTGAATCTGCCTTCCATGAATGAAAGCCCCTTGGAAGTCTGAGATTATAGAAGGAAGCACCATTTTGAACCTCTAGCAAGCACCTTTGAAATAATCTTGCATACACTACCAATTAAGCTGATAGGTCTAAAATTAAGCAAAGAAACAACTCCATTGCACTTAGGAATAAGAGTTAAGTTAGTGCAGTTTATTCTCCAATCCAACATACAAGTATCCTCAAACTCCTTCACCACCAACATTAAGTCCTTTTTAATCACACTCCAAGCACACTTATAAAATTCCATAGTAAATACATCTGGTCCTGGGCTTTTATTGTTACCAAAATGTTTGATAACATAATGAATTTCCTCTTCAGTAAAAGGTTTCTCCAAATTTATGCTATCTTCAACTGAGATTGTAGGCATAACAAGATTATCAAATCCTGGTCTCATTTTATGTGATTCAGTGAATAAAGAAGAGTAAGAGTTTTTTGATTCTGTAATAATCTGCTTCTTATCATAAGTGAGAGAACCATCAACTGAGAGGAAGGAAATACTATTACATTTATATTTGAAATTAGCTAGCTGATGAAGATAAACAAAATTAACTTCACCTTCCTTTGCCCATTCCTCCTTAGCTCTCTGATTTGCTTTCCTAGCTATATTTAGAGAAATTGCAGAACATTGATGTTTAGCCTGCTCTCTTTCCACTACCTCTTCATCTGAAAGACCCATAACCTCTTCAAGAGAATCCAACACATCAATAGTAAGCTCCAAACTTTCTAATTGAGTATTAATATTTCCAAAAGTATTCCTTTGCCAAGATTTAATGAAGAATTTTAAAGCCTGAAGTTTCTTAGCAAAAATGAATCTAGGTTTGCCAGAAAACACCAAAGAATCCCACCAGAATTTAAGCTTATTGAGGAACTCAGGATGATGTAAGATAAAATTATCTAGCCTAAAAGGAGATTTAATCTTATCCCCAGAGTTACAACACAACAAAATTGGTGTGTGATCTGAAACTGGCCTACTAAGTCTCATCTGTAAGGGAGCTGGGCAATGCTCAATAAAATTAGAAGATAAAAAGAAATAGATCCAAACTAATCAAGAGATTTGATTTTAATCCAAAAAAAATTAAACCCCAATTGGTTAAGTTAAAAGATGAAGAAATAGACTAAGTGAAGAAACTTCATCTGAGATGATGGTTGACTAATTAAGTTATTGACAAATCAAAGTTCGTCTTTACTTGATTATACTATCGATTAATCTTGATGTATGGTTATCAATTTAGTTTCTGCTGTAAAGATGTCAAGTCTTTTTTGTCTTTTTCTTGTTGGTTAATAATCAGAGAAAAATCTTGATCAGGACTATCCGTATCAACGTTTCAAATTAAATAATGGTCTATTTTGCCGTAACAATGGGCTAACTTAGGAATCAATGGAACCAGTAATATACTAATATCCATCAAGGAGAAAAGACAAAATGTTCCCCAAATTTGTGTCTACCATGTAACCTAGACATGGATAAAGAAGAAATTAAATCTAATTTACTTCACGATATTGTTCCGCAGCCGGGTTAATCAGTGGAAGCCAAACGAGTAATACAGTTAGTTAGCATGCCACATCATCTATAATTAGAATCGTTAGATATATAAAATCTGGTGGCTACGGAGATTTGTCAAAAAGCTTTGTCAAATCCTTTTGTTACAAGATCCCGACCCTTATTTAAATTGAGGATTAATAGAATCAATCTATTTAAATCTCAAAAACTCTAGGATTAATAGAATCAATCTACCATAGAAGTCAAACGTTTTTATTTCTTGAATTGTCACATTCAACAAAACCAAAACCGTGCACCCATGTCAACTGGGACCCAAAAGCACCGACCTGTTTTTTGACGTGGGGCCAGCCCACTTGTTTGTGAGTAGTCGGCTTTCTTACCGTTTTTGTTTCGGTTAATGTAAAATTGTTGAAAATCAAAAATGATGTTTAAACCTAGATAAAACGGTGAAAGAAATCAACCACTCACAACAACTGGGACCCAAACACACCTCCCTGTTTTTCCATGTGGGGCAGGCCTACCTGTTTGGTCATTTTCATCTAGGTTCGGTTAGAACTGTTGAAAATCAAAAATGAAGTTTAGACCGAGATAAAAATGATGAAAAAACCCAACCACTCACAACAACAGGGACACAAAATGACATCATGTTTTTCCATGTGGGGCTAGTCCACTTGGTCCGTTGTTTTCGCCGTTTTTATCTAGGTTCGTTAGAATTGTTGAAAATCAAAAATGATATTTAGGTTGAGAGATAAAAACGACCAAAAAACCGACAACTCACAACAACTGGCACCCAAAAGCACCACTTGTTTTTACATGTGGGCTGGCCCACTGTTTGTGAGTGGTCGTTTTTATTACCTTTATTTCTCTCGGTTCGGCTAGAATTATTGAAAATCAAAAGTGATGTTAAGTCGAGATGAAAATGGCAAAAAAAATCGACCACCCATAATAATTGAGACCTACAAAGCACCCCATTGTTTTTCCATGTGGGGATGGCCCACCTGTTTCTGAGTGGTCGGTTATTTTCGCCGCTTTTATCTAGGTTCGGGTAAAATTGTTGAAAATCAAAAATGATATTTAGACTGAGATAACAACGGCGAAAAAAATGGACAACTCACAACAACTTGTACCTACAAGTACCACTTGTTTTCCACATTGGGCTGGCCCAATATTTGTGAGTGGTCGGATTTTCTTACCATTTTCGTCTCGATGCGGCTAGAATTAGACATATTAAAGAGAAGCCAAAAAGTTTGATTCAAAAATCACGCTTTTCTAGTAATAAAATTTTAGTTCAACAACTCTGGCGGAACCGAAATAAAACGATGGAAAAAAAGAAGAAAAGAAAACCAAAAGAAAATCAAAATAAACCGAAATAAACGAAATAAAAATCAAAATAACACTTACCCGATATAAGATAAAAATGGCGAAGAAAACCGACCACTCATAACAATTAAAACCTAAAGACACCCCCTAGTTTTTTCATATAGGGCTAAGCCCACCTGTTTGTGAGTGGTCTTTTTTTTTCTCCATCATTTTATTTCGGTTCCGCTAGAGTTGTTGAACTAAAATTTTATTACTAGAAAAGCGTACTTGACTACTAATGAAACTGAATCAAACTTTTGGCTTCTCTTTAATATGTTCTAGTTAGATTCTGGCCTTTTGGGGTGCATATATTTAATATATTATCGCTGCTTAATTTCTTATTGGTTTCTTCTTTGTATGGAAACTAAGATTTGTTTTGTTTTACAAAGCATTCATTCTTATTTTATTTATAGCTTGTGGACAATTTAACCGAAACGGGAGGGAAAGAGAGGAAAGAAAATAGGTGGAAATGAGTCAGTGAAAAAATATGCCGTCTAATATCCCGAGTAATATGCGTCGACATCCTCTGGTCTGATACTCTCCATGCACAAGCCATCACTAGACTCACAAATGATTGTAACTTAAGGCAGCGACAAACTAAACCAAGTCGGCATCTTTAAATTAATATTGCAAAATCACTGACAACAATTTCTTACATCTGGAGAACATGCATGGCGATGATAATCCAACGGTTAGAACACAACCGTAATAAAATATCTCTGATCAAATGTCGGTAAAAAATAGTTTGTATTAATTACCCAGCCAATTAACAGTATGAGCACTCCCACTTGCAGTAATTAAGTCCTGATTCCTGAAGTAATTACAGGTGAGTTCAAGATAAGACAAATGGGGACCCATTAGACATTATCTGCAAAGTAAAGGATCTCGTCTGTCATCAAAATATCAATGTACTACAAAGGGGATGAACTGCAGTGAAGAACATTCTCATTCTTTATAAAAAGGATAACCCTAATAAAATACTATTCATTCTTCTCTTTTATTTCTTCACTGTCTCCTCCAGTGACCTCCTTCAAAGTACTGCTCTCAACCCTTGTTCTTCAATGGCAGCTGACAGGCTGAACCCATATGCTAAAGAATATTATCACTCATCTTTACTCCCGCAAATAACTCATCCGATTCATCTTCCCTATTATGACATTAGCAGTCACAACAACATCTTGCATTATCTTCCTCCTCCTTCCATCAGTTGCAATCCTACTTACTTCTTCGCTTCTCTTGATACCACACTTACTTACTCCTATGCACTTCCTTCTCCCCCAAATCTTAATGTTTTTCCAGCTGATTTTTCGGTTGGAGACTGTACTACTACTCAACATATTTCTGCGCACCCTTACTCCCCAAATGTTAACTTCAGTGATATGGATTCCGATTATTATCATCACTGGCAGCAAGCAAGGATCCAACCACAATCACTACCACTAGTATCGTCATATTCATCATCAGCGGTCATGAATCAGACTTGGGTTTTTGACCTAAGAAGTAGTACTACTGATGAAGCTGATTATCAGCAGAAGCAGCAGCAAGCAATAACAGTTGCGGCAATAGCTTCTGATGATGGCGATCTAGTGGGAAATAAGGAAATCATAGCAGAGAGCTATGATAAAGAACAACCATTTACTACCTCTTTATCTCCTCCTTATGAGCGAGGGAGTAGTAGTAGAAGTAGCAACAGCAGCAGAAAAATTTGGAAGAAGGGTTTCAATGGTAAGCCGGTGGGAAGATTTATTTATCGGATATGTAATAACTCGCTGGGAAGTACTGCTCATCAACATCCGGGTGCGAAGATGAAGATCTACAATGGAAAATCGATACCTTCTATGATGTGTTCGGAAGGCAAAATTCGCGAAGATGATGAAGTTGAACCGGTTCAACAGGACAGCGACAAGACAACCGCCATGATCAAAAACATTCCTAATCAATACACGTATAATACTCTTATCTAATCTATCTTTTGATTATTTTCGCACGGGTTTTTGTCCACAGGTGATATGCATAATAGTTAGTACTGATTGTGGTTTAGGTTTATTAGTACAGTGTGCATGCTCGTCTTATTGTTGTTTTTAATCATCTTGAGTAATTTTGCTTATACGCTTTTCAAATCCCTCACTGATTATGAAGTTTTCTAGGGTAAAAAAATGGGGATGAGGTAGTCCAAAAGCTTACCCACTTATATAGACGGTGTCCCATTAGGCCATTATTTCCATGGAAAGTTGATTGCTGGAATAGAGATTTCTAGGATTTTTTCATGTTTGCTTTATTGGTTGTATATTTTAGGGTATCTAAAAGGTTTTGCCTCTTTTTAACTCTGGGTATCGATGTTTTATTTCTCCTAATACTACTTTTTAATGTTTGGTGTGTTTTTAGTCGGAAAATGTTGATTGAATTGTTGGACAAACATTGCCAATCTGAAAACGAAAAGGCGAAGTTGTCATCAACTGACAAAGAAAGTCTACTATCACCTCTATCAGCATATGATTTTGTATATCTCCCCTTTGATTTCTGGTTAGTACCCGCACAATACAAGGTTTACAGCAAATTACCCTTTAGTGTTATGTACGTGTACCGAATTACTGATTAGAAAAGATGATTTTAGATCAGCCTCTAATTTTCTGTCTTCTTATGTAGTACTGACGCTAACAAGGGATACGCGTTTGTGAACTTCACGAACCCAACTGCAGTATGGAAATTGGACTCTTTCTTAAACAGATATGAATGGAATGTCCTGAATACTAAGAAGATTGCTCGTGTTACATACGCGAAACGACAGGTGAATCATTTTGTTTCGGTTTCTCTATCTTCACTTACGCTCTCTAGATTTTGTAAAAATGACACATCCCAGTGAACAACTGATCATATACATTTTATATATGCAGGGTAAGGATGCTCTAGTGAAATACTTTGAGGGCACCAAGTTTTATTGTGATTCTGATGAGTCGCTACCTGTTTGCTTTCTTCCGTATCGAGATGGGTCTGTCAATGAGATGGTTAAACAAAGTATTGTGGGCACATGTCTTGGATATCGCAAAGAATGCTGTCGCTACTGCTGTCGTTGCCATTTTCGACACCAGAATGTCTCTCAGTGTTAGTATGTTTACCTGTGATCAGCCAAAATCTTGGCCAACTAGTGTGATGCCTGCGAAGAACTTTAAAAAAGAAAAATCAATCCCAAATTTAGGTTGGGCAAGGTAGACCTTACCACCTGTAGTGGTACTGATCAAAGTACCTTGTTTATATAGGTGGTGGTGTCAACCATAACCCCCGTTAGGTAATTAATTGTAGTTCTCATTTACTAGTACTCATATGATATCAGTTGTCTGTGTTTGTGTTCGGTTTCTGTCTTGGGAGTTTGGTTTCTGTTTCAATAGTAACAATGTTGTTAGCTTGTTCTTTGGATCTTGTACAAGCCAAAAAAAAAAAAAAAAAAAAAAGAAGGATCAGTGTTATGCATCTTGTAGGGTAGTAGTTTGCCTCTTTCAAACTGGCTATCCCGATTTGGAATGGCTCCCTCATCCCTGCGAAGAACTCAGAAAGGAGTGTCTAAAGTTACGTATTGCTACTATGACCGATCAATTTTACTCGCATGTATTCCGGTAAAAAAAATTGAGGTTTTATATTCTACTATGTTTGGTTACTCAGTGAATTAAGCACCTGTTAATGTGCACGATATGGAAGCTCTCCTGACTGAATCACTTGTTCCTCTTACAAAGTTCTCTTATAAATATTAATTTCAAATCCTTCGTTACCGTTTGATATTTTGGTGGATATATAGATCTTTATAAGAGGAACCCCAAATATTAGCTTCTGAAGGGATCCTTCCTCAGGAATCTTATAAGATTGAAAGAGCATATCTTCTTTTGTGATAAATTTTTTATACACCTGCATTTTGAGTGGTAATTTTTTGTGATAATTTTTTTTTCCACTTGCATTCCAGTAATAAAATCACTAGTGTAGGGAGTGATAAAAAAAAAAATTCATTTGTTTGCGGAGTGAGTTTCATTTTTCAACTATGATTTGAGTGAAAATTCTTGTTATCTGATTAAAAAAAAAAGCTTTATGGTTTCAAACTTAGGTTACTTTTCTGTTAGAGAGAGAAAGTAATGTAAAACCCTATCTTGATTTAAATATTATTTACCTAATTTAATGCAATGCACGGTACAGGGCTGGCAAAACCCTATCTTGATTTAAATTCTAGAAACGCCAAGTCTTATTTCATCTTGGTGATTAACGAGCGCTTCATTTTCCATTACGTTTTTCAAAGGAGATAATTCAGAGTATCTTTACGCAGGTGAGGTCACAGTGACACAATCTGACTAGCTAGTCTCGTCTAAAAAGGTGATCTCGGGGAGGTAGCAATGAAGAAGAGAGGCAGACTGATGGGAAAAGGCACTGAGCCACCGAGTATAACTTTCTTATCAAAGCAAGGACGGTGGAGGATGAGGAAACATTCGGCCGCCGTCTCAACATTCACATCAACGGTATCACATCAGTAAATGTATTAAATGACTTAGGTTAATAAGAATTAACCCAAAGGGTTAGAGTTTCATGGACTGTAGGTTTTCTTGATAAATCACGCCAGGGCCAAAACAACAATTATAAAATTCTACTTTTATTAGGGATGGTAATTAGTAACTCAGGGTGTATCAATGATGAATACTTAATTTACTCTCTCCTTTCCATTTTAGACTAGTGTTTAGGGTTATTTTTTTTGTTTTACTGTATTGTTACATACTTGATGGTTTTCATATTTTCTTATAAAACTACCAACAATTTTCTAATATTTTGTCTTAGAACTATAAGTTTCATTTTAAGTGCACTAATAACAATTAATATTAGAAGACTTTTCTCAAGGGTACGAATGAAAAATTTTCATATCTCTCTTCATTTCTTAATCCGCGTAAAAACTCTAAGGCCAAGGACATGGTGCACAATTTCCCTTCCCTATCCCCTAAACGTAGGGAAATTTCTTATTATGATCTTCCATATCCCTTCCCAACATTTAAAACTGAATCACATCTGATCCAGGTAGTAGGGAAGAGAAATGGCACGAAAACTCAGTTTTTGTGTAAAAATCTGTTTTACGGATACTCAGTTTTCGTTTTTCAGTTGAAACGAATACTCAGTATCTGTGACTTTTTACACAGAAATTTAGTTTTCGTTTCTGGTTTTCCAAGTTTTACACTAAAACTTTCCTTTTTTACTAAACTCTCTTTTTACTTATTATATCTCTCTCTTTTTTACCCTAAATTGTTTCTTTAACCTATACAAATATTCCAACGGAAAAAAAAAATTGGGGAAAAAAAAAGAACGCGAAATTGGGGGATAAAAAAAGGAATTGGGGGATATAAGAAAAGGACAAAAAGTGGATCCAGATATCAATTCGGGGTCACCCCTTATCTAAGTATTTTACGTAATACCTAATCTACCCCTCACTAATCAGGATTAGTGATTAATAATAATTAGTAAAATCATAAGATTTTTTATAAATGATTAGTGTGTGTTTTATTTGAATTTGGGTGAGTGAGGTGAGAGTAGAAGGAGGGAAAAATATTTTGAGAGAGAAATTTTTTTGGGAAAAATGGAGGATGATTGTGAAGAGAGAATTGTTGCTGCTGAATCTTTAGCTCAACTACAACAAGGAGCATATCTTGAATCTTCAGCTAACGACAACAACTCTCAATTGCAACTCTTTGTTGAGCCAACACCCTTGAATGATGATTTTGACGAGTATGGAGAGTTTCTTGAAGAACCAACACAAGAAAGTAAACTTGCACAACATACTAGCATCCCCAACACACAGTAAAGTCGCTAAGATGTCGAAAAATCGATTTTTTTCTTTAAACCCGCCATTTTTTCAACTGAAAAACCTCGGTGCCGGCATGGTGGTTGTATGAATTCCATGCCGGTAGTCAAGTTACCGGCATGGTATGCGAACTACGACCATGCCGGTAGTAATGGTACCGACATGGTATTCATACTACGACCATGCTGGTAGACCGATATCCCCCATTTTGAATATTGATCCGGCATAGAATTATTCTAAACAACTATGTCGGTACTCAGTTAACCTTTTTACCTACCAAGGAATATACTACGGAATATTCAACCGCATGGTTCAATTGATAGGTTACCATGCCGCATCGCATGAAAAACATACAGAAACATTACCATCCCAAACCTAAAACCGGCATTGACACTTAATAAATATCAACGCGAATCGGGTACCCGCGTGGTACCATCAATATCGATAATGCCGGCATTAAAACCGGCGTTGTTCGCATTACAACTTTTACATGCCGCACCTACAAAAAACAAAGTAAATAAATGTTTTCCAAAGCTAAATTCCGGCATTCAATATCAAATATATTCAATGCCGGAATAGTGTACCGGCTTGGGACAATCGATTACGAGAATGTCGGAACTCGTGCTTCCGGCGTTGTTTTCTAATGAAACATTTATGCCGGAATAGGTTTCAAGTTTGGTCTTCCGTTTTAGTTAACTTAGACTATGTCGAACAATGGTCGAGCATGCCGGTACGGGGTTTCCGTAAGATAGTGTTGTAATTGTGTTTGGAACTAATTTTCATTCGATCTTTAGGTGGTGACATATATTGATCCAACAAATGCAGAGCCGCTTTATCGGGATACGTCGGAATACTATAAAATCCCTCCGGTATGTGACCAAAGAATACTTTTCACCTAGTATCTTGAACTTTACTAATGGATTGCTAGTAATGAACCTTCTAATGAATGCGAAATTGTTCTTATGTAGGGAATAACAGATCGAAAGGAAGCAATCGCTTGGGCTAAAGAGACGGCTCTTAAGAACATGTGTGTGTTGGTGAGGAATACCGAAGGTTCGAAGAGGCGTTTTGAGATGGCTTGCGAGAGAAGTGGGAAATACAAGGAGAAGAATAGCCACAAGAGAAAGGATTATGTATATCCAAAGAAGACTAATAGGGTATACAAGACTCGTACGAGGAAGAATAATTGCCCGTTTAAGCTTGTATTCCGTTTAAATGACATAAACAATTGGGATTGTGAGGTTTTGTGTGGCTGTCATAACCACCGGGATCCGAAAGATTTTGTTGGTCACTCCTTAGTTGCGAAGCTAAAACCTGACGAGTTCGAGGATGTAAAGAGATTGACCAAAGCACTTATCAAACCGAGACAAATTCTCAGAGGCTTCAAGGAAAAGGATGAGACTAACGTGTCTTCTCTACGTACAATTTATGCCGCAAAAGCAACTATTAGAAGGGTGGAATGGGAAGGGAGGAGCGTTATGCAAGAATTTGAGAAGATAGTTTGGGATCACAACTACACGCGTATCATTAAAAGAGGGCCGGACGAGAAGCCCCTTCAAATATTCATTTCGCATCCTTTGCTCTCACAATTGGCAAATACATGTTGTGGTGTTCTTTTGATGGATTGCACCTACAAGACAAACAAATACAATATGTCGTTGTTCAACATCGTGGGGCAAACCTCGGACAAGGTAACATTCACATTGGCTTGGTGCTTAATGGAAAACAAGAGGGACTATAATTATCATTGGGCATTACGACAATTGAAATTGTTCATCCGGGAAAATCAACTTCCGAGGGTCATCGTAACCGATAACGATGACGCATTAATGAAAGCAATATCCGACGTCTTCCCGAACGCACAAAATTTCCTATGTACATATCATATACGTCAAAATATCATAAAAACTTGCCATGCCTTGTTTGAACCCGCAAAGGCGGATATTAAGAAGAGAATGATGGTACAACTAGAGGAAGATGTTCGAAAGAACAAACTATCCCCCGAAGAAGAAGAAGATGAGAGAGGCAAGATAAAGGAGCGAGTGGACAAAGAACATGCGGAAAATCATAAAAAGTGGTTGGAATTTCTAAGAGATTGGGAGAAAGTTTATTGGTCTCTTACCGAGGTTATGTACGAAAAGAGATTGGAGAAGTTTATTGCCGATTGGAACGAAGTTTATCCGACTGCCGTCTGGTATTGTCGGACTCAATGGTTGGATAAGTTCAAGGAAAAATTTGTGCGTGCATGGACAAACCGGTATAGACACTTCAAGAGTGAAGCAACTAGTGCAGCTGAGGCCGCTCATGGGAGATTTAAAGATCTCATCAGTCCGGTCAAGGCAATGTGGTTACGGTCACCGAGGCAATGGAGCAATACTTTAAGCAAGATATCAATAGGATCAAGGATGCTTTTGAGAAAAGCTCGATGGAAAGGATGACTCAATTTCTTCGTTATGGTAAGTTGCTCCAAGGAATAGAATTCAACGTATCTCATTGGGCAATAAAACATATGATGAGACAAATGGAATATGAGAAAAATTACTAAAACAGGGTGATGTGTGTATTTGTCCCGACATGTCTTCATTGGGGCTTCCGTGTCGTCATATGCTTGTGAAGTATGAAGAAGTGATACCTATTGAGGTTATTGATCCGTTTTGGAAGCAACTATCTTTCGACCCCCCCCCCCCCCCCCCCCTTCAGGAGATCCCGGGCAATCTCCATGGGATACGAACGAAGCAAAGGAATTCTTCGAAGCTTACTCACGTGGCACCTCGGTAAGCCGACAAGTCTTGTTGAGACAACTAAGGCTAATTACTCATCCATGGATCGCACAAAGCAAAGAGCCAAGAAAGGGAGATCCAATAGGTAGACCACAAACTAAAACAAAAAGGAAAAAACAAAGGGTAGAATTGAAAGAAATGACTCAACGTGAAGAAGAACTCGCGGCAAGTAAGAAACGAGATCTAACCGCATGTGAGATTTCGGAACAAAGGTTCATGGAAGCGCAGGTTCCAAAAAAAAGAGGTAGGCCAAGGAAGGAACCGCTAAGTCAACAACAAACGAAGGAATCCGTATCCACACCAAAAGCCAACTCATCGGAGGTTCCAAAGAAGAGGGGTAGGCCGCCAAAGGTATCATCATCAAGTGACAAAGAACAACAAGGTGAGCATTGCGAAGCCATACCCATAGTCGATCTAGCGGAGGTTCCAAAGAAGAGGGGTAGGCCGCCAAAGGTATCATCATCAAGTGACAAAGAACAACAAGGTGAGCATTCCGAAGCCATACCCATAGTCGATCTAGCGGAGGTTCCAAAGAAGAGGGGTAGGCCGCCAAAGGTATCATCATCAAGTGACAAAGAACAACAAGGTGAGCTTTCCGAAGCCATACCCATAGTCGATCTAGCGGAGGTTCCAAGGAAAAGGGGTAGGCCGCCAAAGGTATCATCATCAAGTGACAAAGAACAACAAGGTGACGAGGCAAAGGTGGTGACAAACCAAAGTGATAGCAAAGTTGACGTAGTTTTAGTTCGAAGGGGAAGGGGTAGGCCAAGGAAGTACGGACTCCCATCACATATCGAAGACATTGCAAGTGTAGAGATTGCAGATGATGGTTTGGATATATTATTGTTACAAAAGGGTAATATGAAGATGTATAAGGATCCCAGAACAGGTAAGACAATTAGAAGTTATCATACCAAGATACAATCTTACATAGACCAACTTCCTGAGGTTATTCGCGAGTATATTTCATATACGGATGATGTCGACGGAGATGGAAATTGTGGCTATCATGCTGTGATTGAACAATTAGGAATCTTTGACACATCGGTTAGTAGAGGTATGACACCATGCCAATATGCTAGAATGAGGATGGCCGAACAACTTGTGAACAAGAGGAGCTTTTATGAGCAATTGGTTGGTGTAGGCGAGGGGTTTGATGATATGCATGCTCAAGTATTGGGGCCCGAGCAACAGATGAACTTTCTTCCTTCTGAATATTGGATGAGAATGCCGCTTTGTGGGCATCTAGTGGTGGATACATTTAGATGTGTTGTTCATTATTTTACCCCCACCGTAGAAGTAACATTTACCCCAAAGTGGCAAAAATGCGAAGGATCCCTTAAGAAGAGAAGAGTTGTTTTGGCGTTCGTGAACGGTAATCATTTCGTTATTCTAAAACTGAAAGAAAATTGTCCATTGCCACCTATCTGTGGGATGATTAAAAACAAGGGTCTGGATCCCAATATCTGGAAGGGATGGATGGCATCGTATGAGGAGAATCACCAGTTTTGGGATGCGTTGGCCTTATCAAAAAAACCGCTCCAAGAGGAGAAGATGCAACCCATTACGTGTGGAGACGACGATGAGTAATTTGGATTTATGTGGTTTAGTAGTACGCAACGTTTTGTTTTTTTTGGAAGTCTGAATTGTAAACATTAAATCATATTTTGATGCCCATGCCGGCATAGTTGTGTTTTATATTAACAATTCCGGAACTACTGTACCGGCGTAGACTGTGTTTTGAATCATGCCGGAAATGCAGGAAAAAACTTCCAGAGAAATCAGTGACCTTTCTAGCATTGAAATTAACATCATTAATGTGCCGGTTCAATGTCAAAATCATATTTGACATGGAGATTACAGAAAACCGGCATAGTATCCAAACACAGTTCAATACCGGAACTCTGTCATTTAGAGAACCGGCATTGATTTTACTGTTTTCGAGCATGCCGGTTCTGAAGAAAAATTAGAAATTTAAGTGATCTGGGCACATTCAAACTCTGTAAAAGAGGGAATTTGACACAAGTTTATCAAAATAATAAATTGAATAAAAATACTAGATTGTATACAAGAACAAACTCCAAAGTTATATGGTTCCAATCCTAAAACAAATCAAACATAAACCAAGTCAAGCAAAGAGTTTAGCAAGACACACAAACAAACACATTGTTCAAGACTCACAAACAAACATACCAAACTAATACTATAGAATAAACACACGATCACTCGGTTCTTGGCTTCTTGTGTACCCTCTTCTTCCTTTCGCCCCACAAGTCTTTTGCCTTCGGATCTTCAATTTTGTCCATCTTTTGCTCGACGTTCTCCATTTCTTTCTGGGTCAGCACCTCTCCTTTCTTGTTCTTTTTCTTAAAGAACTTTGACAAATTTCCAATCCGCTGACGTTGTTAAGGAAATTTTAAACATGTACTTAGTATGTTCAATTGTATAAGTTCATAGACATAGATTAAAAGAATGGAAATGAACAAGACGTACGTACCAACAACGTAACGAGCTGTACAAGTGCGGGTACAGTTTCCGGAGTTGTGGAGGGATGTGCTGGTGGTGGAGGAACAACTACGATATCCAGGCATACAACATAAGGATGCGTGAACTTCCGATGGCCTCTTAGGAAGGCTGGTTCACTCTCATAACCGTTCTCAGCCAATTCCCAATCAGCCCTATCCAACACAAGTCCTTTTTCTTCCCTTTCACTCCAATGTGCAAGAATAGGTTTTGGGTCGTAAACCACGAGAGTATGGTTCTCATTTGATTGGCATTGAGGAAAGTCATGAGAGAATTTATGATAAGATGTATCCGTGAGATCTTTCTGCTTGTACCCAAGTTGGCGCATTACACGGCGAGGGTTGTGCATAACAAATCCTTTTGGATGAAATAACGGTCCGTTGTAAAATGAAACATTGTCACGCCTTTGCAAGTGAACTCCTCCCGGCATTCCTATATGGATCAAACACAACATCTTGGACATCCACCGAGTCCAAAGCCAATCTCATTGCTAATAACCGTTTTTTTGTTATTGGGTCTTGGGGTATTGTCGAAGTAGTATTTTTGACCTAGAGGACTATTCTCTTGATATTCAGTGAAAATCTTCAATCCTTTATACCGTATGAACAATTTTGTGAAGTGTTCATAAGCCCATACCTACGCCAATGAAAGATCGTTCCAATGAAATGTATAAGAAAATAAATAATTGGAAACTAACAAATTTAATGACAACAATCAAAAAATAAGTAGTTGACTATACCCGAAGTACAATGAAATTCCCATTAAATTGATGGGCGTTCGCCTTAGATGCTCGACGCATTTCGCCAAAAATGTGCCAAGAAAGCAAAGTGCCCCATGAATACTCATGAACCTTTTCCAACGGATCCAAGTATTGTAGGTTGTTCATATGCACCCTATTACCATTGGCGTCGTGGAATATAGATGAGCCCAAGATGAACAACATATAAGCCGCGCAGCGATTTTTGGACTTGTTCGGGATTCAATTCCTTGTTCTTCGTGTTCCCAAACAATTCAACGAGTTTGACGAATGTGATAGTCTTTGTCCGAGAACGCCTTGTCTTGTACATATTTGCCAAAGTGGTTTCCTTGTCCCATCCAAACAACTTTTTAGTCAGCTCATAGATCTTGTCCCATTCCAAGTCCTTAGAGTCATCTCCTACCTTAACGTATTTCCCAAGAACCTCAAGACCTATTATCCTTTGGACATCTTCAGGGATGATGGTCATCTCGCCAAAAGGAAAATGCATGGTATCAGTTTCACCAAAAAACCTCTCCAAAAAGCAGTTCGCCGTGACGGTATCAGTGGCCACATAATTTTTTATCGCGGATACAACCCGACATGCTTTGACTACTGCTTTAACAACGTCACACTCAAGCTTCAAAGGCCATACATCCGATTGTTGATGGCGGCTAACACGGAAGGCGTTCTTGTGGTCCTATAAAAACACACCAAAGTAAATTAAATTCACTTGATCACAGATAAATAATATAATAACAAGATGCAAACGTCTTACATAAGTTTGATAGATCCAACGAGCCCAAGAGTGTTTGTAGGCAAATAAGAGTTGCGGGTTTATCGGTTCACCCCAATGTTTGCCATCATCGCAGTCTGGAATCATGTCATACTTATCAGAAAGTGGGCTGGGGTGCCTTTTCATTATCCTTAGGGGCTTCAACTCCGACATCACCGTCCTAAGCCACCGCTTGTGAGGATGAGCCACCTGCTCGTTCGGGTACATGATATGTTTCCCACTCATCATCATCATCATTGCTGGTTGGGTAGCTTATAGGTTGATCCCGAATTGTGACCTTAACAGTAGCTGGATCAGGACGGCTACGTCGAGAAGACTTACGTTTTGCTTCTAAAACAACTTTGCCTTTTCCTTTGTTCTTTTCTGCTGCTTTAGACCTATATTCCAATATGTAAACTGAGTTATATAATGACAACCGGCATAGAAATCGAACTTAACATAAGTTTAAAGCAAAGGTGCCGGCATTCTAATCAATTAAAATACCATGCCGGTTGTCTTTGAATTTTAGACAGAGAATGAACATTTTTTGCAACAGAAAACCAACATAGTAAGTTAACATATCGACACTGCCAGCATTGAGAACCGGCATTGTTATATAGAAATTTTAAATGCCGGTACTGTGGGATTTTAGTACAGAGATTTTAACAAAATAGGCTAATGAAAACGGCATAGTATTGATGAAATATACAAATCCGGTACATGGAACCGGCATGGTATTCAATTAAATATGTATGCCGGTAAACGCATGCAATAAAATCGGGATTCAAGACATATAATCTGGCATGATTTTCAAATTGTATTCTACCGCGAATCAAACATGCAACTGAGCTTCAAATTGGAATTTTAAAAATTACTTTTAGTGTAGTAGAAAGACTAAACAACATAATTTCACTTTGTGTTTTCTACTATGGGATAAACCCTAAAATTAAAAAACTTCAATTCAACATATACATCACTTACCTAAGCAAATTTGTTATTCTCGCCTCACCATCAGACTCTTCAGGCAGTTCTTGCGCTTTTGATTTCGATTTACCACCTTCATCAACAGATTCTTCAGGATTGGGTATGGGTTTTTCACGAGGTTTGCGACGACCCATTGTCTTTGATATAGAAGATGAAACAAAAGGGAGATTGAATAAAAATGGAGATTGAATGATTTCCTTTCCATAACCGTCACTTAAATAGAATGAAGGAGTTTGTAACCGACGCATAAACTGGTATTAAGGATTTTGTAAATCAAATAAGTGGGATAAAATAGTTTGTTGTAAATCAAATAAGTGGAATGAATGAGTTTGTAACTGCCACATAACTTGTGTTTGTAAATAAGAATGCCGGCATGGAAAAATGGAACAATTCAATGCCGGTATTCGACAATAAGTATTTGGTGATCACAATTCAACGGAGGCACAGTAATAAGATAGTATTTGGTGTATTTGTCAATGCCGGTAGGGGAAAGAAAATTGATGAAATAAATAACATTAACCACATAATCTTAAGGAAATAAACTTAAAAACATTAACCCAAACTAATTGCAACTAACATCATTTCTTAAGGAAATAAACATAAACAACGTTACACATAAAACGACGTTATCTCAAGCCAATTGCAACTAACATCATTTCTTGGAACGAGATTCAATAAGCAAAGCAGCTTCGAAATGCCTAAAAGGCTCTTTTCTCCACTTGGTATATGCGTCCTGAGCTTGAAACCTATTCCCTCTGTATCTTGCAAGAAACTCGTTGTATTTGCGACATAACTTTATGAGTGCAATTGTTCGATTTTGTACATAGAGATCACCGTAATCAATTCGGCATTTCTTACCTTCCAAGTAGTTATTCATGTAAGGACCAGTCCTAACAAGACCCCAAAAAAGATTTGAAGGGCGGTGATCTTCCTGGAAATCCGATACTATGTAGTAATTTTTAATCCACTCGGTTTCTTCCTCGACATCCGCTTCTATCTTAGATTGTTTTTGACGTTTAAGGATTTCTTTAGCTTCTTTGCGATAATGTTCAAGCTTTGCTTCCTCTTCTTCTTCTCTTTTCCTCTTAAGTATCTCTTCTTCCATTGCGGCAATTGACTTGGTGGTTTCTACCTTCCTTTTTAGTTTTTCTAGTATAGGGAAACCGAGTTGGTGGTTGATAATTGATTTCCCAACTGAGTGGATAGTTTGTTCTTCTTGAGTTTTTCTTTTTCCATGGCAATGATGAAATCGGTTTTTGTTGATGGATTTGAGTTGGTGGTGGATGATAATTGATTTCCCATCGGAGTGGATAGTTTGTTTTTCCTAAGTTTGTCTTTTTCCATGGCAATGATGAAATCGGTAGTTGCTGATGGATTTGCCATTGGAGGTATCAAGTGCAATGGGTGAATCCATTGCATTATATAGATGATTGCACAACGGATATTTAGTGCCGGCATTGTCAGTGACCTACAATCAACGCCGGCACTATAAAGCCGGTTTATGGTTTAAAAAAATAGCCGTTGGGCACTGAATTTTGAACGATCCGGCATTGGTATAAGCTTAACCTACATGCCGGCACTTAGTACCGGCATAGATTAATATACTACAATGCACGCCGAAACCATTAGGCAATTGAAATATGTTTACATACTAAGCCGGAACTATAATTTATTTCGAACGTAATCCTTGTCGACGGAACAACGAATGCACTTAGCACGTGCATCAAGCCTTTAAACCACTTGGTGGCCCAAGTGGACGAGTTATAGTCTCGTGAGGGCTTACATAGAGATGTACCCACAAAACCTTACGAAATACCTAACTGGATACCCTAAAAACCTAAGCAAATAACACTAAACTATCAATCTTCTTAAGAAGAATCCGTTTCCGATTCACCCAACAGGTGGTACTCCGTGACTTTGGTTACAATATGGTTCACGTTGGCTTCAAACATGAATGGTTCTCCCTTTTCTTGTAAGTAACGCGTTTTCACGGCTTCATGCTACAAAAACAACACACAAACTTTGTTTGTTACATAAAATTTGAAAAAAGAGTAGATTGTGTCCAACTAATCATAAAGATACTTACGAGTTGTTGAGGGGACAATCTATTGTGGGTAGCGTGCTCGATCCGGTGTTTCATTTTTAGATACTCAACCACCGCATTTAGGATGATGTCGTGTCATTGCTCGATTTGTTGAGCAGTTCTTCCTTTCGGGTTACCGTAATCGTGAATAAATTTGTTAAAAATCTTCAACCACATGGAATCCCGCGTGCTGTTATCTATAGTTGAAGGACGAGTTTCAGCGTACCATGCTTGGGTGATTGCTAAATCTTCCTCCGAGTCGAACGATGCCATTTGTTGTATGTTGGATTAGGTACTATACTAAGCTATTTATTGATGATTATTCTAGGGTTTAGGGTTTCAAAGTTAAGAGGCTCAAGGAGATATATAAGAACACGAGTTTTTGGCTTTTGGGTCCAAGAATTAGCTCTCTTTATATAGAGAAAAACGTCAACGACTAGTTTTTTTGAAAATCTCCAAAACCGGCATTGCAGTAACCGTGAAATAGGATGCCGGCATATGGTTCCGGTACGGTTTATCATAAGATGACAATGCCGGTACAAGGGAATTTTTTTACAGAGATTGGGCCAAATATGCAACCAATACCGGCATGGTTTCAAAACACTTTGAAACGCGGCAGAAGGGAACCGACATTCAATCTATAATAACGACTATGCCGGCAGTTGTTAAATTAAAAAAAAAAACGGCTAGTTTTTTGAAAAATAAGACCATTGGAGATTTATTTCTATATAATACCCCCATTCCTTTGGAAAAATCTACACAAACCACCAACCAAATAACAAATATCATTCTCTCAAGAAAGCAAGCACGGTTAAAGCTTCACAAGGGATGGGGGATTCATCATCTACCTCTATTTGCAAAGTAAGTAGATTTACTAACAATATGATCTTCACTACTATGACACATGACTAATATAATCTTCTCTTACAGAGTCATCATTGCAAGTGTCAAATTTGCAAGTCACCTTCTCATCTAGCCATGGACTGTCCTTTTATTTATTCAAAGTGTAGAAGCTGTGATGGGACACGCCGGTTTTGGATTGCAAAACTGATGATGCTGAAAATGGAAGAATGTTTCTAAGGTGTTTGAATCACCCAAAGTGCGATGAGTTTCAATGGTTTGACAAACTGTTGAACTAGCGGAGTCAAGAGAAAACCACAAGGGCCAATGCAAGTCAATCGATGGGTGTGATGGGTGTTATATGAAGGGAAAGGAATATGTTGAAAGAGAAGAAAAACCAATGAAGCTGATCCTTGACACCCCCTCCCGGACGATGTCTTCGAAGAGGTTTGGGAAAGGCTCAAAGGTTCCGCAATTGTTGAAAAGGGATGGAAATAGATTATCTTTAACCAAATGTAATCCATGCCATGTTTTTTAGCATGTTTTAATTAAAAGTTTCAAATCCAATGTAATAGATTACTTAGGAATAAAATAAAAGAGCATTCGAAATGGATTTTTATTCAAAACTAGCAGAGTACCGGCATGGAAGAAATCAAGCTTACAGTGCCGGTTTTATGACAACTATGAAAATTTGAAAATATCATAAAACCGGCATAGATGTTAGAAAATACTACTGTGCCGGTACCTTCGAATATCTATACAGGAACATGGAATTTTTAATCTTCTTGTTCCGGTATGGTTTTATAAACAATTTCATTGCCGGTACCTAGGACCGGCATTGATGTATAACTATTAAACAGTGCCGGTACCTAAACCGGCACTGTTAACCTAAACTTATCTATGCCGGTAAAAGTCGCAAATAAATCTTGCAAGGATAAACATGTTCAACATAAACGAATCACTAGAAATCAAAACATGTTCAACATAAACCAAACAACTGGATTCTGCTATCAAATGTTCTTAATCCAGGTATCCTAAACCAAAAGCAAACCAAACAACTAAAGAGTTAACCACGAGGTACAAACGAAAACAAGTTCGGAATTGTTCAAGACGTGACAACCACCATCCAAAAAAAGAAACACAACTAAAGAGTTAATCACTGGGTCTTTTGCTTCTTTTGGGCCGGTTTGTTCTTAGTTTTCCCGAACAAAGCTTTTGCACTAGGGTCGGTTTCTTCAATTCTATCAAGCTTTTCCTCGAATTCCTTCATTTCTTCAAGGGATAGCACCTCTCCTTCCTGGTACTTGCAACCCAACATCTTCTTTAACTTGCCAAGCCGACGCCGCTAGTTTAATATATCAAACACATAATTAGTATACATATAAGATTATGTGTATATTAAACGACGAAGCAATTAACAATACTTACAAGCAATCCAACGGTCTTATTAAGTTGGGTCATCGTAGGTGGTGCCTGCAAGTGGGAGTTGGAACGGAGGGTTTTTCGGGGAGGAACTTGGACGTCATCCGGCGGACGACATAAGGATGTGACCATTGCAGGTAATCTTCCATGTAGTCGGCATCAACTTCATCACCGTTTTCAGAAATCTCCAACTTCTCCTACTGACTAATATCTACCAAACGACGTGGTTCCCTATCCCTCCAATCTGTTGGGTCCGGTTTTGGAACATACTCTACATGCAACCGATTTGGAGTTGAATAGCACCGAGAAAGGTCGAGATCAAAACATTGAAAAGAGGCCGTCTGGAAATGTGTTAATTGCTTATATCCAAGTTGACGCATCACACGTGTAGGATTAGCCATAACGTATCCTTTTGGGTGGAACAACGTCCCATGGTAAAATGCAACGTTACCAAACCTCAAAACCTGGCGGTTTCCTCTAGCCTCCTTGTAAGGGTCGAACACAACATCTTTGGTACTCATTGCATCCAAAGCCAATCTCATATCGATCATTCGACCTATGTTACCGGGCTTTGGAGTATTGTTGAACTCGTATCTCTTAGCTATAGGCGTATCGGGTTCGGGAAGGTCTATGATCTTCAAGGAGGGGTAGACCTTGAACAAGGTTGGGAAGTGTTCATAAGCCCACACCTATTCCAATGTGAAGCAATAAGTTTTGTTTCTAAGTTCACGATAAGAGTACATATGAACAATATACATAATAACATAAGTTTAAGAACAAATTTACCTGCAGTAGAGTGAAATTCCCGACAAATTGGTTGGTTTTAGCCTTAGAGGCCCTTCTCATCTCCATCATCAAATGTGCCATTACCGCGGTGCCCCAAGAATAATTATAGACATCTTCCAACGGATCCAAGTACTGAAGGTAGTTCGCACTAACCCATGTTGCCATTGGTGTCGTGGAATACCCTAGTGCCCAAGATGTATACAGGTAAGCAGCGGTAGATAACGAATTTGTTTAGGGTCCCATCCATCCTCCAAACTTCTTTTCTTTGTGTTTTCAAAATTCTTCTTAAGCGGCGTCAACTTGATTGTCTTTGTCTTACCGTGACGTGGATTCATAAAAGCTCTCCACGTAAGTTTTGTAATCCCAACCAAACAACTTGTTAGTCGACCGTGCAACGTCGACCATTCTAGGTCCAGAGACTCAACTCCTTTCGTAATTGATTTGCCGATAACATTCAAGCCTAGAATGTTTCGAGCATCTTCGGGGATGAAGGTCATCTCCCAAAAGGGAAGTGCATGGTATCGGTTTCACCATGATACCTTTCGACGAAGCAATTGACAAAGAATAATCAAGCTTCACATAATTTTCAACCAAAGCATATAGACCAGAATCCTTTACTATTGTTTGGACCTCTTCACATTCCTCGGACAAATCCCAACCATCCGCGGCTTGGTTTTCGGCAAACACGCACAACCTTCTTATGATCCTACAATTAGGAGAGACAATACAATTAAGAGATTTTACATAAATACACAACAATACATATGTACAAGATAGAAAATGCTTACATAGGTTTGATAGATAGTACGAGCCCACGAGTGCTTGTATCCAAATAGTGTTTTTGGTTCCGGAGCTTCGCCCCAAATTCTACCACGTTCAAGGTCAGGTATCATGTCATTAATATGAGGAAGGTGGGAACCTTTAACTTTCACTTTGACGTTGCCCTTCTTGCCATTGCCTTGTGTTGGTTGTTGACTTGGGCCACCAACTTCGCTTTGGCTTGCTAATTGACTTTCCTCTTCATCTTGTTCATCTTGATCATCGTGCTCACGGTTCGCAAGTCCACTACGGTCACTACCACTCTCCCAAATTATCCCTCTTGTACCAGCCCCCAAACGTATCTTACGACCTTCATCTTTCCCTCGAGGAGGCAGAGACTGAGGAGTATCAAGACCGTCCTTCCTTCTTCTCTTAGTGACATCATCTTTATTTTTTCTTTTGTTAGCTTCCTTTGCTTTTGACCTATATCGTAAGCACACGGAAAGCAATGAATATAAGACAACTCACCTTCAGTTTTAGTACCGTCATTGACTACCTTAAAATAAACCACGCTGGTACAATGTTCCGGCAGTAAACATTGACTATCGACAGTGCCGCATTACCAAGTACCGCATACAAATGCAACCTAAAATCTATGCCTAGTATTATTGACAATTTTCCCGTATGTTTTAAGTCCACTACCAAGCATGCTCGAATTATTACAAAAGAATGCCGGTACCCAAAACCGCATGTAATGAAACCAAAAATCTATGCTAAGATGGTGACAAATTCATAAACTCTCCTGTATGTTTTAAGTCCACTACCAACATACACGAATTATTATCAAACACTGCCGGTACTAAAAACCGGCACTGTATTCATCCTAGATTGAATGCCGGTAGGGAAAATTCAGTTTCTGGTTTATCTGGGGTTGGAAACTGGTATTGTATTCATCCTAGATTGAATGCCGGAACACAAAACCTAAGACCGTATTCATACAAATTTCAGTGTCAGTAGGTACTCTCTCCGAAACTCAACTTGTTTGAGTTAGGGTTCGCGATTCTAACCTAAACCCATTGCTATAGATCGATTTAAACACCTACAAAGTAGTTTAAAATCACTTACCTTCTCACGTAAGCCATATTTCGAGTAGTTGATTGTCGAGAACGTTGCTTCTTCGTCTTCTTGCTCTTGAGCAATCTTAGAAATTCTTTTCTTTTTTTTTTTGTTGAGCAATCGATGATGTTGAGTTCGATTGGGCATTTGGTTTCTTTCGTGGAGGCATTGTTTATGATTCGGGTAGGTTAATCGACGAAGAAATTTTTGAATCGACGATTAATCGACGAAGAACGATGAAGAAGAAGAACGATGAAATTTTTTTTTCGTAACCTAACCATAGGACAGTGCCGGAACTGATTTGTGTAAATAAGGGATAAAAGATTTGGTTTTTTGATTTTAATGTTTTAGGAGAAAGGGTATAATGGTCTTTTCATAATGTTTTTTAATTAACCAAAGGGTATTTTAGTATTTTCATACCAAAAAATCACCCTTAACACACACCATGGGTTGGGAGAAGTAATCAATATCCCCCAATTCCTTTTTATATCCCCCAATTTCGCGTTAATGCGAAACTGCATTTTGATGACCGTAAGAACATGGTGTTTGGAACCTGCAAGGAAAGGAGGAGGCAGTACGTCTCTTCGCGCTACCAGAGAGAGAGAGAGGATAAAGGGTTCGAAAGGTGGCATCAAGCGCTAGTGGCGGAGCCGAAGGCTTAATTATAGGTGGAGGTGGGACTTCAATTTTGTCAACTGTTCAAACTCGTGCCTTTTCAACCCGGATATTGGGGCAGCGTATCTAGAAGGGAAAATTATGCTGTGCCGATCCATGGATAACCCATGTGGCATGAGGCCCTTAATTGTTAAAGTTTAAATCTAGGCCCCGAATTATTAAAAGACATCCATAACTTTTATATATCATCAAGCCCATAATTAAATAAAATTTAAATCTAGGGCCTAAATTATTAAAATGTGATGATGTTCCAACCACCACAACCACCGTCAACCACCTCCCACCACTGCCACCAACCACCTCCAACCACCACCACCAACCACCACCGCTCAAACCACCTCCGACCACCACCGCTGCCAAACCACCTCCGACCACCACCTCCGCCTCACCACCACCTCCAACCACCAACCGTCAGCCGTCCACCACCTCCAACCACCAACTTATGCCGCCGTCCACCGCCTCCCACCACCACCATCTCCCAAACATCCATATGGAATGTAACTAGAAGTTACACATCATGGCATGTGTAACTAGAAGTTACACATCTATACGGCATGTGTAAGCAAAAGTTACACATTCATACGTCATGAAACAAGAACATTAACATGGGCATATGGCATGTAATGAAAAGTTACACATGCATATGGCATGAGTATTTTGAAGTTACACATCCATAATAAATGTGTATCTAGAAGTTACACACCTATATTTAGTAATTGAAACAATAATTCCATTTACAAAAACTTCTATTTATCAATTGTTATTGAACACGTGAAACAAGCTAAAACACTGCAATACGAAACTAAATCCTAGAAATAAGCTACGAGATCTTCTAATAAAAATGTTATCTTCTCTTCTTATCTTCTCGATTCCAAAATGCCTCACGTATCTGCCAACAAAATAAACATCCACGAAAGTTAGTTGGATGAAAAAAAATCCATAGAAGCAAAACTATTGAACAATTACAAGGTGAACAACAAAGACAATTAATATAAAGACACTTAATGACTTATCTAAGCAAGTGTAGTTAGGAGTTACACATACCTCGTGTAAGTACTAACCGGGAGTTACACATGCATCTTCTAAATAAAATATGATGTGTACTCAAGAAGATTTACATCATTGACTTGTGTAACTCGAGAGTTACATGCATATAACATGTGTAAGTAGGAGATACACATGCATCCTGGCTTGTGAAACTTTCTATTACACATGCATATGACTAGTGTAACTAGGAGTTACACTTGCATATGGAATATGCCATTTATTATGAACTTGCAAGCTTTAGTATGTGTAAGTAAAAGTTACATATAACTTGCAAGCTTTAGTATCTATCTTCAAAGTTACATATAATTGCATATGGAATAAGCCATCAATAATATTCATTTCAATTCAATCACTAAAACGGAGTTTTACATTAGTCCATGTGTAAGTAAAAGTTACACATCTAATTAGCATGTGTAGCTAGAAATTACACATGTATTTAGCTTGTGTAACTAGAAGTTACACATCTAATTAGCATGTGTAACTAAAAATTACACATCTATTTAGCTTGTGTAACTAGAAGTTACACATCTGAGACCTACATACCTTATTGTCTCCTAGCACCATAACATGTTTATCTGGCTCCAACAAGGCCACTACAAGCCAAAACCACATACTATCTCTAACCTGTAAATGTAATAAAACATATTCATCAATCTCTGCAAATGGAAATCAAAACATGTATGCAACATACAATGCGGCTGAGAACCCTTGCATGCATAATATCCATGAAAATTTAATCTATAAAAAGTATATAACAAAGGCATATCCTCACCTCGTGAGTAGGCTACCGCGATTACAGAGACTCAACAAAGTAGATTCAACACTTTCCCAGAGTGTGAATAACATCGCATTACATATGCATTTCTTTCCGTCAGGAACTAAAGAGTTACACATGTATTCTCCTAATGTAACTAAGATTTACACATATCAAACCTAAACTGGTATGAGGGGAAAAGCTCTTACAATACTTCATGTATGATTTCAGTTCAAGCTTCCATTCAATCAACTCCCAAATCATTAACTCAAAAACCTCATGCTTTCAATCAAACCATGAATCACATGATGCAAAATGACAGTAAAGCATTTACAGAATCCATATACTACCTTTACAAGGATGCATAATTCAACAGTAAAAACCAATCATTCACAGGGATGCTAACGTAGTCAATTTATCAGAACAAGTTAACCTTGATCACAACAAAAATATAAACATTTAAAAAAGAAGAGAACCTTGTGAAATCAACTAATTACCTGTGACCACTAGCATCAGTAGTAGAAACTTAAAATAGTTCATCCTCTATCTTCTCATCATCTCCTTCAATTCATCAATTCTGAAAAACAGCACCACTGACTTCAAAATCCTCCTTCAAACCTGCTCCAATACCACAGCCTCCTCATACTCCTCCAGAACCTGCATCTCCACCACCAACACCACCATACATTCGTTAACCAAACTCAACACGTGTAGTCAAGATAAGCAAGATAAAAACACCAACAAGAGTCCACAACTAGCTCCATTAGAATTATGAGAGATCAGTGTTTTTATTAAATGAAGAATATCTTCTCAGCTGATTGAATTCAACTAGTATTATCAACAAATCGGAAGAAACAACAAACCTAAACATACCTAGATTCAAACCCTGTTGATTCAATAAAAATTATGTTCTTCTCCGATCCGAATAAAGTCAATGAAACAAAAATCGAACCTAATCAAACTAAGAAAGTAATAACTACTAAATGAGGAAAACCTATTGAATCAAATCGAAAACCTTACTCGAAGTAGCTTGAAACAACAAATTAGAGTCAATTTTATTTCCGAATCACATAATTAGGAATTTCAATTGAATTAAATAGGATTAGAAGGAGAAACTTATCTTTCTCAGCTTTTGTCATTGAATCTTCGATCTAATTGTTGATGACGAATTCCATTGTCTCGCATCTCGATTTCGACTTACTCACAAACGAATGAAGATCTAGATTTAAACATCATCGCAAATACATATTACGTAAATAGAGATCGATGAAGCTCATCATTTTTTGCTCTTCGTCATTACATCGAATGACCATAGATGACATAGATCTAAACCACTAAATTATTTTAGCGAAGATATAGAGAACAAAAACCTCTATACATAATTGATTTTTTCTAATCACAAATTGATTTGCTTGCAAATTGTTGATGTGAAATCAAATCAAGATTACATCTTGTACAACTTAATGGATAAAACCTAGAAAATGAATCTATGAGAGCAGCCTGGGTTTTAGACGGAGAGAGAATGAAATAGAAAATGAAAATATCTTGTGATATTCCCCTTGTATAAATACTAAAGGGTAGTCTTGGTATTATTAAAATTGTAATATTAATTATGGGCCGATCAGAAGAAAATTTGATTTTTTGGGCCTAACAATATCATTTTCCTAAAGTATGGAGTTGACAATGAATGATCCATTTTGAGGGGTTTCTATATGTTGAACCCATATAGTAGGGGGTTCTAGTATTTTTCACTATCTAGAATACAAAACAAAGCTTGGCTAAGTTTGCCTCTGTTAGTGGTGGTCAGGATTTAGCCTGGAAAAGATAAATCAAGGACTGTGGTTCTCTGTGCCACCCCATACGACTCGCACGCGTGGCATTAATTCCAATATTATGAATGAAAAATGAATACTCAAGTCAAGATATGGATACAAAACAAAGCTTGGCTAAGTTTGCATGTGTTAGTGGTGGTCAGGATTTGTCCTGGCAAAGATAAATCAAGGACTGTGGTTCTCTCGTGCCACCCATCTGATTTCGCACGCGTGGCATTAATTCCAATATTATGAATGAAAAAATGAATACTCAAGTCAAGATATGGATTTTCAAAAACTATAACGTGGGAGGTTCGAACTCACGACCTATTGTGTCAGAAGAGTGGCGCTAACCAAATGTTCCATGGTTGAATTAATAGAAAAGATAAATCAACAGTGGTGGTTTGTTCAACTTAAATATCATAATTGCTTTATTAATTAGTGTTTCACTAATTGCACATAATAAATAATCTATTCATTATAAAGTGTGTTATTAATTAGTGTTTCACTAATTGCTCATAATAAATAACTAATCATTTTTTAATTATAAATGTTTTCTTAATTAATTATAATATTTATTTCTATTAATAAGTAATTTTGATAAATAATATCAATAGACATTTTGGCGACAATGAGTAGTAGAAGAGGTGGAGGACGAAAGATTAGTGGTGGTTAAGGGTGGAGCCAAGCACAATTAAGATTAGTGTTGGTTGTTTTTAACACTTTTGATAAATGAAGGTACCATATATTTCAGGGATGATATCATACAAGACAATATTTTCATGATCGTAGTTGGATCACCCAAATGGTACCCACGTTATCTTTGGTACTATATCGTATAAATATTGATTTTTTAATGTTAAAATAAAATTGATTGCAATACAAAAAAGAATATATACACAGGAAAAAAAAAATAGTGAAACTAATCAATTGTGACATTTTGTTCAATCTCAACTCATACATGGCATTTGTGATTGAAAATTAGATTCGCCCAACAACCTACATGGGGTGGGCGCGCAGTTTATGGTGACAGTGGTGGAGTCAAAAATTGACATTGAGGAGTCCTACTTTTTTTTAAGAAAAAAAGAAACATGTAAACTTTGGTGGACTAAACCATAAATATATATGGACAAAGTACTATTTATAAAATAAACTAAAAAAAATTTATGTAGTTATTAAAAATTTAAGGGTTAGAGCCGTGTTAGTCAACCCTTGGCTCTGCCACTAGGTGGTGGTGGATAAAAAAAAATGGATTCATATGGTTTTATGGTGGTGGAGGGTATTGGTGAACAAAAACATATTATGCTAATTTCGTAACGCCACAAAATATGTAACGTTATATTAAAAAGTATAAACTCGATAAAACACATGTCCATTTTAAAAAATTGGTGCAATCAATTGCCATGTTATGTAATAACTAAACGAACGACACGAATCAAGATCAGAACATATGAAATTATTTATTATCGATTTGTCTATGTAAAGAGGATTTGCCCTTGGCAAAGATAAATTTACCGCTGGGTTTTGTTCAACTTAACCATTTTTATATGTTTTATTAATTAGTGTCTCATTGATTGTTCATAATGATTAATTAAATTTCTATTATAAATGTCCCTTTAATAATCTAACATAAATACATAATTTTATTAATAAATAGTTTTACTAAAAACTATATTAATTCTAATGGTGGTAGTGGAAGTAGGGTTAGTATAAACGGTGGCGGGCGTTTGTGAATGGTGGAGGCGGTAACATTACTATTGGTGGAAGAAATAGTGGCGGTGGATGGTTTTTATGGTGGTGGGTGTTGGTATAGTAGTGGATAATAATAGTTTTTGATTTTTAGTGAGTTTTATTGGTCACAAAAAAAAAATCTTCACAAAACATGCAACATAGTATTGTGAAAGATGCAATTGGTTGTTTTTAGCACGATTGGTAAGGACAAAAACCAAATATTTCGAGGATGATACCGGAACGTATAAGACAATATGTACTGTTGGATCACCGAAACGGTATCCGTACTATATAAGGCAATTGGTGTACCCGCGTAAGAGAACATTATCGCTCTCTCAAGTACTATTATATTCTTTTTCCTGAAAGACCATCAATGTCGAGTTGTTTCCGCGACAACTACCTACAAAAACAACAACTTTCACTCAATTCCCGATGCAAAACCTTATTGACCGGGAAAATGTATTTGCATTCTAAAATATTTGTTTGAAAATTATGTTTGTTCATCAAAATCATCATAAAAACTCTAAATCATAAATCTAAATTTCACCTCTGATGTTTGTAGAAAAGTGTTTATATTTTACATTCTCAAATCATGCGACCTCTTGATTACAGATTAACAATATCAAATTACGGATCAATATGTATAGGTTTCATTCATTGGGTTAGATTGTATAGTAGATATAGATGGGTAGATCACACAAAGCAGAACATGACTGAGAATACTTCAATAACTTGGTCAAGAAATAAGGTCAAAAATTTAAGATTAACTTTCTATAGGACTAATTAGATGGGATTCGACAGATTACTAAAATAT
Organism: Papaver armeniacum; assembly: GCA_023531295.1. NCBI lineage: Eukaryota > Viridiplantae > Streptophyta > Magnoliopsida > Ranunculales > Papaveraceae > Papaver > Papaver armeniacum. Next base: position 484,093 of record JAJJWW010004624.1, read on the forward strand.
GGATTAATAATAATTTCCACGTAAGACAATTGAAAAACATAGTTTGGCTAACTCTGCCTATGTAAAGAGTGGTCAAGATTTGTCCTTCCTCAATTGCTATGTTATGTGAGAAGAAGGTGATATCTAAGATTGAGGTACAATTCAAATCTATTAGATTCATACCATTTACAACTGGACGCCTTGGAAAAAATTGACGTGTTGTTATTATTATTACAGGTAAGGGATACATTGACCACACTTGCACAAATAGCTCACTTCACAAATGATTGGTGTTGCATTACTGTCTAGAATGCAACGAGGAATTTGAGGAAACAAGGCACGTGGGCGTTGTCCGAAGTATTTTGGATATAGTAACTTAGACCCAATGTAATACTTATGTTCTTTTTTTTTTTAAGTTTTTCCACAATCTATTTATTTAAGAAAAATGAACATTGCAAATACATGACATCAACAAAAATTAAACAGATTACATTTGACAATAATGGCTATTGAGGGTCCAGAAACGACAAAAGAAAGGAATTGTTGTAGAAGAATTGTTGGGATATACAATGGATTACTTGATATGAATGAAAGAGGTATAACTATTTCAATTCTGAAATCACATAAAGTTCACAGTAGAAGAAGACATCAAATTTAAAGTTAGTAACAAACATAATATGGCTAACTAAAATGTTAAAAACAAACAGGATATATAAACTTAGAAAGCCGTGGGACTTGAAAAGGCCAATTTTGAAAACTACAATCTTCGAAAGCAACGATCCACAATACCATAATTATTTTTTTTATAAATATTCAACGTAGAAGATGTCAACTTTTGGTAAAGGATCTATTGACAACCTATTAATTTGAAATAGGATCAGGGAGTACAATATGTGTTCAAGGTTCTTATGAGGTAATGTGTCGCCGATTGTATTCCAAGTGAAGGTAGGAACATATGGAAGTGACAAACTGTCCAAGACTTTTGAAGTTACCAAAGCCTTCGTTAAGACGAACATTGGCACAATACTTTGTTGAAGATTTAATGGCAGAGGTTCGCATATATACAATCCATTCGAAAAGGTAATGGGTACACATTTTAAACATTGTCATCTAATGGGTGTTGAAAAATTACAGGAAAATCATGTCACATTGGAGAGTTTGTATCATCCGTTCGATGAAAAAAAATACTATTCTCTGCCTATTTGGAGGATCGACAATATGACCATGATAGATGAGTCAGCTGGAGCGAAATAGAGCATGTGGAGACTTTTATGGACGATATTGATTAGTTGATTTCACTGAGATGAGCGCCGCTGACGACATATTTCCAAAAAAATATTTAAACTTCCATGTTCATGTAGAGCATTATCTCATGATAACCAATGAACCTAAATAAAAAAGTGTCTGGAAGTTAAGATTATATTTCTTTCGTTTGAGCAAATCTCCGGCGGTAAAATATTAAAGGAAAAAAACAAGAAAAAAGGAAAGGAAAATCCCAACTATTTTTATGACAAACCCATATTAAATCATAAGGAGTTGATAAGTATTCGGGACACAAATTATACAATATATTAAAAATGAACCAACATCATGGCCATGAGCCATGGGCCATGGGACAAACTTTATCAAAGTATCGGGCTGGCATGGACAAAAAAAAAAAATACTATCGAAGATAATTTGGGCGGCCATGAGCCATGGGACAAACTTTATCAACCCGAACCAACGTACTTGTAAACAAATTGCTTTAATGTAAGATATCACTATTCATTTAGAATAATTCTAATTCTTAAATTTAACAAAAAAAAATATTATATTATATCTATCGCATTGGAAATCTATTATTATAATTATATAGAATCTTAATTTAGTGGATTTGCTTAGGCCAAACACTATGGTGCAGGGTTTCCCTTTCCTATCCCTCAAATAAAGGGAAGGGATGTCACAAGGAAGTCAGACTCACTATGGTGCCCTTTTTTTTCCTTCCCTATACGATACGGCTACTCAGTAGCCGTATGAATAGTGCCAAATGGCTACTCAGTTGCCATATAAGTCAACTCGTTGACTTGACCGATACGGCTACTCAGTTTCCATATTATTGGTATAAGTCATCAGAAACTCGCTCGGATTTCCCATTTCTTCTTCTTCTCTATTTTTCCATCCTCTCAAAACCCTTTCAAACCCCTTTTATCCCCTTTTGATTTTCATATTGTTCATTGCGATTCGTTGGCTTAAATTAAAAGGGTTTGATCGTTACTCCAAGGTGAAACAAATCCATTCTTCAATTTCGAATTTAATTCAAAAAATCATCAAAGGTGAGTGATTCTAATTTTAGGGTTTAAAATCAATTTGATTTTGATTTTGATTTTGATTTCGATGAAATTGTTGATATTAGGTTGGTTAGGTATGTAGTATGCAATTCATCAATAATATAATTAAAACATATATTTAGTGAAAAATCCATGATTAATTGTTGTGTCTTGATTTATGTTGAATGAAATGTTTGTAAACTACTGATAGACACATTTTTGTGTCTGATTTAATCTCAATTGTATATTTTGTTAGTGCTCGATTTTGTATTTATTATGGCTTTTTGTGTCTTTGTAGGTGTTTTTGGAGAAATACACTTGTGCAGAGAAATTGGCTCGAAAAGCGGTTTTGCGCTCGTGAGAGAAAATTAATATTCGCACCCTCAAATGGATAAGGGGCACCTCGATTACTAAGGGGTAACCACTTGTTATTTGCACCCAGTGGCATCCCAAGAGGCGTCACTAAAGGCACCCTTACTACGAGTTAAAGAGGCAACCCATCTTCAACAATTCAAATGCAAAAGGCTGAAAATTGTTGTTGCTTGAGAAGCAGATTAGGGTTGGATTTTTAAGCGTCATGTAGAGAGACTCAATCTACGATATCTTAGAGATAGACTGTTAGACCTAAACAGCATGGTATGGTCATTAATCGATCGAATCGGGTGCATCAGGTTTGAAGAAAACGAGGAAGATTAGGTTATCACTGCGAGATTTTCTAAACACAATTGTGAGAAGTTTTTGCTCGAGTTTTCACGGAAATTGGTTGGACTTATCACGGTCCATCGAAACGAGGTTGTTAAGGCTTTGAGATTCAAAGAATATTCGATTCTTTGTGAGTTGAAGCTAAACGGGGGAGGTGCATTATCTCGGGTATGGTTTGGCTATTCCTGGAAGATTACGTAGAAGAATAGGAAAGTATATCTTTCCTATAATTCAGATATATCTTGGAGAGAGTTGGGTGAATATTTGATAACCAACAGAAGACGTGTGTAGAGAAGATTATGGAGAAAGTTCCGTAACTTGGCAGCAAAGAAAAAGTGAAGATTTTCTCGGATTTTTTGGGATTGAAGTGTATATATATGGTCCGGGGAAGTCATAAGAGTCGGTCGAGGATTTGGGGGACGAACAGAGGTTTTGGGAGGAGCTGCAGAGCAAAAGAAAACAATTGCAGAGCTGCAGCAGCAGCAGGTGGAGGAGAAGAAGAAGACGAAGAACAGACCTTCAAAAGTGTCATTGCAGCAAAGCCTTAGTCTCGAGCAACAAGGATGACAAACAAGTATCGTTGTTGACGAGTCTTATTCTCGTTCTTACAATGATGACGCCTCATAACACATATACGGCGTTACAAAACTCTGTTTTCATATATTCTCAATAAAACATCCTTTTGAGCCATGTTTCTATCTTTTGAGTGCGTTTTGAGCATGAGGAGCTAAACCCAACACCGGATTGGGACGACGGAGGGCCATATTTCATGCGTGTGGTAATTATATTTAATTCTTATATGACTTCTTGCACTTGATTTAATTGTTTTACGATTTTCACTAATTAGTTGTGATTTCGTTTGATGACGTATGCTTAGTTTTAGTACTTTTGATGCGTCATGCTTGTGATTTACAATTAATCTTTTAAAATCTACCTTGGCAAAAGAAACAGAGTCAATATTTTATTATTATTTGAGCTATAATTGTCTAGAATAAATATATGAATCGCATGAATGAATTTTATGGTGGAATCCTGAGTCCTAGTATCTCTCGATATTTGTGACAAAACTTGTGTACATATTTTCTTTATTTTTTGTATTTTCTTAAATCAAATCTTTACGAGTCTGAGTGGAACGACAACCTTTACTACCACTTTTTTGCAAACAACTTCAAAACAATATCATTTTTGGCATGCTGACGCTTGACTTGTATTTAGATTTGTTTTAGGTTTATTTTTATTTTTTTGTTCTTTTTTATGCCTTTGGTATTCTTTTTGATTCTTTTGATTTGGAGCGAAGCTACGAGGAAAGAAAAAGTGCCAGTAAAAGGAAAGCATCACAAAGAAGGAAAGAAAAGAGGAGTCCAAGGATTGAAGAAGATTTTGTATATATTTATTTTAGTTAGACTTTATTTCTTTTTATTTTTTAGAAACTGTAAATAGGGTTGTATTTTTGTAATTTTTATTTTTATTTTTGGACTTTTTGGACTTTATTTTTGGACTTGGACATTATTTTTAAAACCCTAAGGAAGGGTTAAAAAAAAAAATTAAATATAAACTGTTTATGTGGAAGGACTGACAGTTACGATCTTTGTCTCGGCCTCGGGTTCGTACACCGACAGGAGTCGGTGGCCCGAGTCGACTTCAACGGTTCATCCTGGGCCCGGCACGGAGGTAAGACTCGTTCACCCACGAATCCCTCACCAGTGGGTTTTAACCTGCAATGTGACAACTCACACCCCGCGAATAGAATGTCGAATCGGTATTACAATGGCCAATACAACGAATATCGATTGAATTTCAAAATGGACGTTACTTTGACCATAATGTGAATAGTGGTTGGGAACATCAGCCTTTTCAAGGTTATGGCTCATACCATGATGAGCCCAATTACTATCCACACACGCACGGGTCATACGAGCAAAATTCTTATATTTCTCCTTTGAAGAGTCTCTCAGAAATTAGAGGAGCGACACGCAGGTTAGCTAAGATGAATAACTTAGTTTATGACGAAAAGAGAACTTTCTTTAGAAGAATCCCTCAAGATGATAACTGAGACGAATGAAAGAATTGCTCGAAATCTAGATTTCCAATATAGTGTTTCCAAAAAATACCCTTGAAAATGAGGATAGTTATTTGCATAATCAAGATGACGAGGATAAAATTGGTAACACTACTTGTTTAGATGAGGTTCAACCATTTTCTTGTTATTATAACGACGATTATGATGAGGATAGTGTTGATGAAGAATCAAATATTTAGGCATAGTGATCAGAATTTGCTACTCAATTGAGCGTTACAACGATAATATTATTTCTACTTCGAATCCAAATAATTTTAATAATTATTCACCTATTCAAAAGGACGAGGATTTGACTAGAGATACCATCGTTTTAGACGAGGTAGTATTTCCTTATGATTACGAAGCCGATTATGGTTTAGAGGAACGGTATATTTTTGAGTCTAGCGATTTAGAAACAAATGAGACTTAGAAAAAGAAAATGAACTCGTAGAGATGAGTGAGGATGAACCCGACTTAGAAGAATCAATTGACCATTTTCGTGAATCGGGTGACCTTGAAATTAGGAAGTTGTGACTAGTCTTTCTAGAGACACCGAAAACTCTAAGTTTGGGGGTGATTATCATTCTCCATGTGCTTTAACTCTTAGAAAGGTCCTCACTTGGGACTTGACATATGTGCCTCAACCATTTTAAAAGATTATCTTCATACACGTTTTCCCGAACCTAGTGATGTCCATAGGGAAGTTGGGTTTGTTAGAAACCCATCCTCCGGTTGATGTGGTTAGCCTGTGCTTTGATACCCAGATTGATTTTGTTTTCCCACCAAATATTTTTCAACCAATTGTGGGAACGTATGAGTTTCAAATGTTTGAGACTAAACCTAAGTACTTTAGGAAATTAGTACCGACACATTTGCTTAAGATTGACGCCATGACTTCATCGTGGTCAATTGTGTGAGTCAAAACCGATTGACTTTAAGGATCCGTGATTATTCGAGTTATTATTATGTGCTTCTAAGTTTTTATTTGAGTTTTCCAGACTCTACAACTTGATAATTTGGATCTTACTTATGAAGAACACAAGCCCAAAGAAGTTTATTTGGACCAGTTATAGAATTTGAACCCGAACCACGCTAGATGTAGTTGTCTTAAACAGAAACTAGACAAGGTGTGCTTCATTTGTTAATTTTCTTGGCATGTCATGTGATTCCTTTACTTGTGATAGCTTTATTTGGTTTTGATGACCTACGTATATTTATTATTACTTTATGATTTTATAAGGTGACTAATCCTTTCTTAGTCCTGGTCAAGACTTTAAACTTAGCACTTCTGGGAGGTAACCCAATATTCATGCGACACGGTAATATCTTTCCTTAACTCTTTTACTTCAAATGGTAAATGATTTCTCCTTGTTCATGCGTTTAATTTTATCTTTAGAACATTGAGGACAATGTTGGATTTAAGTTTGGGGGTATGGGAGAAGCTGTTAGTTGCGATAAATAAACTCCAGTGAGCCTAGATATTTATGTTTATTAAGGATGGCACTAACCAATCTAAGTGGATGGAAGCATTTTGTTGTAGGAGTTGAGAACCAACTCGATTAGATGGCAACATCTAAAGAGTCTATTCATAAAAGCACAGAGCTCAGGTGTTAGAAATAACATGATAGTTTCACCAATCTCGTTGAGTCCTTTTCACTTCTGTTTTTATTTTATTTTGTTTTTTTAACTATGTTTCTCTAAGTAATTAGGTGGGTCCCACGATTCAAGTTGTTACCAATGCTAGGGTGAATTAGAGTGATTGAGATAAAAAAAAAAAAAAAAAAAAAAAAAAAAGAGACTAGACCAATTAGACCAAACGGAATAAAATTAACACTTGGGAATAGCAATATGTGTGTGTTTTCCCTGTCTCCGTCGCCTAAACAAGCGTGGAATGCAGGATCCACGGAACTATCATGTAATCTGCTGACAAGAAGCATGCGCTTGGATCCAAAAGATCTAATCATGTAGTTAAAAAAAAAAAAAAAAATTAGTGTTCGGTGAATAAATTGACCATTTGGTTCCCTTGTATATGCAGGACGTGTTGATCTAGAATTAGGATTGTCGACCACCGGTTCCCTTGTATATGCCGGTGTGTTGATATTAGTCGACTAGTATCTCACCATTAGGATAGGTTCATTTTGGCGGAGGCCTTCAGACAGATATGGGAAACATCGATCACTTAGTAAATATCAAAACCATCTACGTTTTTCTCTATATCCATCTTCTTGATCTATCCACTTGATTAGTTTTGACTCAGGGTATTGATGTCCATAGTGAGACTATCTCGAGCAGAGCTCTGTGACTTATATATGAATTTTAGTATGCTTGAGTGCAAACTCGTGTACAACAATTGGAATTTCGTGACGGGTACTTCCTCTTGTAGTCAATAAGTATGCCAACCAAGGAGATTTTTTAGTGCCTTCCAAGGTTCGCGTAAATAGCTAAGGTCCTGGAGTAAAAAGGTTTTGTGGGTACACCTCCGGTAAACCCTCCCGAGACTATAACTCGGCCACTAGGGCCACCTAGGGGTTTAAAGGCTTATTGCATACGCTAAATGCAATCGACGATGCCCAAGTAGCAGTGAGTTAGGATTTTATTTTCTATTTGATTTGCTCGAGGACTAGCAAATAATAAGTTTGGGGTATTTGATAGACACATTTTTGTGTCCGATTTAATCTCAATTGTATATTTTGTTAGTGCTCGATTTTGTATTTATTATGGCTTTTTGTGTCTTTGTAGGTGTTTTTGGAGAAATACACTTGTGCAGAGAAATTGGCTCGAAAAGCGGTTTTTGCGCTCGTGAGAGAAAATTAATATTCGCACCCCTCAAATGGATAAGGGGCACCTCAATTACTAAGGGGTAACCACTTGTTATTTGCACCCCAGGGCATCCCAAGAGGCGCCCTGCTAAAGGCACCCTTACTCGGGTTAAGGGCAACCCATCTTCAACAATTCAAATGCAAAAGGCGGGAAAATTGTTACGGTTGAGAAGCGTGACAGGGTTGGATTTTTAAGCGTCATGTAGAGAGACTCAATCTCATTATCTTAGAGATAGACACTGTTAGACCCTAAACAGCATGGTATGGTCATTAGGCCCGATCGAATGGGCTGCATCACCGAGTTTGAAGAAAATGAGGGAAGATTAGGTTATCACTGCGAGATTTTCAAACACAATTGTGAGAAGTTTTTGCTCGAGTTTTTCACGAATTGGTTGGACTTATCCTGGTCCATAAACAGGTTGTTAAGGCTTTGAGATTCAAAGAATATTCGATTTACGCTGAGTTGAAGCTAAACGTGGGAGGTGCATTATCTCGGGTATGGTTTGGCTATTCCCGGAAGATTACGTAGAAGAATAGGAAAGTATATCTTTCCTATAATTGAATATATCTTGGAGAGAGTTGGGTGAATATTTGATAACCAATGTAAGACGTGTGTAGAGAAGATTATGGAGAAAGTTCAGAATTTGGCAAGAAAGAAAAAGTGAAGATTTTCTCGGATTTTTTGGGGATTGAAGTGTATATATATGGTTAGGGAAGTCATAAGAGTTTGGTCGAGGATTTGGGGGACGAGCAGAGGTTTTGGGAGGAGCCGCAGAAGCAAAAGAAAACAATTCTGCAGAGCTGCAGTGTGCCAGGAGGAGAAGAAGAAGACAAGAACAGCACTTCAAAGTCCTGTCCGGGCCGGGTCTCGAAACAACGACAGATGACAAACAAGTATCGTTGTTCGGCAGTCTTATTTCTCGTTCTTGTAAGTTGACGTCAGGGTAACACATATACGGCGTTACAAAACTCTTTTCATATATTTCTCAATAAAACATCCTTTTGAGCCATGTTTCTATCTTTTGGGTGCGTTTTGAGCATGAGGAGCTAAACCCCAACACTGGACGACGGGAGGAAGCCATATTTTCATGCGTGTGGTAATTATATTTAATCTTATATGACTTCTTGCACTTGATTTAATTGTTTTACGATTTTCACTAATTAGTTGTGATTTCGTTTGATGACGTATGCTTAGTTTTAGTACTTTTGATGCGTCATGCTTGTGATTTACAATTAATCTTTTAAAAATCTACCTTGGCAAAGAAACAGAGTCAATATTTTATTATTATTTGAGCTATAATTGTCTAGAATAAATATATGAATCGCATGAATGAATTTTTATGGTGGAATCCTGAGTCCTAGTATCTCTCGATATTTGTGACAAAAACTTGTGTACATATTTTCTTTATTTTTTGTATTTTCTTAAATCAAATCTTTACGTATCCCAGAGGAACGACAACCTTTACTACCACTTTTACAAACAACTTCAAAACAATATCAACTACTATATCGATGTATAACATTGATTGACTTGTATTTATGTATGGTATACACAAATTGATACTATGTTTGTTGTTTGCAAATTAAGGTACATAATGAGTCTAATGCGTGCTTATGTGAGAGTTAAATATGGAATCTATTTGGATACTTCTAGTGATGAAGAAGAGAAAGCTTTGCTAATGTTCACTAAATATGTGTTCTAATTATATTATTGAATTAGATACTACAAACCTAACCAACCTAAAAACAACAATTTCATCATCATCAAAATCAAAATCAAAATCAAAATCAAAATTAAATTAATTTCAAACCCTAAAATTAGAATCACTCACCTTATATGATTTTTTGGATTAAATTCGAAATTGAAGAATGGATTTGTTTCACCTTGGAGTAACGATGAAACCCTTTTAATTTAAGCCAACGAATCGCAATGAATCAGTATGAAAATCGAAAGGGGATAAAAGGGGTTTGAAAGGGTTTTGAGAGGATGAAAAACTAGAGAAGAAGAAGAAGTGGGAAATCCGAGCGAGTTTCTGAGGACTTAAACATATAAAACGGCTACTCAGTAGCCGTATTGGTCAAGTCAACGAGTTGACTGATACGGCTACTGAGTAGCCGTTTGGCACTATTCATACGGCTACTGAGTAGCCGTATCATGTAGGGAAGGGAAAAGAGGGCACCATACTGAGATTGCATTCCTTGTGCTATCCCTTCCCTACATATGAGGGATAGGGAAGGGATACCAAGCATCATAGTGCTTGGCCTTATAGATCAAGTAGTCTAGGACTTCCCCCGTCTGGGCGGAATTTTGATTTGTGCTTGTCTTACTTGAAAGGGGGAAATCTAATTCCAAAGTGGTTTTTTACACATGTTATGTAGTGCCCCCTAAGCTAGCAGCTGACTAATCTAAGAGATTAACTACATAAAGAGGCACTAACGATCTAAAACATCTAATTAAATATTAAGAAAGAAGTTCTAAACAAAGATTAACCCGAATCTAAACCCTCTCTGAAATAAATACAAGAACTCCTCTCAAATGATAGATATTTTATAGTGAGTTGGTTTACAAATAGAATATAAACACAAAATAAACATAGCGGAAGCTAACCAACTAACGAAACCGACTCCTCGAAGCTTTAAATGTCGCGTGCACATCTCGATCTGTCTCTGAAACTGAAAGTGGGAATGGGTGAGCACATCATCCCTATAAGGGGTGCCCAGCAGAAATAACAACTAACTTTCAAGTAATCACTAAAATGATTTAAAAACAATGCAGGTTTTACTGAAAACCGATAGAACACAGAAAACATATAAAGCATATTAAGATAATAAGTTGTACGGAAATATAAAGTTCTACGAACCAATCTTGCGGCATAGATTCACAACAGAAATAATAGTTAAGCGACGTAGTCCTTCGGAGTAGTAAGGCGTGACTCTTGCGGATTCTTCAATGATCATTAAAGTGCCCAGAGGTTTGACGACCCCGTAGTCATATAAGATTTGTACCTTACCAGTACCTTATTATACGCGCATTCTACATAACAAGTATTCAAAGAAACAAATGATGGCAACAGTATATCTGACTGAAAGTCAAAATTTTTATGGAATGCCATCACATTCCATAAAACAAGACCAACAACCACCTACAACATTCCCAACATTCTTTTCCTAAAATACTGGAACAAAAATATAATAGCTTTTGAAAGTAATTTAAAAGAATAGTAAACATCCATGTATGAGACATGCGTTGCCCGTAGAGAAATAAGGAAAATAATATTCAGTGACACGAGTACACACCTAGATAGTTTTTAGTTGGTAGCAATTTTCACTCCTTTAGTGCATAAATATAGATATAACTTTTGGGCAACCACATCACACACCAATCAAAAGGAAACCTTCTCCCTTTCATGCTAACAATAAGTAAAGATTGTAACCACCTTTCCAGTCAATGGAAAGAATCACTTTTTGAAAATAAGTAAATACTCCCAAAACACAGATATTAGTTGTTTCTAAAGATCCAAGCCCATCCCAAAATGTAAAATAAAACTAGTTTGTATTACACACAGATAATACATGCACACACTATCATATAGTAACAAAGATATGCATGGATTTCACAAAAGATAGATTTGTAAAACAATAATGAATACAAGAGAGTTCGTTATCGATTCCCACCTCTTTTGATGACAAGCCTCGCATACCTTGAGATCCATAATCCACTGGTTCACTCTTTAGATCGATCGTTGTTAATAAAATTACTCGTTAATCACACAAGCACTTAAAGAAGCCAAAAGGCTTAATCACACAAGCACTTAGAAATCTAAAGATTAGCCAAAAGGCTCAAAAGAGCAAGGCTCTATAACATATTTTCACTCAACTACAAATCTGTAGTTATAGATTAAGTGAACTATCTAATGGTTCTAAGCCCATTTATTGTTATACACTTCTTCATTATTCATCTTTAGTACATCTAAAGGTTAACTAATCCAATTAGGTTGATTCTATAGTCCACTAGATATGTCTTATGATTATTTACAACTTTGTAGAAGGAACCAAAGGCTAATTAAGACTATAAGGGTCCAAAACATCAGACTAAGAATACATGGCAACTAGACTCGCACTTACGGTATAACCTTAAAATTATACACAAGTGTTGACTTGGCAATCAACGTTGTTGGTCAACTTGTACATAAATTTCTTTTAGCTCTTTAATTAGTGCAACTTTTAGCTTGTTTTACCATTGCATTTAGTTTTCTTTTGTTGCATTGATGGTCAAATGATTCAACAAATTTTTATAACTGTGAATGCTTTAATTCGTGTGTATCAACGTCTTGAGTAAATGTTGTAAGTTTGAAGCACGCCGTGGGTTAGTGTAACTGCGCTTACCCCCGTGAAAAAGGTCAAAGTCAGGGTAAATGGTCAAGGTCAACATCATCCGAGTCAACTCGCTCACTCAAACCCGGGGCCGTTAAGAAAAACTGACCAACCTACCGGCTCTACGCCAACCCCAGCCGAGCTGTTGGGTTAAGATACTGGGATGGAACCAAATCCATTAGAACCTGGGATGAACTCCCACATCATAGTGATTTTAGGATTATTATGAGCCTTCTCGGGCCCCGATCTCACATACCCTAATCATTATGTGAGTCTAAACGATCCAACTCGACCAAAGGGTTGCGAGCTTAGAACTTAAATTGAGTCAAATCATGGGATGCACTAAATCGAGATGGACATAGTCACTAAATACGAGAATCGGTCGAGATAATCTGACTAGGATGACTAATATGCCTAAGTCTCAAGAAACAGAAGTTCATAAATTCACAAAGACCAACTCTAACAGAAGGCAACTTCTTAGTTGTACTCACACCAACTCTAACTACTATCTTGATTACATACATAGTTAAAACATTTCTTCTTTGATTCGGTTCAAACACTATAATCATTATCTCTAACTCTAATTCCAATACACGACCAAACTATCCAATTCAACAACATCACACTTCCTCAACAAACACCACCAGATTCAACAACAACATCATAGCCGCAACTCAACAAAGCACCACACCCTCAGACTTCACTTACAATCTAACTCCATAAATCGTGTACTTGTAATCCATTCCATATCCAAATATTTCACACATCTTCTCAAGCAACACTTCCCATTCAGTTTAGCTTCATTCTTCACAACATCTCATATCTAAACTACCAATTCACGTTCATTATACTTTTATCTTCATGACCCCTGTATCTCCACATGATCTAATCTAGAAACACCATTCTATCTTCTCCACTCAAAACTCCCATCTTCATCTTTGTGGTTAAACTTCACAATTAACCAAACCCATATACAATCCTAAACATATGTCTACCTGTCACTATCATCATTATCATCTTAGCACAGATCAAACTAACTCAGCAACTATTTCAGTAACAACACAATCCTTATTTCAATCTCTTCATTGTTTGCAACCTGAGTTTCATCAACTCATTATAACCAACCACTCAACAGCTGCAACCCATTCAATTCCATTCTCATCTCAAACTATAGTTTCATTACCATCTCTAACTCCATGACAATTACTAATAACCCTAGAATCAGGTTCATCTAAACTCAACTCAACAATTCATCCACAAACACATAAATTAAATAATTTAAACAATTAAACTAAAATACTAAACTTAAACGAAAATATAATCTTACCTAAGAATCAACATCCTCTGAATAGCTAACTTCCCATTTCAATTCCACTGAAACCCTAATTTCAATTTTGGGGAAGAACATAAACCTTAACTCCTCAATTCTTCATGAATAACTCCATGTCATCCAACTAACTTCATCCCGTTCCTCAATCAACATAACCCCGTCATCAATTTCTTCTTAGTCATCACCTAATTTGAATTCTAATCTAACTCAGAAAACCCTAACATCAAATTCAGACCACTCTTCAACTTTATATTCTAATTCGTGATGAACCCAACATAATTCAATCCTCTAAACCTTCATCTTCATCTTCTAATTCCTCTTTGAATCACAAATGAAACCCAAACTCGATTATTTCTCAAACCCCAACTTTCTGCTTCTCCCAAAACCCAATCTACAGCAGCATCATCACCTTCACCCACAATTCAACAACTACAAGCTTCATACGAACTAAACTCGAGAGACTCAAGCTCAAACCACTGAAGAAGGAATCGACAGATAAGAGGAGAAGAATAACAGGAAAGAAGAAAGAAAGAGAAAGAAAATAAGAGAATGAAATTCTCTTCGACACGTTGGGAGGTGATAAGGCCAACAGAAATGATTAAGGCACCCAGGAAAGTGATACGGGCAGCCAAGCGGTTTGATAATGCAATGACTAATTTTCCCTTCGACTATTCCGATGATATCTTCTTCGTCTGGTATCTGAAAGACACGTTCAAGTAGTCCAGCTCGCATAACTTTTCGAGATCTAACAAGTGATACTAGTTTGGTATCTAGATCGTTGTTAGATTAGTTTTTATTAATTAACGTTCGTCTCTAAATGATCGAGTCATTAGCGGCTAAATCTTCACTTGATCATCGCTAGACCAGTCAAATAGCGTTGACGAGCTTGAGGGTCCTTACATGCAGCCTACTTATGATGCATTGGCGTCACCAAAATTACCTTAATAAATTTAGTTTATTGAATTAGGTCAAGGATAAATTAGGAAAAGCTCTAGAATGTGTGAAATCTACAATTTTTTGTTAATATAAAATATTTAAAAAATTTTTTTTTACAAAAGAGGAATTAATCCTCATACCATATAATTTAGACATTTGGTTGGGGGATATTTATTACTTAAATTAGTTATTATGGATAGCAGAAAGATTCATTTTTATCCAAAGTCATTCATATTTCATTCAAGTGAAGGAGTGATTATCAGTGGAGATTGAGAGGTAATTTCATTTGATCTTTGAAAGATTCATTTTTATCCAAAGTCATTCATATTTCATTCAAGTGAAGGAGTGATTATCAGTGGAGAAAATCTTCCTATCTTGAGCGGCTACTCATGCCTCTCAATAATATTTTTCATTTTGCTAAGTATTTATGTTGTTGGTTATTAATCATTTAAATACTCGATATAATTCAGAAAACTACTAGTTTGAGGATAACACTCCTTTTCTATTCTTGTCTCACGTGATTAACCAACAAAACAAGGCTGTTTATATAATATCAGTAAATCTAATCATTAAGATTTTCTTCACATCACCTTCTTCTTCTTCACTGTCTTAAACGTCTTTCACTTCTTCTTCTCCCTCCTATTTAATGCGGCTATATTCCTAGAGACTAGACTCTAGAGTAACAAGGTCTCAGACTGTCAGGCTCAGCCCCTATTTTTAGACACGCAGGCCTTATCCATTAAAAAACTTCACCCCAAAGCCACGTCTAGCACCTTTTTCTATCGGGAACTCTCGTTTGCTTCCTAAAGCGAAACCCAGTCATCGAGCTGACAATTTCCAGCCACCAGCGGCCCTGAAATCCCTATTTTGCACTGTGACCGGAATGTATAATCTGTGACAATTACCATCAAAGGTTAGTTGCATGATCATCTCAACATTATAAGTTTTATGCTAAAAAAACCATTGCAACATTGTTTGGACATCAGAGATTTCACTTGATTTTAAAATCCAGTAGTATAGTACTACAGTGTAGAAATGGTCAGTGATTTAGAGGATCTTTAGACTATAGGGCATATCTAAACAAACAAGATGCAGTAAACCCCAGCAACCAAAATCTTCCATAGTTCGACAGTCGGACCCACTTGATGACGCAGAGACTTAATTAAATGTTCAGCAAAGGTACACACATTCAATGCAACGAGTAAAGAGCTCGACTTAACGGCAATGATAGGCAATAGCTTTTGCTTGGGATCCGCTATTTTCTGATTAAGGGCTTAGATTCTGTTCGAAATATTTATATGATATCAAAATGTGGGGCATTTTAGTCCTGAACTATTTTTCTCTCTTTCTTGGACTGAGAGTAGGAAACAAACTCTGTGTAGCAGAGATGGAAGAGAGAAATATTCTCCATTCTCCATCCATTAAATAGCATCGAACCCATTTAACAAAGCCTTCACCGCCTTCTTATCTCTCTGTTCTCCCATCCCCATTTCTCTCAACCATTATTAGATAGCAAAAACCTTCGTTCTTCGGCTGTTTTAATGGCTACTTATTCATTAAACCCTGGAGCGCAAATGTTTATCCCTAACTATCTTCTTCCTCCACCACCTTATCATCACCATATTCCGTTTACCCCAAGACCTTCATGTTTTTATCCTCCTCTTCCTTTCCCTTATTACAAAACTTATTTTGCTCCTCCTCCTACCGCCATTACCACTTACAGTTTTCCTTCTTGTGCTACTATCCCTGTTTTTAGTACTAGTACTGCGACATGTCCTCCTGCTGATTTCCCTCACTACTACAAATCATCCCTTGGTCCAGATTGGTTTGAGAGTGTAAATCAATATCCATCTTCATCTCAACCATTTTCACATACATCTAGATTTCAGATGTCGACTGATCATGGCTCAACTTCTGTAGCTGCAGAAGAGAAAGATAAAAATGTTGTTCTTGACGAAAAACTTGAAAACCCTCACCAGGCAAATGATTTTCATGTTAAGGCAAAGAAGAAGAATATACCACCACGCCTCGGAGGATCTCATCATCATCATCATAGACAATCTTATTTTCGGTCCAACCAGAAGAAGATGATTTGGAAACCTAAGTCTGCAATAAGTGGTGAAACTGGTAGGATTAGTACTGTTGATCATGATAAAATCATGGAAATGCTTTTACCCTCCAAGAAAATTGTTGAGGAACCGAGTGATGCCAGTAATGATCAAATTGAAAACAACAATACAACATTGATGATTAGAAACATACCAAGCAAGTACACGTATGATCCCTCTCTCTATCTCTCAATTTTTAAAATTCATGTCTCTGTTCATCACTTTATTTTGATAGGTTTACTTCTGAATGGTTGGTTGTTTCTTATCTAGCTAGTTCATTGCTGTTTTTTTTGGGTCAAACTGTGATTGCTTGTTTTGGGTTCTTGTTTCTGATAACAGAGGCTTTTCAGATTGACCATAGTGTTTTCCAAATTGTTGCACTCAATGTAGTACTTTTGTTTTGTTGTCCTCTGATCTTACTGAAATATAGATATAAATGGGTACTGATTCAACAACATAGCATGTCTGGACATCTTTTTGTATTGCATACTTAAGGTATTGCGTTGAATATATGCCTAAGGCAAGGTTGCTTTCATTCTGTTTTATATCTATAATAACTAGCCATTGGCTGTTCTGTTCTTTCTCTGTATGTTGCACCGTTTTAGTTCCTTATCAGATGCTGATAGAAAGATCATTTTGTTTGCTGAAGTTTCTATTTTTGTGATATCAAAGTTTAGGGTTTACTAGTCTGATTTCCTTTGGGGTTTGTATTTATCTGGTTATTCCCCTGGGAGATTGTGACTTAACATAGAAAATAAATAAATAGTATAGTATTGTATTGTATTGTATTTGATTTGATTTTTGGATTTATGTCTGCAATCTTTGTTTTGGATTTTTCCAACTGATTACAGCCTTTCGTCTTTTTTCCCTTTCTGGGTGATGTTTCAGTATTGGAAATGTAAACTAGGTCCACCGCTTGTGAAACTAGGAGACATCTAGAAAGTGACCTTTGGTTTTTCTTTATTCATTTTCTATTTATTTATTTTAGTACTTACTAGTACAATTAAATTTGAATTTGGGCGTTTTTGTTAAACCAATGGTCAGTGATGGATTAATATGCAATTAAACTAATTGTGGTTTTCTCATTTTTCTTGGTTATGTGATGATTTTTGCAGTAGGGAAATGTTAACGAACCTTCTGGAAGATCATTGTAAAGAGGCAAATGAAATGAGAGCAACAGAATCGGAAGAGTTGTCTGCCTTTGATTTCCTATACCTCCCAATAGATTTTGAGTAAGTTCAATGTTGCCGTATTTTTTCTTTAATCAAATCTTTTAAAGTTTAATTCAGCAGCAGAACTTTTACAACTTCAGCACGATTTTTTTAAAACAATTTTTATGTTTATTTATTTTTGCAGGAGCGGGTTTAACAGGAGCTATGCCTTTGTTAATATGACAAACTCTACTGGTGCTAAGAGATTACGCCTTTTCTTGAACAACTACAAGTGGGGTGTATTTCAATCCAAAAAGATTTGTGAAGTCACAGACGCAAAATATCAGGTAATGATGAACTGCCAAGAAAATGAAAAAACATAAAGTTATTGATAAATGTTCATGACTTCGAACTCTCAGTCTTAATTAATTTATGTTTCTTACAAGTGATTACTTTCTCTTGCTATTGGGGAATGATATGTTGATTATAGAAGAAAGTTGAAATATTCATCATGGCATATTTCTTTATGTTTGGATGATGTGCAGGGCAAAGAAGCCTTGGTAACACATTTCCAGGGTAGCTACTTTGAGTGTGAATCGGATGAATTGTTACCACGTTGTTTCAGTCCTTACCGTGATGGATCTGGTGGTTTGGTAGAGGAATCCACGGTTGGGAGGTTTTGTGGCCAACGACATCATCAAAATGATAACTGATGGTACAAGGCTACAAGAATAGTAAAAGTTTGGTACTTGGGAGTATGGCCGTGTGGGACTCTGGTAGGGTTGTGAATTGTGATGCTTGTTATTTACTTCTTCTGTTCTTGGTGTTCGAGTTAGTTTATATAGTTAGGTTAGTTATCTGGTATGGTTGGCACCTCAACAGCATAGTGACACTTCCAGTTGAAGTTGGTTGCTGTAGTAGTTCCATTTTTGCGGGGGGTACTCAAATTATGGATATGAAGATGGAATGTATGGGAGGTTGGACCTTGCCACCTGACTGTACTGTTTGTGTACAGGTTGTATGTTCAACCTCAACCCATCAATCATCTATATATATATATATATATATATATATATATATATATCTTGTACTCTTGCCTTAGTTCTAGAGTAAATTAGTATGTATCTCTTATGTTTTAACAGCTTTACTAAGATGTTTAGCCTCATGGGGTAATTTTAGAAAGTTAACCTGGTTTTGTTTTCATTAATCTTTCCAATTTACTGGACGACTTGAACATGTTTATCTATTTACTTGTTGATGGGGAGTTTATATTCTCCTGAAAAGAAATTCAGTACTACCGATCTACCACATAAATGAAACAATTCTACATATGGCCTTCTAATTGTATTAGAAGACATAAATGAAACAATTCTACATATGGCCTTTTAATTACAGTTAAATCTATATAATTTAATAGCCTTGGGACCACTAAAATTTATTAACTTAAAGAGATACTCCCTCCGTTTCACAAAGACAGTCCGCTTTGACTTTATCAAAATATTAAGGAGGTAAAAAGGAAAATATTATTTTACTTGATTTCCCTTAGTTACTTACATTTTATTTTAATAAAAATGTTAGCAATAAAGATAAAGAGTCCAAAATTGTTGTGAAAATATAAATACGAAATATAAAAGGAAAATTTAAAAGATATCGAATTTATGAATTATAAACTTTATAAGGAATTTAATTTTTAGAGTTAAATGTATATTTTCTTAAAAGG
This sequence comes from Papaver armeniacum, assembly GCA_023531295.1. NCBI lineage: Eukaryota > Viridiplantae > Streptophyta > Magnoliopsida > Ranunculales > Papaveraceae > Papaver > Papaver armeniacum. Next base: position 503,577 of record JAJJWW010004624.1, read on the forward strand.
AATGAATGATATATTTGTTTCCTCAATTATACTAATTTCTTTAATATTTTAGATTGGGTCACGTTAAAAATGGATTTATGATTATAAAGAATTCAAGGGTATATTAGAGAGTTCATTTAAAAAGTATGACTATAAACAGAAGCTGGACAGAATTTTGAAACTGACGAAAAAGGAATAGAGGACGGTCTTTCAGAAACAGAAGGAGTATTAAATTATCGATAAATGAATAATTTATTATTTTAAAATAAATTAATAATATATCAATTTAGAGAATATTTTCTATTGATAACGTCAATAAATTGAATTTGATTCTGGGTCTTGACTCCGAGACCACTTGGCATTATGAACTATTAAGGATGAAATACAATTAGATTTGAATTTAAAAAAAAAAACAAATATTGATTCATATTTTCCTAAAGTTTGATATGTATACAAAACTTTTCGATTTCTTATTAATTTATATAATATTTGGGACTTATAAATATTTAAGGGAAATTTTTTAAACGTATTAAATTATTTTATTTTAACGAAATTATTATTTTAGCACTACGTGTCCAAGAAGAGACTGAGAAATTTTATATTTTAACGAAATTATTATTTTAGCGAGTATTAATTTCCAGAAATTGAGAAATTTTATTATTTTAACGATATTATTATTTTGGCGAGTATTAATTTACAGAAATTTTATTGTATATTAGAAATTTTAGAATCAAAATATCCAATTGAAAAATCTAGACAAAATTTGAAGGGATATTGATTCATTGAATACGCGGGTTTTTGGAGCAGGATAATAATGAATTCGGAATGCTGAAATTGCGGAACTGTTTTACGCTGTTAATGCCAATGCAATCATGAGGGAAAGATATGAGAAAGTAGAGTGATAACTGAAACACAGTAGTCAGTAAAAAAACTGTGGAGACTAGAGAGAGAAAGAAAAGATACTAGAGAAGGATTTATGAGAATAAAACGAAAGACTGTAGAGAGAAAAGGAAGAGGTTGAAATAATTTGGCCAATAAATAGTGGGATTGCGTGGTCCTATACTGTTGTCGATAAGTTTCCCGTTTGGGGTCCATCAGCTCCGTAGTTTGCTAAAGCATCTGCTGTTTGATTTTTTTTCTCTATAGTTGTGTTGAAATTTGTCGGATTTTCTGTTTTATTTCGGAAATCATTTCAGCAATGAACCATGGGGTTTACGTGTCGGTTTTTATAAAGCGCATCAAATTTTCCGAGTCTGTTTCGAAAATAATTTTTGGCCATTGTCTTTCCATCGGGTCCATGAAGCCATAAGAGTTTCCCAAATTTCAGCCACTAGCGCCGTAGTTATTCCTAGAGGTTGTGCTAGTGCCATCACAATCTGAGAACTCGAATCCCTGCAAATAAAACCTTTTCCCGCCATTCCTGGATGTCCTCTAGCAGCCCCATCTGTGTTGATCTTTATCCAATCTGGCCCTGGTCTGTACCAACCTATTAGTGTTGTTGTTGTTCTGGTATTTTTTATATTAGCTCTAACCGGTGCATCTCCGGGTAAAATTGGTATTATTCTTTTGACAAGAAAACAATTTTTTGTATCTTTTTTTTTTTTAACTGAAAGAACAATTTCTTGTCAGAGAGAATTCATAACATGCCCAGAGGCCAGAACAGCCTTTCCAAATTTATTTTAAATACATGTTTCGAAATCTTTTTAGTGCACAATAAAATTGTTTTGTACACCAAGAAAGCGTCATTTTTATAAGTTTTTTTTTTTTAAAGTCCGAATACTAAGAACGTAAAACTTCCACAAAAGAATTATATCGATATTGTTTCTCATTTTTAAACATAAGAGGGAATTTGTTAAGATTTGTGGATACCATAATGTGAGCCTTTGTGAAATCTCGATATTTATATATATATATATAAATTCCAAATTTTTATTTAGAACACAAAATATACCAAGGTAACATAAATACTATTAAAAGAAAAAGAAAAACATAAATACTATTCGAAGGGGATTTTATTGCACATGTATAAATACTCTTTGAAATTTGTCAAGATAAATTCCAAAAACTTAACTATGACGCTGGAATTCAATAAATATAAGCAGAAGAGCGAAAGATATCTATATTAGGCGATACAAAAGAAGAAAGAAAAAACAAAGAATCCACTATGAAATAAAATAATCTTGTAAAATTGAATTTTAAGTTAATTTGTGCAACTAAGGGAGATGATCAAGATTCATGACAACCATTACATTGGCCAACAAATCTAATGTAAGTGCAACTTATGATGTGTCGTCAAAACCTCTTTGTTTTATTTTTGAAGAATCAAACCTCGACGGGATGTTTCAAATACCTATACGGAACAACTAGATCCATTTCCCTTTAGTCTTTTATATATTCCCGTAGTTTCACCCTGGACGTGGGTTTTGAAGTTTTCAGGCAGATTAATGAAAATAAAAGAAAATAGATTTTTTTCCTTATCTACCATTAATAATATCTCTCTAAAACATTTTAGCCTCCTAGTTTTTAGTCGTAGAGATGGAACATGTTTTAGAATTATGGTGGAGTATTTAAGAATGTCATTTTGAAAGTTGAACCCATATAGCTTTTAATATTCATATATGATTTTAAAGCACGGACTAAATCTGAAAATTTTGACGAAAATATGAAAACCTTCATCTATTGTGGAACATGAAAAAACCGAAAATTCTCATCTAAAATGAAACAGAGGGACTATTTTGTTTACCCAAAAAACTAAAGAACACAAGTCCTACTAAGTAATCTTTTCATTTCTATTTAAGTAACATTGTAGAGTATTTGACACATAATTTAAGAATTGACATGCGGTGTTAAGTTTTTATATCTACACCTTCGATGAAAAGTCTTCAAACATATCCGGATGAAATAACAATTTTAGGTTTACTGAAACAGAAATCCTAAGATTCTCGTCCACAGACACAAACAGTAGAATTTATTTCTGTCTTTATATATCGTTTATGTCTTTATATATCGTAATGCTAGAGGATTTTCTCATCATCCGGATAAAATATACTCCCTCTGTACCACATATATATGCGGAGTTTTAGATTTTGGTTGTCCCATTAGATAGGCGGATCTCAAATTTCAAGATGAGTTTTCCACATATTACCCATATTTAATATAGACATTGGTATCACCACAATTAAGATAATGTTTCTAGCATTGGAAATAGGATAAGGGCAAAACTGGAAAAAAAAGATATTTATGAAACCAAAAAAAATCTTAATTTAAGAGATTTTGCATTTTCCGCCTATATATGTGGTACAGAGGGAGTAATATAAATCTTTTTTTTTTTTTCGATAAAAGATCAACTCTTCATTAATAATTCAATGTTAAGTTTACAAAGAGTTTCAAGACATCAAGATAGAGTAATAGAGAAACACCATACAATACTAGTACATAACCAAGTATTCTAGCAAGAAAAGAGAAAGAACACCGGAAAAAAACTAGAAAAATGTATGTAAGAACCGATTGAATCGGAGGAGAAATGGTTTTCGGATCACAAGTCCACCATTTTGTTGATTTTCTTCTTCTTGAGAAAGAGATACTCCAAAATAGGAGTGTTTTGCTTTGAGTCTTGAATATACCGATGAAGATTCTGGTCGTCGGAGTTCGTCAACGATGATCTTGAACCCTATGAACATTAACAAAGAACGACCATGAAAGTCGATAGGAGATGCTATAAAAGCATAGAAAGAACCACCATGAAGATGGAGACAATTTGCCGTCGGCAAGGGGAATAGATCCCAAAACTAAACCTAAAAACATTAAAAACCTAGCTAATATATGAAATAACTTGCTAAAACTAAAAGGGAAAGGTGGGTACTACTCAGATCCACTCCAAAAGGAGTAGATCTGAGTAGTTAGAGGTTGCCGGAGTTTGAGTTTTGGTCGCCGGAAATTATTTGGGAGAGAGGAGAAGAAGAAGAGAGAGAGAGAGAGTATCGAGTAATATAAATCACAGTATGCATAGAATTAGTCCTGCACAGAAACCGAACCGTAACCGCGCAAACCGAACCGTAACCGCACCGAACCGATAATCCAACGGTCGGTCACGATTTTAATTTTGATAACCGTTAGATCTTCGATTGTGCCAACGGTTTCACCATTAACCGCACCCTAACCGAACCGATTAACCGATTATTATAGGCCCTTGATTTATTTCTATAAGGATCAATCCTAGCCGTCTAAAACGAGTAACCCTAGAGTATATATATTAGAAACCCTAAATCAAGTACTCAGTCGGTCGCCTCTCTATCTCTTTTTTTCTTCTTCTTTGCTACTTCTTTACAGTCGCCTCTATCTTTTTTATCTTTGATTTTTCTTATAGTCACCGATTACCACCACAATCACCACCTTCTTCTTGTCCTTCTGTGATTGCTTCTTTTCTTCTTGCTCTTTTTGAACTTACACCACCTGCTACTCCACCAACACCAGGGCAACCTGCTACACCATCATCACCACCACCACCGCCTGCAACACCACCATCACCTTTCGTTTGGGATTTTTTTTTTAAAAGATTAAGACAAGACTATATTCGAATTATTGGGTTTACTTTATTTTCTAATTTATTGTTGAATCTATATGTTAAATGATTGTAACTTTAAGTTTAGTCTGTTTATTTATTTTGAATATCAATTTTGATGAGTTACTAAGTTGAGTTTCTATGTGTTGATTTCAAAGCAATTTAGAGATCTTGGGAATGTTTAGAATGGATGTAATTGATTTGTTGTCATGGTTCAATGAAGAAATTGATGTTGAATTAAGTTGCTGCCATGATTAACTCGGTGAATAAAATTGATATTTTTCAAGTTATAAGAGATGAAGTTATAGATCTGATTTCTTTGGACAAAAACCGTTCTGAAAACCGTAACCGACCGATCCGAGTCGGCTCGGTTTTGAAACCGAACCATTGCTGCCACAGTTCGGTTACGGTTCTAAAAATGAAAACCGCAATACTTACGGTTATGACAACGGTTTTAACGATAACCGCACCGAACCGCACCGTGTGCAGCCTTACATAGAATCATTACTGATAAAATTAGCGAGGGAGTAATAACACGTGCCATGAGTCATATATACACGTTAAGACATTACTTCGACCGATAATCTGCTTGTCATAAAAAATGGTTCCACCTATTCGCCACCCTCATTTTTCCTATTTGCCACCTACCTTAATTGCCACTCCCATTTATCCTATTCACCACCCATATGTTTTAGAATATATCCTAAACAGGCCGCGAGTTATAACCCCAAAGGTGTCACTATCCATGCACAAAAACTCCACCAAAACAAATTGTTCACAAAAACCCCATTTAACATAAACTGTCTATATTACCCTTCTACTATTTTAATCACCCCAACAAAAACAAAAATCAACCCCATCTTTAAATTTCATTATATTATCACAACCAACAACAACCCACCACCAGCAACCACCTCCACCGACCACCACCGCCCGCCGCCGACCGCCACCACCGTCGCCGACCACCACCGCCGCCGCCACCAATCACCGCCGCTGACCACCACCGACCACCGCCGCGCCACCACCAGAAAAAATGATGAAACCAAAAATTGGTTTCACCGAAATTAGATGAAACCAAATGGAAAAAACGATGAAACCAAATTTTGGTTTCATCATAAAGGAAAGGAGAAAAAAGAAAGAAGAAAAAATGAAACACAATAAGATGAAACCTACCACCACCGTCAACTGCACCGCCCCCATCACCGTCACAACCATCATCACCACAACCACCAATACCATTACCTCCTCAATTAAGACTAGTTTCAACAATAAACAATCTACCTGTGTCTCACCATCAAAAATTGGTTTTCATAGAGATCAATATTCAACAAAAATTGGTTTCCACATAATTTCATTTCAGCAACATAACTTCAATGGTGAAACCAAACACGACGACTTCCAAGTCAGTCCGAATAAAACTAGGCAAAAATCAGGTGAAACCAAAATTTGGTTTCATGATAAACTTAATTCTCATCGTTAAAATCTTTGGTTTCATGATAGAAAATAGGTAAGATTATGATGAAACCAAATTTGGTTTCATCATAAGTTTACTGTTTTCACCTGCCAAAGCTGTTAGAATTTGATGAAACCAATTTTGGTTTCATCATAAATCTGTCATTTCCCCAACACAATATTGATTTCGACGATGAAGATGTATCATCATTTGCTGGTGATGATACATCAGAAGGTGTTGTTGTTGGTGGTTGTGAGACGGAGATGTTGGTGGTGGCGGATCTGGACATAACAATTGGTTTTGGTGGTGGCAAAGACTATATTTCGTCTTGTTTGTGGGTGATAAATATGAACAAAGAGTAGAAGAAAAAGAGAAGGAGGTGTTCGTGGATGAGATAGAGGTGGTGTTGGTGACGGATCTGGACATAGCGGCCGATTTGGTGGTGGTGGAGCTACTGTTGGTGATAGATCTGAACAAAATGGAAGAAAAGAGACGGAAGTGTTCGTGGAGAAAAGCGAGGTGTTCGTGGAGGAGACGTAAGTGTTGCTGCTGGTGGTGACGGAGGTGTTGCTGCTGGTGTTCGTGGAGTTTGCTGCTGGTGGTGATGGTGGTGGGGAGAAGGAGATGGAGATGGAAGAAAGAAAAAAAAAAGGAGAGAAGAAGAAAAGATAAAAAGGGTATGTTTGGATTTTTTTTAAGTAACAAAAACTAAATTTACTCATTATTATTTGACTTGGGGTTTTTGTGCCACTTTTTAATCAAATGGTTTTTATTATTAAAAATAATATAGCTGGATTTTTTGTACCACATGTTTGGTCACCTTGGTGTTTTGTGACTAGTTTTGTATCCTAAATAATACTCTTTGACTTTTTATTCACACCCCATATCAAAACCACCCAAATACTAAACCAAAAGAAATAAACCCTAAAACAACTATTCTTCTCCTCCCACCACCGTCGCCTTCTCCTCCCGGCCGTCAATCCGTCGCCTTCTCCTCCCCCATCTCCACCAACCGCTCTCACTTCTTTTTAACGATTTATTAAATAAGAAGGGAAAATTCATTCAATTTAGTTGGTAGCACCCGTCCCTTGTCCTCTTCCACTTCCTATGCGTACTGTACTGCCTTTATCTCTTCCTCTTAGGTATGTTTGATGCAGTCTACCTCATACGTATGAGTGTTTGGACTTTGCATAAAGAAGATTTATCTGCTCTGCATTAATGTCTACAATACTTAAGCCTGAATCTTCATCTAAGTGAGTCAGTGCATCTGTTATCATCGTAGGGTAATCTTTCGTTTTTGGTAGTTGTACTACTGGTACCTCCGTCCTTTTGACACTCTCGTTTTCCTTCCTCTCTTCTTGTCCATTTTGTTCTTCCCTGGAATCCGTTTCCATTATCCTTCTTCTCTTCTTGTTTCTATTGCTGTATTATTAAATAAAATATCATAAGCTTTTGGTGAACAATAATGGTTAGATTAATATGTGTTTATGAAAAGGGAAATTAGAATAACAGTGAAAATTATAGTCAAATTGTATTTGACTTTTTATAGGTGGTAAATAGGAAAATCAGAATTGAAAGTTAAATTTGTTTTGGAAATTCTAAAGTGGGTGGTAATTAGGAAAAGTGTGGGTGGCAAATAGGTAGAACCTAAAAAATTACGAGTGGGGAAACGAATTGAAATTACGATTGGGTAAATGAATTGAAATGCGGCACGGATAATAGGCTTCCCATGACCGTATAAAACTTTCACCGGTGATTAAATTATCCTAAATCTCTTTTCTCCATTAACTTCTAAACAATAATACAAGCTCTACTAGTTTTGTTTTAGAATTCAGTTCTGGTATTCATCGGAGTCTATGAATCGCTTTACTCAAGATTTCTAAAATCTACTGATACAACATAATGATGTTCGCTGCTGAGGGATTTAGGGGAAACATGGTGCAGTAAACTTCAGTAACGAGCATCTTTTTTTTTTTTTTTTGTGATCAGTAACGAGCATCTTTCATAGTTGGCAACTGGCAAGGTACACATTTAATGCCAAGGAAAGACTAACGAGTTCTTCTACTCAACGAAAATGCTACATATACTAACGAGGTATAAGAAATTTGAAGACTACCAACGATGCCTTGTTAACCAAATGGCTGTGGAGATATGGAGAAGACAAGACTAGCTTATGGAGGAAACTAATATGTGAGAAATTTGGTGGTGTGGAAGAAGCTTGGGTTCCTAAAGGTTCAAAGATAACTTATGGGTGTGGGTTTTGGCGAGGTATTCTAAATCAGTCTGCAATCCTCAAAAATGGGTCGAAGATATCAGTGGGAAGAGGTAATAAAACAAGATTTTGGGACGATGTTTGGTGCCATGAAAAAGCGCTTAAAGAGTTGTTTCCAAAATTATGGAAAGTGAGTAGAAAGAAAGAAGCTTTAGTTGAAGATTTGAACATTGAAAATGTAGAAATGCTGTGTTGGAATATAGAACCTTGTAGAAGGCTTAAAGAGCATGAGTTTCAAGAGGTAATGGAGTTCTCTAGAATTTTAGACAATCAAAGATTGCTTGCGGCAGATGACAAACGAGTATGGATACCCGATTCACGAGGTATGTTTTCAGTAAGTTCTTGTTATTCTTGGCTTATGCATGATTTAGGTCGTACTTCGCCAACAAAATTTCCTTCCGACTATATTTGGAACAAAACAGTCCCTCCCAAAATTAGTTTCCTAGTTTGGGCAAAGCAGCTAATAGAGCAGTTCCAACTCTTTCTATGTTATTGAGAAGAGGTATGGTAGTGGTGAATGTGTGTCCTTTTTGCGAGAACAGTGAGGAGTCGGTGGAACACCTTTTCCTCCATTGTCCTTTCGTATGGCGGATTTGGGAACATTTTTTACAAAGGTTGGGATTTGCTTGGGCGCATCCAACGACCGTTCTCGAGTTCCTATGGAAGTGGAAATTGAAGGTATCTATCAAGCCTCTTGTTTTCTTAAGATATTGCTTTTAGTTTGCTATTTGGTGGGTTGTGTGGTTGGAAAGGAATGACATTTTGATCACTAAGAAACAAGTGAAAAAGCCTTTAAACTCTCTTATTGTAGACATCAAAGTGTTGCTTCTTAGTTGGTCTATTAATGTTGAATCTTTTAGAAATGTAAAATTTGATGATTTCGTTTTTGATTAGGCAAGCTTGTTTAGAGAGTAGTTTTGTTGTAAGCTCTCTAGGCGCTTTGCTAATCTCTTCTTGTATCTTTTGAAGGTACTATCTTGGCACCCTTTCTTATTTATTTCTCTTTGCCTTTTTCAAAAAAAAAAAAATGCTACATATACACTGGATTTTTGCACCTCTATGTGAGTGGGACCAGTAGAATTCCAATTTTATGATCAAGCGGTAGATAATGTCCACGTAGTGTTGTAAATATAAACACTAAAGAGGGGGTATTTTAGTCCTCATAAATAGTGGGGGTATTTTAGTCCTCAAAAATATAGAACATTTATAGCTCTTTCTCCTTGTAAAATCCAACAACTCTGTTTCCTCCTCCTCCTCCTATTTCCAAATAACCATTTCTAAGTTTTTATCAAGTTATTTCAATGGCAACATACTTAAACCCTGCAGCTGAAATATTTATCCCTTACCAAAACCATTTCCTTCCTCCACCTTACAATCACCACCATCTTCAGGTAACCCAGAGTTCTTCATATTCTTCTTACCCTCCTCTTCCATTGCCATACTACAAAACTTATTATGCACCTCCTACTACCACCACCACTTCATCAAGTTTTCCTTCTTGTTCTGCTATTACCCCTGTTTTTAGTACTAGTACTGCTACTTGTCCTCCTCCTTCCTCTAATTACTATCAATATTCATCACTTAGTCCAGATTGGTATGGAAGTACTAATACATACCCATCTCCATTTCAACCTTCCTTACCCATTTCTAAACTTCAGACCTATGTTTATGATCATCAGATGTATGGATCCACATCTGTTCCAGTTGAAGAGGTAGAAAAAAATGTTGTTCTTGAAGAAGAACTAGTGAATCCAACTACGGCTGATGATATTCCTGCAAGCAGTAGGGTGGCTAAGGGGAAGAACAAGATGAATGTACCACCTAGTCTTGGTGGGTCTCGTCATCATCATCATCATCAACCAACTAGTGTTAGGTACAATCAGAGGAGGATGATCTGGAAACCCAAGTCTGTGATAAGTAGTGGTCATAATGGTGCGAGTACTACTTCTGATCATGATAGAGTAATGGATATGCTTCTACCTTCCAGGAAACTGGTTGATGAAAACTGTGATTCTACTCAAAATGATAGTCATGAAACTACCTTGATGATCCGTAATATTCCCAACAAGTATACGTATGATCTCTCTCTCCCTCTTTCTCTAGCATTTCGTTTATATTCATCACTGTTCATCAAATTTCATGGAATATTTGTTTGTTTCTTATCTAGTTCATCTGAGTTTGTTTTTTTGGTCAAACTCAAAAACTGAGTTGCTGGGGTTCTTGTTTCAGTTGATTATCAGCAGAGATTCATAGTGTTTTCACTCAAAGTAGTACTTTAGTTAACATGGACAAGTTTAATAAATTATTACTTTTGATTTGTTGTCAACTGTTCTACTGAAATATAGATATATATGGGTACTGAATCATGAACATAGCTCATCTGAATACTCCTTTTGTGTTGCATTTTTAAGGAATGACTTTGACAGTATCCATGGTAGGGTTACTTTCATTTCTGTTTTATATTCATAACTACTAGCAACATTGGTTCTGTTCTTTCTCTATTATCATTTTTGTTTATTCAACTTTCCCTTTTTGTGCAATCAAGCTGTGGGGATAACCAGTCTGATCTTGTTTGGGGCTTACACTTATCTGGTTATTCTCCTGGGAGATTGTGACCTAACAATAACATATAGAAAATTTTATAGTAGAATATTTGGTTTTTGGATTTGGGTCTGCAATCTTTGTTTTGGATTTTTCTAACTGATTACAGACTTTTGTTTTTCTTTTTCCCTTTTCGGGTGAGGTTTTAAAAATTGGAACATGTAAAAGTATAAAACTAGTACACTTAGAAAGTGACCTTGTTTTTTATTCATTTTTGTTTGTGGTGAAAAAAATTAACCAGTGGTCAGTAATGGACTTTTATAATCAAGGTTAGCTTGTACCAAATGTATTTTTCTCATGTTGTTTTATGTGATGTGATGCTTTTCACAGTAGGGAAATGTTGATGAATCTGCTAGAAGAGCACTGCAAAGAAGTAAATGAAATGGGAGCACCAGAATCTGAAGATGAGAAAATCGGTGAAGATGAAAGATTGTCTGCCTTCGATTTCTTGTACCTTCCTATTGATTTTAAGTGAGTTCAATGTTTCTTTTTTCTTCAGTAAGTTATAATTAATGCATCATTGAAACTTTTACTACTCAGCTGGACTTTTTTTTCCAAAATTTAATTTATCTTTATTTTTGATAGGACTGGCTGTAACAAGGGCTATGCCTTTGTCAATATGATCAACTCTAGTGGTGCTGCAAAATTAAAACTCTTCTTGACAGACCATAAATGGGGGGTGTACGAGTCCAAAAAGATTTGTAAAATCAGCCCGGCAAAAATACAGGTAATGATCAACTGAGAAGAAAAAGAAAAATAAAATAACATCACGTACTTTATGCATGATAAATGTTCATAATTTTGAACAGTGCTTCACTAGTAATTACTTTCTCTTGTCATTAGGAAATGATATTTGATTTTGAACTCAAAAAGTTAAATGATGGAAGAAAGTTGAAATATTCATTATAGCCTTATTCTTGATGTTTGGTTGATGAGCAGGGTAAAGAGGCATTGGTAAAGCGTTTTGAGAACTGCTACTTTCAGTGTGACTCGGATAAGCTTTTGCCACTTTGTTTCAGTCCATTTCGGGATGGATCTGGTGGATTTGTAGTAGAATCTACTGTTGGGAAATGTTGTGGCCCTCGATTTCATCAAAATGAAGCTGATGGAGATCACAAGCTTTCATCAGAATAGCAAAAGTTTTTGACTGGTCTTCTAACTAGAGGCTTGGTATGGCTCTATGGACTATGGGACTGTGGTGGCACTGGTGATGATGGTGGGGGTAGTGATGCTTGTTGTTTACTTCTTCTGTTCTTCATGTTTTAGTTAGTTTATATAGTTAGGATCGTCTTGTTGCTGTAATAGTGTTCTTTTTTTGTGGGGGTACCCGAATTATGGAGGATATGGAAATGGAATGTAGGGGAGGTTGGACCTTTGCCACCTGACTGTACTGTTTATGTTCAGGTTGTATGTTCAACCTCAACCCATCAATCATCTATATATATCTTGTACTTTCATTTGCTCAAGGATAGTGAGTGTAGTTTTTGATTAGAATCCTATTATTGGCTTTAAATGGCCGAGTTTTTCTGGGGCTGAATGAAGTCATGAAATAGTGACTCATAGAACCCCTTATCTTCTTCTTTTTTGTAATGCCTAATCTACCCTCAATTGATTAGTACTAATTAAAATGATTAAGCTAACTAATCAGTATTAGTGAATGGATTAAATTAATTAAATTATTAATTTTTTGCAAATCAAAACTTTTTCTTGGATTTTTGAACCCGGCTTGATTGGGATATACCTGGATTAATTGGGGTGTACCCATGCAAAGAAGTGTGCTAAGGGGTGTCTAAAAGATGCTAAAATACCAAATCACCCTTACTATTGATACCTTGCCTAAGGGGTGTCTAAAAGATGCTAAAATACCAAATCACCCTTACTATTGATACCTTGCCGACTGACCACCCAAATAATTTTCAAAACTCTATCGGAATGGAATGTCTTCAAAACTCTGTCGGAATGGAATGTGATGAAATCAAAAATCAAAACGAAACTAAAAAAAAAAAAACAATGTGGCTACGGGATTTGAGATTGAGTATGATTTCGTACCCAATCTCAAATCCTGTATGATTTCATATTCTTATCAACAGCCGGCAGGGTATTTATTTGTCGACCTTGCCGACTAGTATCAGTCGGTAGGGTGTTTTTTTGTCGACCTTGCCGACTTTTCATCTCTGAAATTAGCATTTACAGGGTCGGCACGGTATTCATCCTTATACCTTGCCGACTTTTCATCTCTGAAATTAGCATTTACAGGGTCGGCACGGTATTCATCCTTATACCTTGCCGACTAATCATGCATTTGTAACGCCTTTCTCTGTATGTCAAAGAGCCTATAATCGACAGGGTATTTTTTGTCGACCTTGCCGACTATAAGTTAGCCGGCAAGGTAAGAAATCAATAAGCATGCCGGCCAAAGTTAGTCGGCATCTTCTTCATTCGTCGACCCTGCCGACTTTTCATAATTTCAGAACTGAAAGTATTGATTAAATTCTTTAATTTTGAGTATGATTTTATACAACAGCTTTGCAATCCCCTTTTTAGAAGTGTTTGGGTAGTGTGCTTTCATTTCCGTTGCAAAACAAATTTTTTTCATCAAAAATCTTCCCACATAAGTTCAATCAAAAACAAAATTTCATAAGTTTTAATCAACTCAATCAATTAATCTAAACTCAATTAATTAACCTAATCAGATTTTTTTAGTGTTAATTAAACAAGGGTATATTAGCCATTTAGAAAAAAACATGGTTAAGGGGTGGCTTCTTTTACTTCAAAATGACCTGGGTTTTGTCTCATTAGGTATACCCCAATCGCGCCAGGTTTTTGAAGAAGGAGAAAGGGTGATTTAGGTGAAATTTTTTTGAAAAACTTTGAAGAAAAATGATGAAACCCTTTGTCACAATACTCAGAGAACCCTTATAATCAACTCCCAATAGCAATTTTATCGATTCAAATTCGTTAAAAATCAGAGCAAAATCTCAGTTTCTTACTTGTTACGGCTAGGAAAATGTGTCGAACTAGCCGTAAATAGATACCACAGTTGGAAACTGAGGCAGCCGTAAATACAAATCACGGATGGGAAGTGAAGAATTTCTGGCCGTTACATTACCCAGAATCACCTGAGTCTATGTTACGGCTGGGTTACGGACATGATACCTAGCCGTAACCAGGAGTCCATTGTTTTTTGGTTATCAGAGTAATATACGGCTAGGTACTTCCCAACCGTAATACTATACGTATGGTTTTCCCAACCGCTTTCCAATTACGGCTAGGAAATTGATAGGTCGACCAAGCTGTAACCCAAAAAACCTACAGGTGGTGTGGTACATACGGATAGAATATCCTAACCGTAAACATACATTTACGGTTAGGATTTCCTAATTTCCCAACCGTGTACCTGATTTACGGCTAAGAATTGAACATTTCGCAGCCGTAATGAGCTCTACTCTATATGAAAATGGGTATATAGTTGAACTCTTTTTAGATTGAATATATACTTGTACTCGTTTTATGACCAGGGAATTAGAGAATTAGTTTCACTTTGTACTCAGTAAACTGAGTATGAACTTATACTCTTCTGAAATCGAGTATAAAGTTATACTCGTTCTGAAATCGGGTATGAACTTATAATATTTTTTCAGGTATTAAATTTTAAAATCGAGTATGATATGATAGAATCGAGTATGATCTGATATTCTTTTAGAAATCGAGTATAAAGTACTACTCATTCTAAAACCGAGTATAAATTAACTAATACTCATTCCAAGATCGAGTATAAAATTAAACGACATCTACGACTGGGAATTTTAATATTTCCAACCATATTTCTGATTTACGGTTAAGAAATCCTAACCGAAACCCCAACCTTTGTTGTTGTTTTTTTCGTGATCATCAGAATTGCTAACGGTTAGGATTTTCTAACCGTAAACAACATTTTCCAGCCGTAAGTTTTAATTGTCCAAACCGTAAACCAAATTACGGTTAGAAAATCCTATTTTCTAAGACGTAAAGTATATTTACGGTTGGGAAATTAAGAACTCCCAACCGAAAACAGTTTCAATTTTTTTTTATTTTTTTTTTAACTCTAATTTTAATCGAATCGAAGCTTTTTGGCAATCAAAAGCAAAGATAAATGATGGGTTTTCTTAGTTTTTTCTTTTTATGATATCGATGCGATGGAGAAGAAGAAAAGAGGAAGAATAATGATACATTTAAGTTTATTTTATGATTATCATCTTCATCACGATGATATTATGATCATCATGTTCATCATGATATATGATTAAAAGGAGGAGAAGAATGAGAAGATAATTGATTAAAAAGTTAGATTTGGATTTATTTAAGGGTAAGGGTATTTTTGAAATTTTACATAAATTAGGTCTCCCCTATCACGTTTTGGTTGCAATTAGTAATTTAAGCCCCAAAGCCTCAATAATAGGATTCATTAATTAACAGCTTTAACCAAGGGGTTTAGGTTTCTTTGTTTGAATCTGTAATTTTCAGCAAGTTAACATTGTTTTTTTTTTCCTGTTAATCTTTCCAACTTAGGAACGATAATGTTTGAATGTTTTATATGCTATGTGCAGAAAGATCTTAGGAACGACTTGAATGTTTAAGTTTTGACAACACCAAAAATTTGCATTAAAATAATTAGACAAAAATTATGTAAAAGGGAACAACAACAACAAAAAATGATAACTTGCTTAGTGAGTTTTGAATGTGTGAATGAAAAAAAATGCTATACCCTTGTTTAGATTTTCAAAGGTGTAAATGAAAAAAATGCTACATCTATGTTGTAAAAGGCGAGCGCCTTGGCGCCAAAACAAACATGTTAATGTAGTTTTTCATTTTTTTCCTCCACGCCTAGGCGAGCCTTAGACGCCTTAGGCGCTAGGTTTGGCGCCTCGCCTCGCATAGCGCCTAATACAACATAGTGCTCTATCACTAAAAAAGATACCGTTGCTTCCTGGGTTGCAGAGAATACTATTAAAAAAACAATTTTTTTGTTGGATAAACTTCTTCAAGCTCATGTGAAATTTATAAACATAGAATACTATTATAATGCTGCAGCGGACTCAGTTGCAAAAGAAACAAGGATCAGAAGACTTCATCATATGACAACGCACTTGTGTCAACGAGTGCAAAAAGAGAGTATTACTTCTAATATCTTTGATGAAAATAAAATTGTAAATCTTTTCTATCACATTGTTTGATTTTCCATTTAAAAAAAAAATGAAAAAAATGCCATACTAAGGCCTCTTCCTATGCACATGCCAAAAAGTGGTGCCAAACCAGAAATTTTCAAAACTTCAATCACCACAGGGCGATACAATGGTTACTATATGCAGAAGTTTATGGGGAACATCTACTAAAGATATTACTCATTTATTCTCAATTTTTCATGCAATGAAGAAAGGGATATTATTATGAATATGACGCAATCATGAAGATGAGAGAAATATGATGCTTGAGAGAGAGCATTTTCGAGAACTATCGAGGGAGGAATTTTAGAGAGCTCGGTAGTCAGACTCAGTGAAAAAGATTATTGAAGAAGTGGAACCTCAAGTCAGTTTGAGAGACTATCCAGAACAAAAAGACTATAAGGAGAGAGACGAATGAGAGTTGGATTTATTGATGATTAATCATTTTGACAAGAAAAGAAAGACAAATATTAAGGGAGAATGAGAGAGAGAGAATCGATTGATGCATTGGGTATGGCATGGACTTCGGAGAGTCAATATAAAATATCTTTTGATGTCTTAGGGTTCACAAAAAAATATGCTGTTTTATTTTTGACAAGGTCCTCGTAAAAAATATATTCGGATTGGATTAACTATGATGATGAAGAGAAGATTGCACCGTAATTTGTATGGGTTAAGAGATTTTCTAATTAATTTTGAATTATTTCATCAAACTCATTTCAGTTCCATCATCATCATCTTCTTCATCACGGTTGTTAGTAAAAGTTGCTTTTCTGAGATTTGAAACTTGAAGAATGTTATGCTTGTCTCAAAGTGGAATTTTTCTTGAGAAAAAGACTTTTCTTACTCTCCCGGTTTTGAATTTTTCCTAGATGGTCTTTTGATAATCCCGAGTTTTCCCTTAGTATTACCATCAATATAATTATTGAAAACTACGTTGGAATTTTAGGGGTAGGTGAAGAATTTGATGACCTTGTGAAAATGGTGAAGAATTTGGTGTTGAGGGAGAAGAATTAATGGTGACTTTTCGGAGTACTACTTGATTATTTGCTAAGTAATCGGGATTATATTTGTTCAAACCCTTCAAAATATGATAACAAGAAAGCAATTTATTTACCAGAATGAACCTCTCTTTCAAAATCAACATCGGTCGACCATACAATGAAGTGTTCTCGACAATCCTTTTCATCACGACCATTGATGTTCATGGTTTGTTCTTCATATTTTTGAAATATATTATCCCACATGGTGTTACCAAGCATTCATCTTCTATCATGGTGTATTTTGCACCACGGACTCGATTCTTCTTACCTTTGCCTTTGCCTTGAGTTTGTGCTTGTGAACCCATTTTACAAGAAAATATAATTGTATAGGAGTTGTGATAGTTTTAGATTTGAAAAAGATTGAGAAATAAAGAAATTCTAGAGAGTTTTAGAATTTCTGGTGTGAGTTGGCGTTAGATGAAGAGTCGAATTTGATTTTTCATTCGAACATCTACGCGGTTTCATGCAGACGCAATCATAAGAGAGATATGAGAGAGAGCATTTTTTTTTAATTACTGATTGAGGAATTTTAAACGGCAACTTTTGATGCAAAAATACACAAGGAAATATATTTGCATTTTGTGTCTTCCCATACAAGCACGAGGAGATGAATACATTTGCCGATTTGCGCATTCCAAACATATCTTGGATTTGGAATTAGATTTTGAACTGTTGTGCTATTACAAACAAATATATACTCCGACAAGACATTACGCGCCTAACTGTTGAAGCCTTGAAGGCCACTTGTTAGGATGGTTAGCACTCGGCAGCAGGTGTGGGGGAAGGAGTAATAGGAATGGGTACGTAAAATTTCATTGCCCACCCACCATACTACAAGCTGGACAGGGGAGGAAAATGGGCTTGAGAGCCCATTTTATGAACAAATAATGTCCAAACAAATGCTAAGATGAACCTTCATGGCTAAATTCTAACCCTATTTTTGGCACCAATGCACAACTACAATTCTAACCTAATCCGAGACTTGGATTAGTAGATCTAATATTGAAAACAAACTTGAGATGGCAAAACTTGTGGGTTCAACCGAACAATTCTCTAACACAACTTTATTATGCTTTGTTACAATGAAAATTCACTCTACTCACTAGTTGTTATATAGAAACGCGGTATTGTTACCTTCTCCAAAATTCAATTGTACCGCAACTTTGAAGCAATACCACGGTGATATATTCTCCCCCTAATCAATACTTACATCTTTTACAAAATAGGTAAAACCTATAGATTATAATCTACTCCCACTTACATAAAGCTCTGAGAAGCCATATGTTGTAGTAAGATACTACTTCATAATTCTCCCTCTTTTTGTCAACAAAATTGGTAAGGCGAAAAACATAGATCATAATGAATTAAACAAAAGAGTATTAAGACTAGAAACACATACCATCTTTTAATTTAGATGATTTCATCAAGAAAACTCGGTGTTTCATCAAGGAGGTATATGCGTACAAGCATCTCCTACAAACCCGTATCTACTCTCCCCACAAAGATATGTCAATTAAGCACAAGTTCAAAAGGACTCCCCCACCCCGATCCCCTACCATTGGATGTCATTCCCAAGAGAACAACACAAATAAATTTACAAGTAAAGGATTTAACAAATTCACAAGCAAATTTGTATCCATCATCATCAAAAGTTTACTCCTCTTAGTCTATTAAGAACGTAAGAGTTAAGAGCTAGCTTAACTTTTGAAGAAAAATCATCATGAGATGGTGTTCTAATCATATGAATATGATAACAAAGAATAATAACTCAAGGAAGTCAAGCAATACACAAGAATAATTATGAGGTGCAAGTATTGCGATCATCTTATCTAAGATACAATCTTGTAAAAAACATACAAGATTTGATTTACACTTAGAAGGAAGAATCAATCTTTTTGCAAGGATTTACACCAAGAATGGCTACCAAAAGCCTGTAAAAAGATATCCTTAACAAAAAAAGAAGATGCACATATAAGTCAATAAGATATGTTCACAATCGGACCAAGAAGGTTGTGAACATTCAAGCAATAATCGTGTTCAATATCAGTCAAGACTAAACAAAATCCACAAATACATAATGATTTAGTGAATAAAGTTGTCTTATAAGTGTCCATGACAGTCATAGCAATACTAAACATATTTAAAAAAAATAAATTTTTGAGCATCTGCTAATATTCTGCTGGGACCGTTGGTAGAACTGTTTGTGAACCATGAGGTTTGTTTACGAGTCAGGGTGTTACGGTTCGTGAACCGGGTTCGCCAACCCTACTAGACTACCAAACTCAGTTGACCGGAGTTCGTGAACCGGATTCGCCAATTGCTAGCCTATTATACCAACTTCAAAATTTAGTTCCCCATGATTTGTGAAACGGGTTCGTGAACTGTCCCCAACTGAATTTACAGTTTGCGAACTAGTTTTCCAACCTTTCTTGTATTTCTGAAACTCAGATATCTATGGTTTGCGAACTAGTTTTCCAACCTACCTTGAGAAGAAATATCATAAGTTCTTGAATTTATCTCTAATGATGTTTGAAACATTCCCAAATAATAAATCACTTATATGGGCGATTTTCAATTGATACACAAATTAATTCTCGAACAATAAATTTTTTGGAACTAATATTGTCAAAGACCTTTGAACATCTATGGATGAATCATATTTCGAGATGTTTAACAAGATAAGCTTGACTCAAAATTTCTTCTTTGCAAGTCACTAAAAACAAAAGTCATCGGCTTTCTTTGTTTCTTCTAACATGTATATTTAAGAACTTAAACACAAATAAAGTTAGGTGAATATGAATGATACATAAGGTATATGGATAATTAGCCGCATTGTTTGTTTATCATGAGTACTTCACCTTTGATCCATTATCTCTTCACTAATGGTGAAAGATGTAGCCGTAATTTGTAAAGCAAAAAACCCAGACCGGCCCGGAACCGGTGGAACTGCACCTGTTTTTGTACCGAACCGAGGAAGCGAGTGCAGTACCGGTCCAAAAATAGGAACCGAGGCTGAGGAGGTACAGGTACATGGTCTTGTCCAAGTCCGTGCCGTCCCGGACCAAATGTACCGAAGAATTATAGTCATTAGATTTAGGGGTAGTAAACTAATAATAGCCATTAGAATAATAAGGCGAGGCCGCTAGGGTTTCTCATTTGCTTCTTTTTTTTCCGTCTTCACAATTTTCTCTGAGAAGGAGAAGAACTCCATTAGATTTACAGGGAAGAAGAGTTTTCTTCACTTCTCAACTCCACGAAAACCACACCAGTTACACATACAAGTTACACCACCTCTCGATCCAGAAGAAGAATGAGAAAAAAAAATCAGTGATTGTGTTTCTATTGTAAGTTTTTTTGCTTTTTTTCTTCTCCAATTTTTAATCTTTAAATCGTTTGATTTGGACTACTGGGTTCCTTGATTTTTTTTTAATTTGAGCTTTATTTTGATTTTTGATGACCAATTGGTTGGAACTGGATTAATTTAATTTAGGGTTTCACAGGGTAAGTTATCACACTCCAAGGAGAAGACGAAGGGAAAGGATTCAAGAAGAAGAAGCTGATGTGAAAGGCAAGAAGAAGGCACAAAAGAAGAAGAAGAAGAAGAAGAAGAAGAAGAAGAAGAAGAAGAAGGCTATAGTGAAGAAACCTGCTCCATGTCAAGAGGACTGGATCTTTTCCAGAGGCCTTGTGAAATGTTTGAAGGTATTCTTTGATGCCACTGTTGCATTTTCAGCCTCAACTAAGGTAACAACACATACATTCTTATGGCAATTAGTTCTCATTTATGAACAACTAGTTGAGTTTAGAGATAATGTAGATGAAGATCCTTTTATTGCAACTATGGCTGCCAAAATGTTTAAGAAGTATAACAAATATTGGGGTGATTATGCAAAGATGAACTCTACAATTTTTTTTGCCATGTTGTTGGATCCTAGAGAGAAAGAAAAAGGACTAGAATTTGCTCTTGAGTATTTGATGGGAAGAAGTCTCCAAAGGTTGAACTTGTTATAAGGAGTGCATGTGTTATTGGATTTTAAGACTCTATTTGAAGAATATAAGGATGTGTATTCAGTTCATGAGGAGGTGTCAAGTACTTCTAAGCAGGGACAAGCCAAATCAGTGGCAAGTAAACCAGGGGCAGGGCCAAGTCGTATGAAAGAGTTTATGACAAGGAGTAAGAGGCATAAGAGCAACCCAGATGATGATGTGGGCAAAACAGAGTTTGATAGATATTTAATAGACAAGTTTGAAGAAGGTGAAG
This sequence comes from Papaver armeniacum, assembly GCA_023531295.1. Lineage (NCBI taxonomy): Eukaryota > Viridiplantae > Streptophyta > Magnoliopsida > Ranunculales > Papaveraceae > Papaver > Papaver armeniacum. The sequence goes on from JAJJWW010004624.1 coordinate 524,948, forward strand.
GAGAAGATGGTGATGGTGATGACTTTGACTTATTGGGTTAGTGGAAGACCAACAGTAACAAGTACAAGATACTTGGACATATGGCTAAGGACATACTAGCCATTCCTGTGCCTTTTGTTGCCTCTGAATCTGCTTTTAGCATAGGAAAGCGAGTGTTAATAACCTTGTAGAAGCTCTTTATCTAAAAGGACAGTTGAGGCATTGCTTTGCACACAAAGCTGGATAAGGAAGCCAATACAACTTGATTTTTTTATGTGACTACATACCAGATGACGATGTCGAAGTTGAAGAAGGTAACATATTCTATTCACAAATTTCTTTTTCCTTGTTACTTTTTTTAGTAATAGTTACTAACTGCCTAACTTGCCGTTACTTTTTATTGCAGAGTTACTGGGTCATATCAAAAATAATGCCACCACCAGTGCAGCCATGGAATAGATCTCCACAACCACTTCACCACCAATGCTACAACTTCAACTTCAACTAACTTTCTATTAGTTGTTAAGACAGTAATACTTAAGAATTAAGACTATTGTAGTATTGTTTGTGTTGGTCAGTGTGTGTATTTGTGTGCTACTGCTACTTGTTAGTTGTTATTTTTTTTCTTCAGATTTTCAAGACTTTTGTTGTTTGGCACTTTGGTTTGCTAGTATTATTGCTACTTGTTAGTTGTTACTTTGTTCTTTGATTGAGATATTGTTTAATATATTGAAAAACAGGTAAAACAGGTACTTAATTTGTCTGGAAAACTGACAAGAAAATCTGTCTGGAATTCTGACAGAAAGTACCGATTGATACCGGAACCGTACCTGGTACCGTACGTGTGCCGAATGGTACCGGAACCGAGGTACAAGGTACATGTACCGGTACAAAATTTTGGAACCGAGGCTATGGAGGTACAGGTACTCGGTCTCGGCAAGAACCGAGCCGAACCGTACCGTGTGCACCCTTAGTTATTATTGAAAAAGCACCAAATATTTCGTTAGGCAGTCTGTATGGACTAACTCCAATATAATTCCAAGAGAATAAACTAGACATTCAGACTCAATCAAGGAAAATATATCCAAGAGTTATATTTTTGTTTCTCAATGTAATCAGCAAATCAAACAGATAGAAATACACGAGCCTGATTATTATGAGAAACAACTTGAACGGAACCAAAGACCAATGTTCAAGTGTCAATCATTTTCAATCAACAACGAAAGGTTGAATTTACCAATTGATTGAACTACGCACAACCTCCTAGTCCAGAATTGAACACCACATTGTATTAAGCGCTATAGACTCTATCCTACTGCAAGTTAACTTCGGACTGGAATGTAGTTAATCCCTAACCAATCTCACACTGATTAAGGTACAGTCGCGTTCCTTACGCCTCTGAATCCCGGCAGGACTCTACGCAGTTGATTCCCTTAGCTGATCTCACCCACAACTAATAGTTGCTACGACCCAAAGTCGAAGACTTGATAAACAAATCTGTCTCCCACAGAAAAGTCTATTCATTAGATAAATATGTCTCCCACAGAAATACCTACGAAGTTTTTGTTCCGTCTTTTGATAAATCAAGGTGAACAGGAACCAATTGATAATCCGATCTTATAATCCCGAAGAACAACCTAGAAATATGAATCACCTCACAATAACTTAATTATATGGTAGTACAAGTTATTGTGGAATCACAAAGAATGAGACGAAGAGCTTTGTGATTACTTTTTATATCTTACCTATCGGAGATAAATGTCGAGCAAATATTAGAGAAGATAGTACTCAATACGATAAAACAAAGTAAAATCAGAAAACACAACTCTAGAGAAAATATTTAGGTCTGGTTTCAGAATCCCACTGAAGTCTTTAAGACGTTAACCTATAATGGTTCTAGGAAAAACCTAGGTTAAAGGAGAATCGACTCTAGTCGCAACTAGTATCACACAAGAGGTGTGGGGATTAGGTTTCCAGTTGCTATAGTTCTCCCTTATATAGTCTTCAAATCAGGGTTTGATAACTTTGGAACAAAATAATCAATATTCACCGTTAGATGAAACATGATTCAAGATTCAAGCTAATACCTTTCCACCGTTAGATGGTCTTTTCTTGTTACACGCAAATGAAATATACCTTCATTTAGATATGGTAACTATACCTAAACGTGTATATTGAGTTAGCTCAATAACAGTTAACCGAAGTTAGCCATATGAAGACTTTTGTATTAACCATGTTCATTTGAACACTTCTAAATTAAATGATAATTAGATGAATCTAATTGTGTTACTCATAAAGTTGTTCAATTGTTTATATTCTCATAGAAGTATACAAGACACAATTGAAGCAAAATTGGATTGATTCAAAAGAATCAGTTCATGAAAATTTTAGCCACGGTTTGCAAAGATTGCATTCCTTAATTTATAAATGCCTTTGTTCATGAGTATGAAATCATACTTAACCAATTTTAGAACTTTAACCACTTAAGTTTGCAAACGGGTACGCAAACTTAACTTCCGGACATTGGTCATAAGCCGACAGTTTGCAAACGGGTACGCAAACTTTAGCTCCGGGCCGAACTCAGTTGAAATCGTTTGTGAACGGGTACGCAAACTTGGTTCCCGAACTTCAACAGTTAAATCAGTTTGCGAACGAGTATGCAAAGTTAAGTACCCTAACTTAAATAGTTGAATAAGTTTACAAACGGGTATGCAAACTTAACTGAAAAGACGAGGGTACCCAAATATACCTCAATCTAAAACTTTTCCACCTATAAGTCCTTTCTCCGAAAGTGATTGTCTATGGACTGAGTTGAGACAATACAACTAATCGGTTCACACTTCATGTGATCGTCTATGGATATGATATCGAGACAATACAACAACAAAGTATGATTACTTGATAATAGGTTCGGAATTAACCAAACACAATAGGATTGTTATCAAGTAATTAGTAATTAACGTTTGTGTATTTTACTTCTAATTATAATAAAAACAATTATAATTTCGGAAATAGAAAAGTAAAAGATACAACAAGGTTTTGTTAACGAGGAAACCGCAAATACAGAAAAACCCCGGGACCTTGTCCGGAATTGAATACTCTCAAGATTAAGCCGATATACAAAATCTAAACCAACTTCGTATAGTTGAGACCAAGCAACTAAACCTATAGTTCACCTAGTTCTGTCTGTATCCCCGCACCTTCAACTTGCAATAAGTCACGCACTTGGAACAATTCCTTTGGTTCGTATTCCAAACAGTAAAGGAACAACAAATCCGTTAGGTAACAACTCTTTTCAAACAACGTGATATGAGTTTGACAAAAGGCTCTTCCATTTATCCCAATAAACTCCTTTGTCGGGTTCTTAGATCAATCTATTTAACAACTACCAAAGTAATTGTTTAGACTATGCAATCAATACTATGAATCACAAAGAAATATATTGATGTCGATCTACATAACTAATCAATCCAATCTATCAAAAGATAAACCGATTATAGTTGGATCCCCAGCCGACCAAGTTTTGTGCACACCAAAGATTATGAACTCAAATAAGAAATCTTCTTTGTCTTCAAATCTTCTTAGATCATCAATAAACACCTGCACACAATCAACTTGAATCTCTTGTGATCAATGACACACAAAATGGAGTCTGTTAACAATGGATTATCACAAGACGTCTTTAGATCTACAAACAGTCTAAAGATCCCCGTTGATACTTCGATCTAGTTTGAGTGAATCTTATATCGGAAGAGAAGATTCTCAAGCATAAACAAACTAGATGCAATCAAAGTTCAACAACCGTTAGTCAATCAAATCAATCGAAAACTAATAATAAACTGCAATTATCTAGTTTCTCACCAACGGTACTCGTAGAGCTTCCCAATCCCAAAGAAGTCTTTAAAACGAAAGGTCGTAAGAGATTTCGCCTAATTAGTGTACTTTCCTATCCGAATAGACGGCTCCACCAGTAACAACACAACAAGGTAGTTTTGCTGGCTCTGAGGATTAGTTTGCTAGAAATGCAAACTTCAATATTATAGACCAAGGAAGTTTGGACACCAAGGAATTTCCAAAACCGAATATTCTCAAAGATATACAATAAACACAAAATCAGTTTTCATAATTCCTGGAAATGCTCTGTCCAAATATTGACCGAAATCTCAGTAGAAAATCTCCAATTAGTAAATGCACATTACCAATTTTTATTTTCTAAAGATATGCATTTAATTGCTGGAAATTAAAAGCATATAAAACTAAAAACCTTAATTAAAAGATTCTCAATTTATTTCGATCAGGGATTCTCCTTTAGTTATTAAGGAATATCTTTGAACAATAATAGATAAGAATTACTGCACGTGTTCAAAGTATGTCGACATCTTTACTTTGTAAATCCTCTTTCATATTTACAATTTTGGAACCGATTTGCCACGCTTCCAAACGAGTTTAGAATTAGTTCATCTGAATTCCAAGAACTATGTGATTGATCAAAAACATTCAATCACCATTCATGGGTTTAACAGTTCTACCAAAACAAGTTTTGGTTCTACCTCCAAGTGGCTACTAGGATCGGTCACACTAGGTTCCATAGAATGTCTAACTAAGTACCAGGATCGGTTACCACTATTTATGGTACTTACTTGTGATCGGTTGCACAAGTTATAGGATCGGTTACACCAATAACTAAAACTTGTTAACCTACTGCAAGGATCGATTACACATCTTGTGATTAGTCCCACCAAGTACTAGGATCGGTTACCCAATGACTAGAATTGATCACACCAATTACAAATATCGATCATACCATCTCTGGTGATTACTTAAGATTGGTTTCACTAATAAAAGTCATACCGATACATAAGTCAGGCATTGTGAATAGTTTTACCAAGATACATAAACAAGTTATGAGCGGTTATACTAAACACACATATTGGTAATCCAAAGATTTGGAATGAATAACAATACCAATAAGCCTAGAGATTTCCCTTTCGATTCACAAAACAAGTTTATGAATGTAATTCCTTTAAACGAATGTAAAACATTGTTTCTTAGGACGAAATCTTCACCCATACCCATACATAATCACAATAGCATTCATACGATTATGTCGATGACTTATATACGAAGTTCAAAAGATAGGCGTTATACTTCGTATTATAATTCCTTAATACTACGTCTAACTAGAGTAATATATCCAATACACAGCTAGCATTATGTTTTCAATATAGCACGACTTGAAAGATACGTTAGGAATGAAACAGTTCAAGTCAAAATATTACTAACCTCAAGAGGAAGGATGATGTCGTCGTTGTAGCTCTTTGCTTCTTCACATTCTTCAAGTCTTCAAGTAATACTTCGTATATCCTAATAACTTTCTAGTTAACCTATACGAAGTTGACTCTAGTAAATAATCAAGAGACTCTTTAAATGAGTTTTGGTTCACTAAAATATGACAACCAAACTTGACATACCAACGCTTGGTGGGTTCAACCGAGCTATGCTCTAACAATCTCCCCCATTGTCAATTTTAGTGACAAAACTCATACATCATATGGATAAACAAATTACAAGAATTCATTATACATACGCTTGATTCAGAATTTCAACATCACAATAACATGTATACATTCAATCCACAAATGCCGTTGTTGACATTATAATAACAAAGGTAATACTCCCCCTAAAGGTAAGATAGGTAGATTTTCAATCCGCACGTATTTGTTATTCCCTTTGTAGTTATGATAACCACAAGTATCAATATTATATGTTACTTCCCCTTAGTCTATGCTTTAATCTTTCGTTAGTGTTGACGGTGGTTTTTAGATTAGGGTTAAAATCGTAAAACCCTAGTCAGACAGTGACGTCACATAACTTGAGTAATAATGTCTCCACTAAGCGCACTTATTGAACCCTTTAATATGTCTGCGAGAAAATTACCAGGGTACCTTTTTTTAATACTAATTAGGGTTTCGATAGGCCGAACCCTAATTCCCACACCACATGTGCCAATGGCATGCCGTGCCAGCCACACCTCCGCGCCAAGGCATGCCAACCATGCCAGCCGCACCACTGTGCCAATGGCAAACCATGCCAGCCACATCTTCGCGCCAAGGCATACCAACCATGCCAGCCGCACCACTGTGCCAACGGCAAACCATGCCAGCCATGTCTACCACGCCAAGGCATGCCAACCATCCTAGCCGCACCATGCGCCAATAACATGCCAAACCCTTGGCCGCACCGTGCCAAGCCAACCGCACCTAGCCTTGGCCCCAACCATGCCAAGCCAACCGCACCTAGCCTTGGCCCCAACCATGCAAGCCGCACCATGCGCCAATGGCATGCCAAACCCTTGGCCCCACCATGCCAAGCCAACCGCACCTTGCCTTGGCCCCACCATGCCAAGCCGTCCATGCTAAACCCTTGGCCCCACTATGACAAGCCATCCGCGCCATTTTTTGCCTTGGCCCCACCATGTCGGCCTTCCCCATGCGGCTACCAAAACGAAGGCGTGCGGCGATCAACGACCACCCTTCCCTCCTATATGCAAATCCTAGCCGTCCAAGGTCGCCAAACAACGCATGGTAACCTTTGGCCCAAAACCCTAGTTTTGGCCAAGCCAAACCGCGCCAAGGCATGCCATGCCACATGTGCCAATGGCATGCCAACCACCTTGCCGCGTCCCACCATGCCGGCCTTCCCTATGTGACTACCAAAACGAGGGCGTGCGATGATCAACGACCACCCTTCCATCCTAGATACGAATCCTAGCCGTCCAAGGTTGCCAAACAACGCATGGTAACCTTGGAATTCTTCCTGAGTTTTACTTTCGGGCTGTTTTTCATCTCCCGAACGAGCTCAAAACCTAAATATTCCCGCTTAGATATAGGAAATTCTTTTCCGTACACAATGGAGGGGCGGACCATCAAAATCCGAGTCCTTATGAGAATTCTACATCGATTATAGTAAAGGGCGCTAATTAGGGTTTCAACATACCAAACCCTAATTTAGACAAAGCCGCAAGCGCTTCCCTTCCAAGCCGCACACTGCTAGTGGCTCCACTCCACGTTAAAGCCATGCCACCCATGCTTTCACCAAACGAACTTCCGTCTAAGATGCAGATCTTAGCCGTCCAAGGTCACCAGCTAACGCATGGCCACCTTTGGCCCAATGCTAAAATCCTAGCCTGGCCACGCCAAAATCCTAGCCTGGTCACGCTAAAATCCTAGCCTGTTCACGCCCAAAATCCTAGCCTGGCCACGCCAAAATCCTAACCTGGCTACGACGCCTATCCTTTGGTCACGGCACCAACCTGGCTACGACGGCTATCCTTTGGTCACGACACCAACCTGGCTACGAGGCATATCCTTTGGCAACGGCACCAACTTGGCTACAAATGCCAAATCCTTTGGCCACGACACACGTAGCTACATGTTTTCCATGAAAACACTCGAGATATCAACGCATGTCAAAACTGGGGGATGCTCATTGGGTATTGGTTTGACGGTTTACAGCGTGCGGCGTACACTACGCCCGTTATAAGAAAGTGTCATAAGGATGAGGCGGTTAGTAAATACAAGGAGTAATGGTGAAACACTTTCTTTTATGGAACATCAATTCCAGGCGTTACTGGTTACCACCTCCTCCAATTTACTCACCCGTTTTCCATTTCTTAATGAGACCAGAGTATGTTTCACTTCGACTTGTATAAATGTGTCTTACCTATTTCCACCGAACAACAAGTTCAGGTCAGGAGTATACAACACTAAGAAAACATTTGCTAGCTCTCCATCTGTTAGCTTCCCACTTGCTGATACAAGTCGTAAAACAACTACTCTTCCAGAATCAACTATTCTGGTCTCAACACTTTCTTCACTTCCCTCCCCAAAACCAACCCTTCTCCTTCACTTTGTGACCGAAGCAAGTCTGGAACATCCGTTTCTTGGTTTAGGCCGGATTTGTACAGATTGATCTCTCGAATCTAAAGTACTCCCTTGCAGTACATTGTTTAGGGTTTAAATTCTTTTCTCACCCACACACTCGAAATTACCAAACTCAGCAGAAACCATTTTCACCCTCAAACAATTGGAGACCTGGTGGGAGATTGATCTTTCGGTTACAATGTCAATTTTTGACCATCGATCTCATGCTTCGACCCAGACATCAAGATGGTAGAAGCAGGCGGTCCGCTCAGGGATCGACGACTCAGTTACCAGACGACCCGATTATCAATCTTGACACGACGAGGGATGACTGGGGACTGCCTAGAGATTATAAGCGAATTATCCAACCAGGGATCGACGACTCGATTAATCAGATGAGACGACTGGGGACTTTCCACAATCACGGCGGTGCTTCCCATAAAACTCGGTCTTACACCCGGAAGGTTCCCTTTTCATCAGGAGGTCTGAAAAACCGAGTAAGTCTTACCTATACAAGATACATGGTTTGATATTTCAAGTTTTCACGGGAATGATAAAACCAATAATCATGTTATGTTTCACCCCATGTCAACTACCAACACATGGTTCCATGGTTTTCCTTGGATGTTTGCGTCACTTGCAATCGTAACCAAGACAACATCATTCCCAAAACAACCCATTCCAAAACAATTCATTCCAAAAGAATAATCCAAAACCCTCATAGATAACAGTTATCTATCAATTCAAATCAAACCATAAACCAGGCGCTTTGTTTGCCTTTCAAAAAAAAAAAAAAAAAGTCACCTACCCGTACGTGCCTACTCTGCATAATAATGATTACCCGTTACTATTCATGAGGTAGCCGACGTTACTACGGTGATATTCGAAGAGGAATTTTTTATGATAAAGTATTTCTACAAGTTTATGAAAGGCATACCCATGGCTAGGGTTTACACCAGTTCAGAAGAAAAATATTTCTACAGATTTATGGAAGGCATACCTATGGTTAGGGTTTGCACCAACACAAGAAAACAAGAGAACAAATTGAAAGAGAAACGTTGGAGTACATAGCTGGAATATGCTTGCCCACTTTATTGCTACCACGCTACCGCTAACACCAGGACATGATAACAAAGATACGAGATAAAAAGGGGAGCCAACCCCTTTCATAAGCATAACACTTTTTGGAATTCGAATAAGGAAAGGATTTCCTGTTTGAGCTACCTATGGAAAGAGACAACTGGGCCCGCAAGAACAACCCTCACGGTGCCCAACAGTCCGCGCCACGCCAAGCCAGCGCCGTGCCAAGCCAACAATCCGTGCCACGCCAAGCCAACGACGTGCCAAGCATCGCCGTGCCAAGCCAACAGTCCGCACCATGCCCATCCAACAGTTCGCGCCATACCAAATCTAAGCCAACGCTCACGCCAAGCCAGCGCCCATTCCAATACGATCCAGCGCTAACAGCTTGCATCTTTCCAGCGCCAGCAGCTTGCATCCTTTCCAGTACTAACAGCTTGCACCCTTCCAGTGCCATCTTATCCACTCCACAACCAGCCAAAGCAGCGCCATCCTCACCCTTCGAAACAGCGCCATGGCTCCAGCACTCCGTGATAAAAGCCGCGCCATCGCTGCACGATACACCTACGATCACCAGAACTAGAGCCGCTTCCACCACCCCAACGTTTCTTCAAGTATGATAGCTCCAACCATCACCAGAGACGCTGCTACCCACCATAAGGGAAAGATTCTGGAAGATCCAGAAGAAGCCGACCTCCTTTTACCACTGTTGATTTGATGGAAAGACAAAAAGTTCTTGTAAGGCTCAGACAGACGTGTTTATAACTCGGAAAGAGATACCTATTTTCTCAAAATACCGACGGAGCGGCCACCATAAGAGTCACGTCAACCCAAGGGGGAGCTGACAAGGAATACTTTTAACATCCGGCACAGTAACTTCAGCAGGACGTGCGTTTATAGATGAAGGGGCTCGCGTTGCTCTTGAACGCCCAGTAGAAGGGAATCAGCAATCCAATTTCATCACACGTAAAGATCAGGAATGACTTATCCAAAATCGAGGCAAAGGAAATCAGCAACCCTCCTGAATTCACATAGACCCTCTTCCCGTCATGATATGCATGATTTATGGGGACTTCGCCCACAAAATCGTGAAGTCTATGATGAAACAGTTATGTGATATTCTATATTTCTCCAAGGCGTAGCGTCAAGATATATTTGTATCCCTCAACCACACTACATCAGGAAAGTAGTTTTTTCCAGCCAGGGAATCCGTTCCCAAACCCCAACCTCTCCTGGAAAGCACGATCGATAGATGGAACTGGGGACTCCTAACCATTGTTCACTTGAGGGATGTCGAGTTTGACAGAACGCTGAGTGACGTACTCTCCGGCTTCAATATTGTAACCGTCAAGGCTCTGGGAGTTTCAAGGCGCCGTTTCGATATTCTCTCCAGAATTGGCTCCGCTTCAACGTTCTCCAGCTGCGGCTCCGCTTCAACGTTCGCTTCAACACCACTCCTTCCTGCAAAGGGTCGTGCCACCACACTCCCCATGTCAAGGATCATGATCGTAGCCAGCCAATCTTCATAGTCATGGACACCTTTTGATCCATCCCGCCAAAACTCATGACCTTGGACAGTTTGCTCGCTTACACATTCATCCAATCCTTTTACTTCCATGGATGCCCATACAATTCTAGCCAACCTACTTTGTTCTCACGACAATGTAGTCTCTTCTGATCACATCTGCTGCCGAGAACTGCTGCCGCTCATTTGTTGATACCATCCAGAGCTTCACCATAGAAACAATCACTACAAAGGTAACTCGTGCTCCTCCATATTTTAGTTTCATGTGGAAGAAGTAACAAAATCACCAGTACGAACACATGATGGTGATATCTTTATCATGGTCAATCCACCGACCATATAAGATGGAAACATGTAAACCATACTTGGGGACTGGGGATCTACACGGAATCCTTTCACTGTCAAATCTCAGAAGACACAGTCAACCAAAAAGCCATAACCACAACAAGGTCATCTACTCTTCAAGGGTGTAGCGTAAGAATATCATCACCTAGAAGACGCCTGCAACAATTTACAAGGCCGCAGTGGATCCCAAGCCTGCTCAGAAGAAATAACTTCAGAAACTAAAGAAAAGTGTGACTGGGGACTGCTCATCGCAGCCCATCCCGATGACCATCAAAGATCCATGAGATAACCCCATAGACCCGGCTGAAACATTTTCCTGAAGAAGCATAGGGAGCCACGATAAACAACATAACTCTCTCATCTTTACCACTTTACTATCCAGAGTATTTCATCCATGTGATATTCTGAGCATCCCAGCGTCACATCCGGAAGAGTACAATAAGCTTGTATCAAATCACGCGGACGTGGATTCAAGGCGATGCAATGAAAGTAGGCTACACATGGGGACTACCAGCACGGGGCGCTTTCACCCCCTCAACCAGGTTATTTCTGATTTCAACATCATCACTGTCGAAGTTTTACGAGCCGCAGGAATTTCTCAACACGAAGCCGTACATGTGCATCGAAGACTCCAAAAGCACGCCACAGAGATACATTCACATGTTCGGCCGTGCCATCGGAACTAACAGAAATATAACTGGGGACTGCTCACCGCATCCCATTCCATACGATAGTCCAAGATTCATAAGATGGTTCAAAGGATGTCTCTTGGAACAAAGTCCTTCAAGACTTGATAGCAGCACGTCGGCAACGAAACGTCTCCCAACTCATCTATTTCATCCAGTGGCTCCGGAAGATTTCGACTATACAAGCATCCACAGTATACTATCATCGTGATCAGAAGGTCCAGGCACTGAACAACCTAAAATCAAGGATGGACCGACAACGCAACCACATCCATCCGTCCCAAGAATGCAACGGAGTTTGGTAAATTTTGGAATCCACTGGAGAGACACTGCAGACGAAAGCACGGATCCGGACGAGCAACATAAAATAGAAGAAGGTCAATACCTCTTTTCATACGGACGGAGTTTCTAGAGTTTGCACAGAATAAAGTTTCCTTCTTGCTCCATGAACGGGAATAGATGACTCGGCGCGACTATGCTACCCCGGGCCCGCAACATCCCTCCTGAATTCTTCCTGGGTTTCACTGTCGGGCCGTTTTCACCTCCTAAACGAGCTCAAAACCTAAATATTCCCGCGAAGGAAGATAGGAAATTCTTTTCCAATTAAAATGGAGGGGCGGACCATCAAAATCCGAGTTCGTACGAGAATTCTACAACGATTCTAGTAAGGGGCGCTAATTAGGGGTTCAACATGCTAAACCCTAATTTAGACAAAGTTGTCATTATCACACGGAACTGAAGCAAGTTGTTATCTTCCCGAAGCCAGTCGTCACCTTCCCACGGAACTGAAGCAAGTTGTTATCTTCCCGAAGCCATCGTCACCTTCCCACGAAACTGAAGCCAGCCGTCATCCTTCCGAGGAACTCAAGATAGCTCCACTCCAAGACGCGCAACGCAAGCGGCTCCATTCCAAGCCGACCAATACTGACGGCTCCATTCTAAGCCGACCGATGCTGACGGCTCCATTCCAAGACGACCAATGCTGACGGCTTCATCTAAGCCGACCGATGCTGATGGATCCATTCCAAGCCGACCGATGCTAACGGCTCCATTCCAAGCCGACCAATACTGACGGATCCATTCCAAGTCGGCGATGTCCGACGGCTCCATTCCAAGCCAATACAATGCCTACGGCTCCATTCAAGCCGCACAAAACCTACGGCTCCTATTCCGAGACGAGCAATGCCAATAACTCGCTAAGCCAGCACCTCCGCGTTCCCTAGTCCATCCAAGATGATGCGTGACCAAGCCAAGACGACAGTCTACATCTCACCACTTCACGGTCTAGCCAGCAACACCACAAGTACAATTCATGCAAAGCCGCCAACACGGGAAGCACAAAATCTCTTTACCTCTCGAAAAAGGTTAGACGGATCTTCCTGACCATCTTGCATGATTTACGTTTCGATTATGTCCTTGTTTGTCACCATCTTATGCTTACCTCGCAACAATGCCCTTGTTCTGAGCTAAGCAGGGGACTTAATGTTGATCGTGGTTTTTAGCTTAGGGTTAAAATCGTAAAACCCTAGTCAGACAGTGATGTCACAGAATTTGAGTAATAATATCTCCACTAAGCGCACTTATTGAACCCTTTAATATGTGTGAGAAAATTACAGTGGTACCTTTTTTTAATACTAATTAGGGTTTCGATAGGCCGAACCCTAATTCCCACACCACATGTGCTAATGGCATGTCGTGCCAGCCACACCTCCGCGCCAAGGCATGCCAACCATGCCAGACGCACCACTGTGCCAATGGAAAACCATGCCAGCCACATCTCCGCGCCAAGGCATACCAACCATGCCAGCCGCACCACTGTGCCAATGGCAAACCATGCCATCCATGTCTACCACGCCAAGGCATGCCAAACATGCTAGCTGCACCATGCGCCAATGACATGCCAAACCCTTGGCCCCACCATGCCAAGCCAACCGCATCTAGCCTTGGCCCCAACCATGTTAGCCGCACCATGCGCCAATGGCATGCCAAACCCTTGGCCCCACCATGCCAAGCCAACCGCACCTTGCCTTGGCCCCACCATGCCAAGCCATCCATGCTAAACCCTTGGCCCCACTATGCCAATCCATCCGTGCCATTTTTTGCCTTGGCCCCACCATGCCGGCCTTCCCCATGCGGCTACCAAAACGAAGGCGTGCGGCGATCAACGGCCACCCTTCCCTCCTAGATTCAAATCCTAGCCGTCTAAGGTCGCCAAACAACGCATGGTAACCTTTGGCCCAAAACCCTAGTTTTGGCCACGCCAAACCGCGCCAAGGCATGCCATGCCACATGTGCCAATGGCATGCCAACCACCTTGCCGCGTCCCACCATGCTGGCCTTCCCTCTGCGGCTACCAAAACGAGGTCGTGCGACGATCAACGGCCACCCTTCCATCCTAGATACGAATCCTAGCCGTCCAAGGTTGCCAAACAACGCATGGTAACCTTGGAATTCTTTTCGGGCTGTTTTTCATCTCCCGAACGAGCTCAAAACTTAAATATTCTCACTAAGGGAGATATGAAATTCTTTTCCGTACAGAATGGAGGGGCGGACTATCAAAATCCGAGTCCGTATGAGAATTCTACAGCGATTATAGTAAAGGGCGCTAATTAGGGTTTCAGCATACCAAACCCTAATTTAGACAAAGCCGCAAGCGCTTCCCTTCCAAGCCGCACACTGCTAGTGGCTCCACTCCACGTTAAAGCCATGATTTCACCAAACGAAGGGTTGCAACGATCAACGGCCACCCTTCCGTCTAAGATGCAGATCTTAGCCGTCCAAGGTCACCAGCTAACGCATGGCCACCTTTGGCCCAACGCTAAAATCCTAGCCTGACCACGCCAAAATCCTAGCCTGGTCACGCCAAAATCCTAGCCTGGCCATGCCAAAATCCTAGTCTGGCCACGCCAAAATCCTAGCCCGGTCACGTCAAAATCCTAGCCTGGTCACGCCAAAATCCTAGCCTGGTCACGCCCAAAATCCTAGCCTGGCCACGCCAAAATGCTAACCTGGCTATGACGCCTATCCTTTGGTCTCGGCACCAACCTGGCTACGACGCCTATCCTTTGGTCACGGCACCAACCTGGCTACGACGCCTATCCTTTGGTCACGACACCAACTTGGCTACAAACGCCAAATCCTTTGGCCACGACACACGTAGATACATGTTTTCCACGAAAACACTCGAGACATCAACGCATGTCACAAACTGGGGGATGCTCATTGGGTATTGGTTTGGCGGTTTACACTGTGCGGCGTACACTACGCCCGTTATAAGAAAGTATCATAAGGATGAGGCGGTTAGTAAATACAGGGAGTAATGGTGAAACGCTTTCTTTTATGGAACATCAATTCCAGGCGTTACCGGTTACCACCTCTTCCCATTTACTCACCCGTTTTCCATTTCTTAATGAGACCAGAGTACGTTTCACTTCGACTTGTATAAATGGGTCTTACCTATTTCCACCGAACATCAAGTTCAGGTCAGGAGCATACAACACTCAGAAAACATTTGCTAGCTCTCCATCTGTTAGCTTCCCACTTTCTGATACAAGTCGTAAAACAACTACTCTTCCAGAATCAACTATTCTGGTCTCAACACTTTCTTCGCTTCCCTCCCCAAAACCAACCCTTCTCCTTCACTTTGTGACCGAAGCAAGTCTGGAACGGCCATTTCTTGGTTTAGGCCGGATTTGTACATATTGATCTCTCGAATCTAAAGTACTCCCTTGCAGTACATTGTTTAGGGTTTAAATTTGTTTCTCACCCACACACTCGAAATTACCAAAATCAGCAGAAACCGTTTTCACCCTCAAACAGTTAGATATAACGTTTAAGCACCATTTTCCTTTCCTTAGTGATACCAAATCACTTGTTTACTCCATATATTTCTCCCCCTTTTTGTCACAAAATGACAAAGGTACGAGCAAATAAGAGACAAACCGAAAGGATCATACAAATCTCAAAAGACTTGCAACCTATAAGAGTTAAGCACGAGGGTTCCACACACCATTTTAGATAACCAATATCAAAACCGATACTACAAAGTAATTTTGTTTTGATATGTTACCAAGGAAACAATTGCCCGAAGCAATTTTCCCTAATATTTTAGCAAATTAAAAATTAACTAAGCACCTTAGTTCTTTAGCTAAACCGATTGTACAAATACAATCGCTTGTTTGATAAGACCAAAATAAAGATCAGAATTAACTCTATTTTTCTCATCAGGTTCTAATTATTCGAACAATAACTTAGACCTTTCACTTTAAACAAGACAAGTAATAGGTTAATAAACTAGTATTTCTTGTTAAGGCATTCGATTAGACTTGAATAACCGAATCCTACACTTTGATAAGTCTAACTAAGATCAGAATTAACTTAGTTTCTCTTATCCGGAATCGAATTGGACTAAACAAATGATCCCGAAAACTTTTGTTAAGCCATAAACAATTCATACAAACCAAATAAATCAACTTGCATAATCATTTATCTCAATCGGAAGCAATTGAAACAACATCGACATTAAAGCACCGCAATTGCACCGTAATTTCGTTAAGCCTAAACAATTGATACCAGACAATAAAGATAGATAACAATAGTTTTTCTTAACCGGAAACAATTGAATCACACACACACATCCATACATACATAATGGAATAAACATCAATTGTACCAAAATTTTGTTAAGCAAAAGCAAAATATATGAAATAAAATCAGGCTTTTCTTAAACAGGAAAACGATTAACTAACAAATTCGTTACCTCAAATTTCGCATCCTCTTCTCCCCTTAAGATATGTTATTAAGCGCAAGTTCAAGTTAGAACTCTCCCCCATTAATGTTGTCATCCTCTCGCAAGAACAACAACAACAGCAACCTTTACCAGAGAAAGGTTGAATCGGTTTTAACTAATGCAAAAAGCAAAAGTTGAATACCCGAAACACATATGCTTTTATGCTAAACCAAAAACGATTCAACATATTGTGACTTTTTCACACATGAGTTTCAATCGGAACCCCTTATGATCCTTTGTTAAAGCCTACCAACATGGGCTAGAACATAATCCCGCTAAACTAAAAAGTCACCCAAACCATAAGGGTTCACACCATATGAGATCGAATATTAAGGTAATGAAACCGAAATCAAACATCCCATAAATCCAATTTGCAATACACCCTAAATATTCAACAGAAAATCACGTATTTCTATTACCTCAATCTTGTAGGGAATTGAATTACGAAACCAATGCAAAAAGAATGAGGTCATTCCGTGTTCGGACGAAGAAGTTATAGGTAAAACAGTTTTACACTTCTTCGTATGAACCAATCACTAGGACCGGTTACAACATGAATCCATACACGAAACCTTTTTAAACATAACTTTTGCATACGATGTCCGAATTCAGTGATTTTTGGCTCGTTTTAACCATGTAAACAAGAGCTACACATATATGATCAGTAGATATCAACATCATAAAGTCCAAATTACCGTTTCTATCAAAAGTTCAAATATAGATAGAGAAGGTATGAGTATAGAAGAAAAGAATTCTCCCTAAAGATGTTAATTAGTCATATAATAACCGATAGATCATGTGCTCAGTTTTAGGTGCTTCCTCACCTTTCATAAGATTGAGCACAAAGGTGAGTATGCACATTTTAACACAACTAGGTTGTGTTGAGTTGATCCTTGTCTTGTTCGTCACGAGTGACTAAGATAGAATCATCATTTTTGACCTCTTGCTCGGTTTGTTTTCTTTTGTTCCATCTCTGGTTTTTCTTCTTTGACTTGTGATGAAGAGTGTCATTATCACAACGTTCACTAGTACAAGAGATTTCAGACATTTAGTCTTTCTTTAGTCTTTCAAGCAAACTTTTGTAATTATTGTCACCAACAATTAATAGCTGAGAGTCATTCTTGTGACTAACTTTTGGTCCCTTTTTGGCTATGGAGGATTTTGGGACCCATTTAGAGGAGGGTTTTGCGGGAACAACTTTCTCCTTCATACAATTATGATAATTTCCCTTTTGGATATTTTGCGAAACATTCTTTCTCCAATTTGGAACATCGGATCTTGTCTTCATATTTGCAAAGTCATCTCTTTTCTTATAGTAGGGTCTTTTATGAGATGTCCTTGACGAGCGACGGGCAAAACTTGAACTATCATTATAATAATTCTTTTGCCTAAACTTTGGACAATAGCGATCCGAGTTCCTTTGGGGAGCAATCTTAGCCAATTCGTTTGATACAAAAGAAAGTGCATCTTGCATCTTACGAACTTTGCATCCCCATTGCAAATGCCCTTTATTACCACAATAATAACAATGCTTAGTAACATACGAAGACTGAGTTTTAATGTTACCTTTTTGTGGATCCTTTTGCATTGGAGCTCGACGAGTTTTGTTCTTCTTCTTCTTATCTTTGTTCAACGTTGTTGCTTTCTTGACATTTGCAGAAATGCCTTCTTTGATTACTGCTGGTTGAACACTATTCTTAGGCTTGACAGACTTTTCTTCTCTGGTTGAGAAGAATTTGTAGCTTTAACAAATTTTATCTCATTGTTATTGTTGGAAGCATATGATTCCTTAAATCCTAATCCCCGTGTATCACCATGATATCTTCCTTCTTCTAACAATGAGGATAAATTGTTTGTGCTATTGTAGTTGCAGGAAATCCTACACTACACCCCTCACAAGAATCCACACAATCAAACCATTTTTAAGATGAACAATTATAATTTTTTATTGATTAATCTCTTTGAATGTTTACAAGATGAAAGGAAAATGAGCTAAAGAATTACAATCACTCTAAACTTTCTCTCTCTTAATGACTTGCCCAACACTCGGAAAAAGATCTCTCTCTCAATAGGCATGTTCGACTCTTTATATAGTGGTATTACATAATGGATGACAGCTAAGCTGTCCTTTATTTTCGGGAATGACTTGCGAAATATCGCAAGTGTACAAATATATAATCTCGCAACACTCTTAGGTCTCGCTAGGTCTTCACCTCTTTCTCGTGTTTTGGCTGTCGTCATCCATTGCGTCATTTATATTACTCGTCTGTGACGCCTTCGCTATGTGTCGTTTATGGATTTCGCAGAGATGTTGGTGTTGCGATATTCTGAGGGTAAATTTATTAAATACCCTTAGTTTTGCCACCCAATAAATATACCCTTATACAACAATATAAATACCCCTATCATTTAAATACCTTATCCATTAAAAAATAGATTACCTTAATACCCTCACTTACAATATTATTTTCCATTTAAAAATTTTATCCATTAAAAAATAGATTTTTCTATTATTTCATTTCACCACCACCAACAGCACCGCCGCCACCAATCCGCCACCACCACCACTCCACCACCACCACCACCACCACCACCAACACTTACTAAATACAACCACCAATAACATTCCACCACCGCCACCACCACTCCACCACCACTTACTAAATACAACCACCACCGCCGCCGCCGTCAATATTAGGTGTCAACAACTGAAGTTGATCCAAAAAATCAAAAGTTCAAAAATATTTGTCAAATTTGGTTGTTGATTCCATTTTTCTATTGTTGATACACAAACATTGGTTGTTGACTTCCTAAACTAAGGTCAATTTCTATTGTTGATACAAAAATATTGGTTGTTGATTCCATTTTTCCATTGTTGATACACAAACATTGGTTGTTGACTCCCTAAACTAAGATCAATTTCTATTGTTGATACACAAATATTTGTTGTTGACTCCTTACACTAAGATCAATTTCTGTTGTTGATACACAAATTTGGTTGTTGATTCCATTTTTCTATTGTTGATACACAAACATTGGTTGTTGACTCCCTAAACTAAGGTCAATTTCTATTATTTGTACACAAATATTTGTTGTTGACTCCTTACACTAAGATCAATTTATATTGTTGATACACAAGTTTGGTTGTTGATTCCATTTTTCCATTGTTGATACACAAACATTGGTTGTTGACTCCCTAAACTAAGGTCAATTTCTATTGTTGATACACAAATATTTGTTGTTGACTCCTTACACTAAGATCAATTTCTATTGTTGATACACAAATATTGGTTGTTGATTCCATTTTTCCATTGTTGATACAAAAACATTGGTTGTTGACTTCCTAAACTAAGGTCAATTTCTATTGTTGATACACAAATATTTGTTGTTGACTCCTTACACTAAGATCAATTTCTATTGTTAATGCGTGAGTGTCTTACTACATATCAAAGGCTCCCCCGTTTCTGGAAATGTAATAGAAAGCTAATAGATTCATTGTAAATTAATGTAAGAGATAGGGTTTACCTTTCTGTCAGCTGAAAACAAGACAACAACAACCACCGCCGCTCCATTACTGCAACTCCTCCATCACCAACTCTTGTACCACTACCATAAACCAATCCCACCTCCTCCACCACTGCCAATGACAATTACACCAGTTTGACAAGTACCATTACCAGCTTCAAGGGTAAGTGCAGGCCAACGTAAAACTCCATCCAGAATTATTAGCCTGTACAGAGACGACGAAAACAGGTCAGAAATGAAACATTTACATTAGTCACTAACAATTAGACTCCTGACAACTTAAACTACCAGGAGGCTTTTCACTCCAGTACACTATTCCAAAATCTTCAAAATTGCTGATACATAATGCAAAAGCAAACCAGAACTGTAGAGTTTTTAAGAAGTATCACGGACTAGAATTACATTATCATGTATAGAATGCATTAGAGACAACGCCATACATCTAGAGTTCAATAATATACTAGAATAATTACTGGAGTCTCCACATGTTATATGCGGTGTTCAACAACAAAAGGCACCCTGTCATCCCGGTATAGGCGTAAGCATGTTTCATAATTACGCAATAATGGCTTCTTTGAATGTTACAAAGCCGAGAGTTATAAAGTAATAACATGAAATGATGCTAGTCATAGAATTGGATCATTGCGTCATCAAATGATGCTAGTCATAGTTACGGTACACTTTTCTTTTCGCCGTACTTGTACGCTTCGTAGTTTCGCACAAATGATTATTATAATTTTATATCAACTGCAAAGCTAGCCCACATTAACTCAACATATAAACCCTTTACACACAGGAGATAAGTAATGTCCAAGATTAAAGTTCTTCTGATTCATATTGACAAACGGGCATATTAACATGAATAGTACAACTAAGTGGAGAAAAATGAAAATAAAAAAACAAAAAAATGAAGTGAACCATACCTGCTGCTAGGAGCTTTCTTTACATATCATTTGTCTAAAAAAATTTAGTGCAGTTGAGGGTAACAACCTTGATTTGAATGATCAAAAGTAAAATGAATACATAATAACTCATCTGCATTTGATCACAAACGTCAATATACAAAATCAAGACTAAAACACAAAAAATCAGATTATAACAAGATATCACCACCACCACGATGTCCCAACCACAATCACAACTAATCTCCACCATAATCAAACTCAAACTCCACCACCAGCATCACTAGAACAACCAGAACCACCAATATTTATTAAAAAAAATACCACCAACCCCAAAAACAACACCAACACCACTGAATTTATTAACCCAAAGACTAATACCAACACACACCGCCGCCGCCACACCACCGCCGCTGCACCACTGAATTTGGTCAATTGATGATACATACCATTACTATTGAAATCCAACAATTTTCAATATCAACAATTTACAAAAACTTAATCTATACTAACTGAGTTACACCGACTTATGAGAGATCCATATTAAATGGAGATTGTTAGGGTTTCGGATACAAACCTGATCCATCGCTCTCTGAAATTCGTCTGGTTTTAATTCTCTATTTCTCTATTTTAATTTGAACGGATGCCGCTGGTGATGCTTAATTTCAAACAATCGAAGATCTATATATCTCTCTCTCAAATCTCTTTATCCCTCTCTTAGAAGAGCAATTGGGTACAAAAACGCAGATACTGACGGACATGACGAAGGTGGTGATGTTGGTTGTGGTGGAGGCGATTGAAATGGTAATGGAAGTGGTGGTGGAGGCGATGTAGATGACGGTGGCTGGAGCGATGAAATTTCTCTGAGATCGAAGAAGTAAACAAGAACCGAAGTAAGAGAGGAAGGTTAAAGTAGGAACTTTGAAAATTATGATCGCAGATAAAATTTCAATTATGCCATTGGGGGCATTTATAAAATCTGTTAGGGATATTTATGAAGGCCCGTTGAAAATAGGGGCAGTTATTTAATTTCCACATATTCTGATCCTACATCTTGCCTCTTCTCATGTCTTCTCTGCGAAGAAGAGAACGTCATGAAAATTAGTATTTTCAAAATGCCGCAGCCGTTCGTTTCTTTCCTTTGTTTATCTACCGACAAGCTTTCGTAAATCCAGTATAACCGCTTACACGTGTTGCATATTCCCCTTTTTACCGGCAAATTAAATGCTGACCGGTCATCCTTTTCTTGTCTATTTAAGAAGTGATCTATCAAGGATATCTTTCTTTTCTTTTACTTCATCTTCTTCATCTCTGCATTCTCTGTGAGTTTTTTTTTTTGTCGTCTGCAACTTTTTGTTGTTGTTCATCTTGCTGTAAATCTTCCCTGCTAATGTTCTTATGGAGCCATCAAGGTTTGTAGATCATACTTCACGTGATCCATTTGAACTCTTCTACTGAGATTACTTTATTTGATTTTGTTCATCTCTCATTAATTCCCTTATTGTTTTTGTTTTAGTAAGAACGTCCCTGTTACCAAATTCACAGTCCAAAATCCTAAAATATCCAAGGGTTCGCAACCAAAATCCGTTGCACACAAGAGGAAGCTTGCGAATAGCAAGGTATTAAGAAACATTTACTCTTCTAATAACAATATTGTTGCCTCTGTTTCTTATTTAACTTGTGATTCGCAGGATGACAAAGACGTCGATAGATCCCCCAAGAAATTTCGTCGTTCTAAAAATGTTGAAACTTTTGTTCCATTTCCTATATTTAAGCTTACAACTCCTCATGCGATATCATCGCAAGATAAATCTACCCTTGCTGTCTGCGAAAATGTCGTTGCTGATCCTCCTCCTATGTCTGAGTTTTCCATAGATGAAGTTCCTCATGGTAGTCCTGTTGTGAATGAGTCATTTTATTCTCCTACTATTGATGCCTCTGCCTTTCCCACAGTCATTAACCTTCATCGGATTCCGCCTTCGCATGACATTCCTGCGACGAAAGACGATTTGATTCTCCCCTCTTCTGCCGTCACTACCTCTTCATCCGAGTCTATCCCTCTTACTAAGGAAAATTTGGAGGGAATAGACGTGGCTTTCAAAGTTTTATCGAATATCATGAATGACGTCAAGAAGACCTCCGTCGATCCTATCAAGTCTAATGTCTGCGAGATTTTGAGTAAGTACTTTGGTTCTGACAGAATTTCGCAAACATCTTTAGAGCAAGAAGTTAAAATTTTGAAGAACAATCTCCAAGCCATGACTGCAAAATGTGACACTCTCCTTCTTGAGAATCAAAAACTTCAAAATGTCTCACTGGATCGTGATAATCTTCGCAAGAAGAACGAAGAATTAAAAGGTATCACTCCCCTCCCCTTTCTCAATTTTTTTTTTTTTTTTTAATCTTCAAGCCCTTGTTCGCCCTTCAAGCTTTGAACCAGAAGCGAAAAATGGAGATATATCAATTGGAATCTGTTGTTGAAGAAACTAGAATGGATATGGACGTTTGGATGGAGCAATATAACCAATTAGATAATCTTCATACATATTCTGTTGATCAGATAGATAATCTTTCTAAAGAAAATGCTGACTTAGTTCAGAAGCAGGGCTCATTAAGTAGCGAATTATCTCGCCTCTCTTATTCTTTAACTACAGCTAATTTGGAGTTGGAAACTTTATCAGATGAAAATGGAACTCTTTCTCAAGAGAAGCGAGCTCTGTTAAACAAGGTGGCGATTTCCTCGCAACAACTTGACGTCTGTCAAAAAATATGTAAAGAACAAGAACGATCTCTCTGTTCGCTGAGAAGTAAACTCGAAGAAGTTACTGTTGAGAGGGATAAACTTATCCAAGGTAGAATAACTTTAAGTGTAAAAACAAGCCAACTCAAGGATCAATATTCCAAGTTAGAAGAATCAATGCGTTACTTGTTTCTAACGAAAAGAGCTTGCGGTCTCGACTGAAGGGTTTGGTTGGAGATAATTTTGACAGTGCCATGAATCATTTGGAGAATAGTTGTTTGGCTTTAACCCAACTTCTTATTTCGCAAAAGGAAGGTAGTCATGATATTTGACTACCTTATTTGATTTGTTTTCTTGAATTTATTGTATTTTCCTGGCGAATTCAAAAAAAAATCTGAATTATTCTCTATACTTTTTTATTTTTGCATAATCCGAGAAAAATCTTCACTCCTCTATTTCCACTTAGAAATCCGACTATGCCAAAATTGGCAAAGAAAATGGACTGCTCGCTGCTTCTCTTGCTCGCTCTCGCGATCGGGCAGAAAGAAGATTCGACTATCTCACTTACTCTAAAGATTATAGAGAGTAGAAATCATCAGAAAGCACTCCTTCGCCAATTTCACCTCAAAGCTGAAGTTCTTGTGAATGATGTCTTATTGTCCAAATCTCTTGATCTTGTATCTGTCGAACCTCTAGAAGTAAGTGATGATGAAGTTCCTAACCCTCCTGATAGTGATTATGATTATGAAAGTGGCGAAGATTCCGCAAATGAAGAGGTGATTCCACCTAATGAAGCTGTCAGTAAGAATTTAGTTGAAGGAGGATCTGGCGAGAATGTAAGAACTGGCAAAAGTGCGGTAGTTGGTGAGGCTCATAAAATCGTTGAAGAACATCCAATATCTCCTTCTGGCGAAAAAATCGATATTGAGAATTGAACTTTTCTTGTAATTTTAATTCTTGCATTGTTACTTTTTTATGTACTTCAATCATCTTTGAGATGTATTTGCTCTTTTAATATTCTTGTTTCTTGCTTTGAAGACAATCTTTGAAGTTTAACAATCCCCATTTTGTTTTCCATTATCTTTTTGGCGATGAAAAATCTCTGTTATCTATATTCAAACTGTTTATGTAAATTTCATTGCGACAAGATCGCAGGACGTCCTTACATTTTCATGTGATGACCCATTGATCTTGCCTTATCATTTCTCTTGTGTGGTCTTATCTTGCCTTCCTAGTTAAAGGTCTTATTTTTCCACCTCTCATTGTTGCGACAAAATCGCAGGACGTCTTTACACTTTCATGTAATGACCCATTGATCTTGTCTTATCATTTCTTTAGTATTTTTGCCTCTGCAGGATATTTTTCTCGCGACAATATGACAGGCCTAAATATTCTTGTGATCGTAAATCCCCATGACATTGCCGTCTTTGCGACGAAATCACAGGACGTCATTACATTTGCATGTAATTACCCATTAATCTCGTCTTAGCTACTCTTTTGTATTTTTGCCTCTTCAGGATTGTTGCACAAATATGACAAGCCTAAATATTCTTGCGAATATAAAGTCTCATGACATTTGCGTCTTTTTTGACACTATCAGCTCCCTAATGGAGGGTGCCGCCCTTATCTTCCCCCTGGTTGCCCCTTCAAGGAGGCGTACTTCTGCCATACAAGGCTAGCTCCTCCCATCCGGTCTTAACAACAACCGGTTGTTTTCGCAGCCTCTTATCCCTTTTGCCTATAGGGCTTATGGTTACGAGACTGCACCCTAAGTGGAGTTTTCTTCGGGCCGAGTGCAACATAAGCCAAGACTTGCCGAGAATGGCCGAGACACTTCAAATGCCCCAGGCACTCTTGGCTCAACCGTGTACCTCGGCGCCTTGGTCAAATGCTGACTCCTTAGAAGAGACCCTCGGTCGTCCAACCAGGGTATAACCTTATATATATAGTTGGAAATCCAAGGTATCTCTCCTGGATGGGTGTTATTACCCCCAATCTCCATGACTCAGGTTCCAGGGGCGGTGTAACCTTTTCCCTGAGCCACGTTACAGATACCCCCTTACATGATGCACTTTAGGTACTTTGCCTCTTACGAAATTTTATTCGCGAACTAGGGTGTACGCCATGAAGGTTCGTCCCATTCTGATTTTTTTGTTAAATTTATTTTATATGTAATAGGTACCCCCTACTATGACGCCCCGAAGGTTCTTTTGCCTCTTGCGAATTTGTGTTCGCGAATTAGGGTGTACGCCATAGTAAGTTCGCCACTTTCTGATTATTTTGTTGATTCTTCTGTATATGTAAGCTCTTTTGTAATTTCGCTGATCTTTAATAACTTTTCATCATTTTCTGTGCGAAATATTCGCATGTTTTTCGAGAATAAAAATGAAATATTTAATTCTTTCTGCCTCAATCATGTATCATTCCACAATCTACTTCTTCACCATAATTTTTTATGGGTAGTATCTCTTTAAGTATAATTTATTCCATGGTCTATCGAGTCTGCGTCCCACATCTCTACCCTCAGGGTCCATCAATCTATATGCTCCTGTTCCAACTATCTCCTTGATGATATAAGGTCCATCCTATTTTTTCGCAAGCTTTCCACCACTTTCTCGCTGATATATCGGTGTTTCTCGCAGAACTAAATCGCCTGGTTGAAATTCGCGTGTTTTAACACGTTTATTATATTCTCGGGCTAATCTTCGCTGACAATTCTCCAACAAGTTTCTTGTATTTCTTTAAAGATGGTTCATTTGTAGTGTATTCTCCTTTTATTTATCGAATGACTAGCTGCGAGTCACTGGTGATTCTCACATTTTCCAACTGCATTTCTATTTTGAATTTCAAAGCATGTATTATAGCTTCATATTCCGTTTCATTATTGGTGGATGTGAATTCCAGTCTGAAGGAAAAAGCCATTTTAGTGCCTTCTGGCGAAATCAAAACAATTCCAATTCCGTTACCTTCTCCATTTGACGATCCATCTACCAACACTTCCCATCTATCTGGCTCTGTCAATAGGTCCTTTGGGTGTCCATATTCATCTTCTATATCCATCATTTCTTCCACTGCTTCATCATCTTCTAAAGGAAATTCTGCTAAAAAGTCTGCGACAATTTGTGACTTCGGTGAAGATAGTACTTCATAGTTGATTTTGTAGTGTCCTATTTGTGCATTCCATCTCTCGACTCTGGCTGATCTTTTTGAATTCTTCATTACTGATTCAATGGGTACCTTTGTCAATACCCTTACTATATGTGCTTGAAAATATATGCGAAGCTTGAATCTTTTGCATAAACTAACGCCAAAATTAATTTTTCAATTTTTGAATAATTTTTCTCTGCGGTATTGAAAGTTTTCTTGATGTAGTAGATTGGTTTCTCAATTCTGCATCTACTCGCAATAACACAGCACTTAATGCGTGCGATGTTGTCGCAAGATATAATAGCAATTCCTCTCCTGGTTCTGCTTTTTGCAAAATAGATATATTCATCAGATAATATTTTATTCCTTGCAGAGCTTTCTTGCATTCATCCGTCCAATTAAATTTTGTCCCCTTTTTGAGTATGTTGAAAAAATGTTTGCATTTATCTGATGATCGCGAAACGAACCTCCCTAGTGAAGCCAAGAGTTCGTTTAGCTTCTGCACATCTTTTATTGTTCTTTGGAGTTGGCATGTCGCGAACTGCTTGCACCTTCGCCGGATCAACTTGTATACCCTCTTTTGATACAATGTAGCCTAAAAATTTCCCTGACGCAACCCCAAAAATACACTTCTCTGGATTTACTTTGATGTTAAACTGTCTCATTTGTTCAAAAATTTCTCTCAAATCTTGGACATGATCTTTTGCTTCTTTACTTTTTATTAACATGTCATCCACATACACCTCCAGTGTCTTATGTATCCATTTCGCAAACACTTTTTCCACCATTCTTTGGTATGTTGCTCCAGCATTTCACAAACCAAATGGCATTTTTGTATAACAATATAATCCTCTTGGGGCGAAAAAAGCAGTGTGTTCTTGATCTTCTTCAGCGAGAGGGATTTGATTATATCCTTTGTATCCATCTAGAGAAGATATTCTATCATTTCCCGCTGCCGACTCTACCAATTGTGGGATATCTGGTAGTGGAAAACTATCTTTTGGGCAAGCTTTATTTAGATCAGTGAAATCTATACAGATTCTTATCCCTTTGTTCTTCTTTGGAACTACTACCATGTTTGCTATCTACTCCGGGTATTTAGCTTGTCTTATGATTCCTGCATCAAGCATCTTCTTCAGTTCTTCTTCTATTTGGGGATGATACGTTGTTGAACAATCTTTACGATTATTTGTTTGAATGGTCTTATATTTTTATCAATCTCCAATTTATGACATGCCACAGACGGATCTATTCCCGTATCTCATCCATATCCCATGCGAAAATGTCTTTATATTCTCTCAAGCAGATTAATAGTTCTTTCTTCTTCATCTTCCTCCATCTTAGTTCTGATTTTTAGTATTTTGGGTACTTCTCTGGTCCCAACATTCACTTCCTTTGTTGGTTCTGCCGCGGTGTAACTGGCCTCAGGTTCTTTCATAGGTGTCGGCTCTTTTATCGCCTTCGCAAGTCCATTCCCTTCTTCCGAAATTTCGCCAGGTATACCTTTTCCTTCCTCTGCTTCTATCATGTAAATTCTAAATTCTTATTCTTTCTTTGCTTCCTTCGCCATTTTCCTGCGATCTTTCCGCTTCTCTGCACGTCCTTCGTATTGTTTTACTTCAATTTGATAACATAATCTCGCTTTATCCACATCTCCTCTAATTTCTCCGATCCCACTTGGTATAGGAAATTTAATGCATTGATGTAATGTCTACGCTACAACTTTAATCGCATATATCCATGATCTTCCCAACAATATGTTGTATGGTGACTCCATATCCACTACACAGAATATTACTCGAGTTTCGATTTCTCCTAGTAGAATTCGCAATTCTATTTCTCCTTTTGGTTTTGTTACAGATTTGCCAAAGCCATGAATATGATAAGTTGAAGGAGACATTTCTTAATCTTTGTATCCCATTTGTTTATATGTATGGTAGAACATTATATCCACCGAACTCCCTGTATCCACCAAAGTTCTGTTTATTGTCCATTCTTCCACAATTTTTGCCGTGTTCACCTTTTCTTTCTGTGTGGTTACTGTGATTACCAAAGGAGATGTGTGCCCCAAATTTTCTTCTGGTATTTCTGCTGCTGTGAACATAATTTTTTGTTTTTCCCAATCTCTCAAAGGTGACATCTTCTCAATTGCTACAATTTTCTTTCCTTCAAAATCTCGTTTATGTATTCTCCCTCTGAAGTTCTCATGGAATTCATTGATCATTGTTTTTGTGATCGATTTACACTCCAACCTTTTGTTAAATTTCTCGATTCTAATTTTCTCCATTTTCACTGATTTATCCACTTGTTTTATCACTTTCTTGATTTGAACAACCTTGAAATCAATCTTCAATCAATCCCTGTTTCTAGCGCCATTATGTAGTTGCAGGAAATCCTACACTACACCCCTCACAAGAATCCACACAATCAAACTATTTTTAAGATGAATAATTATAATTTTTTATTGATTAATCTCTTTGAATGTTTACAAGATGAAAGGAAAATGAGCTAAAGAATTACAATCACTCTAAACTTTCTCTCTCTTAATGACTTGCCCAACACTCGGAAAAAGATCTCTCTCTCAATAGGCTTGTTCGAATCTTTATATAGTGGTATTACATAATGGATGACAGCTAAGCTGTCCTTTATTTTCGGGAATGACTTGCGAAATATCGCAAGTGTACAAATATATAATCTCGCAACACTCTTAGGTCTCGCTAGGTCTTCACCTCTTTCTCGTGTTTTGGCTGTCGTCATCCATTGCGTCATTTATATTTCTCGTCTGCGACGCCTTCGTTATGTGTCGTTTATGGATTTCACAGAGATGTTGGTGTTGCGATATTCTGATCCTACAGCTATCATTGGATTTTTTTCAAGTACAAATTTTCTTCTTCCAACATCTTGATTTTATCAAGAGCACCATCTAGATCAGCCTCAAGGTGTTTTTCTCATGAGAGATATACACCTTCTTTCTCTTCAAAACTCTTTTGTTGAGAGTTAATCCTTGCATCAGATTCAACAAGTTTCTCTTCCAACAAGTGAATTTTTTCAAGAGTAACATCACGCTCTTTATCTAACAATTTTGTTTGAGAGAGACTAGCACTGGCTTTTTCTTCAAGACCCTGTATTTGTCGAGAATTAAACATTGCTTCCGATTCAACACGTTTCTTTTCCGACAAAAACAGTTCTCTTTGAATATTTTCACATTCTAATTTTTTTAGAATTTAGATCGTTTGTACGATCTTTAAGAAGATATTCAGCAGTGCGAGAACCACAATATTGTCTTTGAAAAACTTTTCTCAACTTCTTGTTCTGTCGACATAGAGGAGTTAAGAGATCAATGACATCAATAGCTTTGAGTTTACTCTTTCCCAAAGGCTTCGGTATCTTGGAGTATTTTGAGATATCATCATCCACATCTCGATCAATATCTGAGTCACCATCATCGAATATTTCATCCAACTGATTTTCTAGGCATGATTCCCAGTTATCACCAGTTTCTACATCATTAACAAGATGAACTTGTCTAGTAGATTCCCTTTCATGAAGGTCTTTAGTTATTGAATCGCAGATGCCATCATCAAGTGTTAATTCAAAACTCTTGATGTCTTGCTTTACGTTAACTGAATCATTCTCAGGTTCAATAAAAACCATTTCTTAGATTCCAGTCTTATAGGTTGGATCGCACCAAACACAGATTGTTAGATCTTTTCGTGTTTGCCTGCTCTGATACCAATTGAAAAGACGGGGGTACCCAAAAATACCTCAATCTAAAACTTTTCAACCTATAAGTCCTTTTTACGAAAGTGATTCTCTATGGACTGAGTCGAGAAAATACAACTAATCGGTTCACACTTCATGTGATCGTCTATGGATACGAGATCGAGACAAGACAATAACGAAGTATGATTACTTGATAATAGGTTCGGACTTAACCAAACACAATGGGATTGCTATCAAGTTATTAGGAATTAACGTTTGTGTATTTTACTTCTAATTATAATAAAAACAATTATAATTGCGAAAATAGAAAACTAAAAGACACCGCAATATTTTGTTAACGAGGAAACCGCAAATGCAGAAAAATCCCGGGACCTTGTCTAGAATTGAATACTCTCAGGATTAAGCCGCTATACAAAATCTAAACCAACTTCGTATAGTTGAGACCAAGTAACTAAACCTATAGTTCACCTAGTTCCGTCTGTATCCCTGCGCCTCCAACTTGCAATAAGTCACGCAC
Source organism: Papaver armeniacum (assembly GCA_023531295.1). Taxonomy (NCBI): domain Eukaryota; kingdom Viridiplantae; phylum Streptophyta; class Magnoliopsida; order Ranunculales; family Papaveraceae; genus Papaver; species Papaver armeniacum. The sequence continues at coordinate 555,828 of JAJJWW010004624.1, forward strand.
TTGGAACAATTCCTTTAGTTCGTATTCCAAACAGTAAATGAACAACAAATCTGTTCGGTAACAACTCTTTTCAAGTAGCGTGATATGAGTTTGACAAAAGGCTCTTCCGTTTATCCCAATAAACTCCTTTGTCGGGTTCTTAGATCAATCTATTTAACAACTACCAAAGTAATTGTTTAGACTATGCAATCAATACTATGAATCACAAAGAAACATATTGATGTCGATCTGCATAACTAATCAATCCAATCTATCAAAAGATAAACCTATTATAGTTGGATCCCCAGCCGATCAAGTTTTGTGTAAACCAAAGATTATGAATTCAAATAAGAAATCTTCTTTGTCTTCAAATCTTCTTAGATATTCAATAAACACCTGCACACAATCTTTCATATTTACAATCTTGGAACCGATTGCCACACTTCCAAACGAGTTTAGAATTGGTTCATCTTAATTCCAAGAACTATGTGATTGATCAAAAACATTCAATTACTATTCATGGGTTTAACGGTTCTACCAAAACAAGTTTCGGTTCTACCTCCAAGTGGCTACTAGTATCGGTCACACTAGTTTCCATAGAATAGCTAACTAAGTACCAGGATCGGTTACCACTATTTATGGTACTTGTGATCGGTTGCACAAGTTATAGGATCGGTTACACCAATAATAACTAAAACTTGTTAACCTACTACAAGGATCGATTACACATCTTGTGATTAGTCCCACCAAGTACTAGGATCGGTTACCCAATGACTAGAATTGATCACACCAATTACAAATATAGATCATACCATATCAGGTGATTACTTAAGATTGGTTTCACTAATAAAAGTCAGGCATTGTGAATAGTTTTACCAAGATACATAAACAAGTTATGAGTGGTTATACTAAACACACATATTGGTAATCCAAAGATTTGCAATAAATAACAATACCAATAAGCCTTGCGATTTCCCTTTCGATTCACAAAACAAGTTTATGAATGTAATTTCTTTAAACGAATGTAAAACATTGTTTCCTATGACGAAATCTTCACCCATACCCATACATAATCACAATAGCATTCATACGATTATGTCGATGTCTTATATACGAAATTCAAAAGATAGGCGTTATACTCCATATTATAATTTTCTTAATACTACGTCTAACTAGAGTATAATCATTCACAGCTTCATGATTATGTTTTCAATATAGCACGACTTGAAAGATACGTTTGGAATAAAACAGTTCAAGTCAAAATATTACTAACCTCAAGAGGAAGGATGATGTCGTCGTTGTATCTCTTTACTTCTTCACATTCTTCAAGTCTCCAAGTAATACTTGTATATCTCATATCCTAATAACTTTCTAGCTAACCTATACGAAGTTGACTCTAGTAAATATTCAAGCGACTCTTTAAATGAGTTTTGGTTCACTAAAATATGACAACCAAACTTGACATACCAACGCTTGGTGGGTTCAACCGAGCTATGCTCTAACATTAACTTCAGGTCTGAATTCCATCAAAAGCAGTTCGCACACTTAGTACACAAACCGTAATGTATCCGGACATGGGTTTTAGTTCTTAACTCCCATTTCAATCATTGAAACATTCTTAGAAGACGACAATAGCTGCCTCACACAAACTATTCTCTTATAAGCAATTTTCAAGTGATCGAATGGTCAATCGAAACATTCCGAGTCTAACATCAAATGACCTGTCTCACACAAATCATGTAAGATGTTACCAGGTGATTTTCACATGATCATCTTTTGAATTTCGTCAAGAATAATGATGAACGTATTTAAAGCAGAAAGCTTTCCAACACATATTTCGAGAAAGATATAAGCAAGTTAAACTCAGCTCGAAATATCAAATGTGTATAATGTAAAGTCTATATAGCTATACGACTTTGTCTCAATATGAGATAGAATATAATAGACTTATGAGTGATAGATGAGTTCAAGTCTCCACATACCTTTTGTTGATGAAGTTTCACAAGCTCCCCTTAGTAGTTCTTCGTCTCTAATCGATGAACACCGTGAAGTCTAAAGCTCAACTACACATTCTATTCTAATCCGAGACATAGCTATAAGTAGACTAGAAATCAAGGCTTATAGTTTTGACAAATAAACTTGACAAACAAGCTTGAGATAGCAACACTTGCGAGTTCGACCGAGCAGTGCTCTAACAATTATATCTTGAGAGTTCTACCTAGAAACCGTAAATTAAGTTTAAATATCAATATTATGATTAGATAGATTATCTAGCGCATATCTTTCTTAGCTTGTTATATAGAAATTCCCATGGATGTTATTCGGGAATGTTTCGAATTGATTATTAGAGAGATATAGAACTACTGTAGATTTGGATACATGACAATATGCATACCAGTTCACATACTGGGAGAACTGTTATAAGTCCGGAGCCGCAGTACACGTACCAACGTAGCTATAATTCGGCATCGACTTTTTGGTACGCATATCCGATATCCATAACATAAACGTCTGTTAACTCGTGAACCAGGAATGTACGCATACCTAGTATGCAATCTGGAAAAGATCTGTTGGTTTCTAAACCGTAAATGTACGCATACCCAGTATGCAAACTGGAAAAGATTTGTAGATTCATGAACCCGTTTTTGTGTTAAGGGTGCACATACCAGGTACACATGTTATGACAAAAATACTCATGAACGGGTATACAGTACACGTACTTACCCTTTAGAATATGGTTATATGCATCAGAATTATTTCTATGAGATAATCGTCATTTGAACAACTCTCTAAAAACACTATCTAGACATGTTTGATCATATGTGTGACTCAAGATTAAAGTCTTAAAGGATTATATGAAAAGCTTATAGTTCGATTGGCTAGTTTCGGCTAGCCTTTCATGAACAGGTCATTGTACACGGTTCGGTTATGGTTCATCCTAACCAGAGTGTATATTCTGTTATGTTTATCTCAAGTCAAGTTTTTCATCTAACGGTGATTACTGATAGCTTGATTCCAAAACTACCTTAGCTTAAATCCAAAGAAACCTTGACCTTGAAAGTCTATATAAGGATAACCTCTAAAAACTGGGATTTTTTAATCCCTAACACTATTCTTGTTTGTCCTAGTTGTTAACTAGTGTCGTCCTCTCCTTCATACCCTTATAGGGTTTAACGACTAAAAAGAATTCAACTAGGGATTCGTGAAGCCAGGTCCATCTGTCTTTATCTTGATAGTTCGTGTATCCTGATCTTGCTTTGATTCTTCGTCTCAGACTTTGTGATTCCACAAGTTTATACTTGTGAGGTGAATAATAATCTAGGCTGCTCTTCGGGAGTCATAAAACCGGGTTTTGAGGTTTGCTAGACTTTTTCTATTGCAATCGATTCCTTACCTCACCTTGATTTTTGATCAGAACGAAAATCACATATAGGCTTATCTCTGGGAGGCAGATTGGATTAAAGTCTTCAATTAAGTTAAAGCAACTCTAGGCTGTAAAGGATGTCATCTAAGGAAATAATTTGCGCGAAGTCCTGTTGGGATTCAAGAGGCGTAAGGAGCGCGACTGTAACTGAATTGTTGTGACGGTTTAATTCGATCTCAGCTACTTTCCATCCCGAAGTTCTGATAGTAGGCTAGAATCTGTAGTGGCTTAATACAGTGTGGTGTTCAAATCTAGACAAGGTCCCGGGGTTTTTCTGCATTTGCGGTTTCCTCGTTAACAAAATTTCTGGATTTCTTTTTCCGCATTATATTGTTTATCTTTTATTGTTAGAGCATTGCTCGGTTGAACTCACAAGTGTTGCTATGTCAAGCTTGTTGTAAAATTTAGTTGTCAAAACTATATCTTGATTTCTAATCTACAATTAGTTAAGTCTCGGTCTAGCATAGTAGAGTTGTGAAATGAGCCAGTCATCATTTGCGTTTTACCGTTTGAAGGCGAAGATCAACCAAAGCTTTTGGAGAACTTCATCGACAAAAGGTAAGTAAAGACTGAACCACCTATTTTTCAAGTTATATTCACCATTCTATCTTTGAGACGATTGTCGCATAACTAATTAGACTAGCTTGCATAGACAAGAATTTCGAGTCGAGAACTAATTATTTAGTTTATTAATTTCTCGAAATATAATGACTAAGCTTAATAAATATTTGTTCATTTTTGATCAAATTCGGTTGAGAACAATTTATTATTCGGAACCAAATCATGATTCAAGTTTATCATTCGAAAATAGCCTGGAACAGTGACATGTGTCATTGTTGTAATTCAGGAATGTTTCCAATTAATTTAGAGAAATATATAACTACTATATATATTCGGAATACAAGATAGTGTTATTAGTCTTACAAACTGATAAACTGTTATATGCCTGAAGCCGTATTACATGTATTCGTACACGTAGCGGTGTAGCTATACATCGACTTTCAGATTTGTGTGATATGCATATTAGTATGTACATCATGGGAAAATCTGTTTGTTTTCGTGATCCAGATAGGTATGTATATTCGTATACATATAAACAATTATGGAACTGTGGTAAGGGAACCGGGTTAAAATAATCAAATCGGTATGCGAGCCAAAACAGTTCTATGTTCTATAACCAGTTTAGTACCCAAATCGGTACGCAAGTTGAATGTTCTGTGAACTCCGGAACCGATAAAGGGCTTAAGTTTGCAAACCGGTACATGAACTAAAAAGTTCTGCAGACTCCGGAACTTTGAGTTGGTTCAAATTTTGCAAACCAGTACATGAACTGAAACATTCTGTAGACTACGAAACTTGGTAATTGCATAATTTTGCAAACCGGTTTATGAACTGAAAAGTTCTGTAGACTCCGGAACTCGATAATTGCATATAAGTTTGCAAACCGGTCCGCGTACTGTGACTCGACCGATTCACGAACGATTCAAATAATTATACTTTGAACATTTACAAACTATGTCGATCATGATTTAATTGCGATTAAATTATTTCTAAGAAGTAATTTGCATTTGATTATTTCTCTAATTATCATTAGACTCATTTGATCACATGGTTGTGACTCAATATTAATGTCTTAGTGAACATCAAAATGAGTGTTAAGCTTTTAAGTTCAAATCGGCTAGTTTCGGCTAATCATGTTGAACATAGTATTTATACACAGTTCGGTTACGATTTACCTAACTATAGTGTATATCTTGTATATGTGATTAAGATTCAAACCATTCATCTATGGTGGATATTGTTTGCTTGGTTCCAAAGCTATCTTAGCTTAAACCTAAAGCAACCTACGCTTTGAAGTCTATATAAGGGGAAGTCTTGGCAACTGGGATCTTTCAATTATGATACTACTTTTTGGTGTGTCCTAGTTGTATCTAGAGTGGTCATCTCCAGAAACCATTTTAAGGTTTAGCGACTACAAAGACTTCACTGGGATTCATGAAGCTAGGTCCAGTTATCTTTAATCTTGATAACTCGAGTATCATGATCTTGATTGTTTGTAGAGGTTGCTACAAAGTCTTTTCGTCTCATACTTTGTTGATTTCGCAAGTTTTATACTTGTGAGGTGAATAATAATCTAGGCTGCACTTTGGGTTGCATAAGTCCGGATTTTAAGGATAGCCAGACTTTTGTCTAAGTTGCTATCGATTTTCATCACATGGATCTATCGTTTGATATGATCATCCATTTAGATCGTAAATCAGGAAATCAATTATATAACGCTTAATCCGTGGGAGGAAAATTTGGTTTAAAGTATCTAATTGAGTTGAAGCAACTCTTAGTTGTGGTGAGATCAGCTAAGGGAATCACTTGCGCAGAGTCTTGGGAGATTCAAGGGGCGTAAGGAGCGCGACTGTACCTTAATCGGTGGATTTCCTTTTAGGGCTCAACTACATTCCAGACCGAAGTTAATTGGTAGTAGGCTAGTGTCTTTAGCGTCTTAATACAGTTTGGTGTTCAATCTAGACTAGGTCCCGGGATTTTTCTGCATTTGCGGTTTCCTCGTTAACAAAACTTCTGGTGTCTGTGTTATTTCTTTTCCGCGTTATATTTTGTTATATAATTGAAATATCACAGGTTGCACATTAAGATCAATCAATTAGATAATCCAACCTCTGGTTGTTGATTTAAATTGATTGACACTTGAACATTGGTCTTTGGTACCGTTCAAGTTGTTTCACATAATAATCAGGCTCGCGGATTTCTATATGTTTGATTTGATGATTACATTGTCAAAAAGAGATATAAACTCTTTGATATAGTTTTCTCTAGATTGAGTCTGACTGTCTAGTTTATTCTCTAGAAAGTAGATTGGAGTAAGTCATCTCAGATTTCCAAACGAATTGTTGGGTGTGGTTGTTGTACCCCCGTATTTTCATTTAGGTACGGTTACTCAAACCTAAATGAAGGTGCATTTCATTTGTGTATAACAAGATAAGTTCGATCTAACGGTTGAAAGATATTAGCTTGAATCTAATCAGGTTTTCATTTAACGGTGAATATTGAATGCTTTGTTACCAAGGTAACTTAGACTGCAACCCCTGATTTGAAATATATATAGAGGAGAACTCTAGCAATTGGGAAACCTAATCCCCACACCTCATGTGTGATACTAGTTTTATAAGCTAGAGTTGCTTCTCCTTTAACCTTAGGTTTTTCACGGAACCCTATAGGTTAACGACTTGAAGACTTCATTGGGATTGTGAAGCCAGACCCAAATATTTTCTCTGTAGTTGCGTGATCTGATCTTGCTGTTTTCTATCGTGATTGAGTGCAATCGTAAGATTTGATTGAGATTAATTTCTCTGATAGGCAAGATAGAAAATTAGTCACAAATACCTACGTCTCATCGTTTGTGATTCCACAATATCTTGTTTCGTTAATCGATTAAGAATATTGTGAGGTGATTGATAATACTAGGCTGTTCTTCGGGAATATAAGTCTGGGTTATCAATTGGTTTATATTCACCTTGATTAATCAAAAGACGGAACAAAAACTCCTAGGTATATCTTTGGGATACATATTTATCTATTCAATAGACTTTTCTGTGTGTTACAGATTTATTTATCAAGTCTTCGACTTTGGATCGTAGCAACTCTTAGTTGTGGGTGAGATCAGCTAAGGGAATCAAGTGCGTAGTATCCTGCTGGGATCAGAGACGTAAGGAACACGACTGTACCTTGAATCAGTGTGAGATTGATTAGGGTTCAATTATATTCCAGGCCGAAGTTAGCTTTGTAGTAGGCTAGTGTCTGTAGCGGCTTAATACAGTGTGGTGTTAAAATATGGACTAGGTCCCGGGGTTTTTCTGCATTTGAGGTTTCCTCGTTAACAAAACTTCCGGTGTCTGTGTTATTTCTTTTCCGCATTATATTTTGTATATAATTTAAATATCACAGTGTAGGATTCAAATATCGCACACATATTCTCTTAGCGTGCGAGATTCAATTATTTTCTTAACTCGCGAGAGTGTCTCGAGAGAAGGTAGCAAGACTCGCGAGTGTCTCGAGAGAAGGTAGCAAGACTCGAGAGAGTGTCTCGAGAGAAGGTAGCAAGACTCGAGAGAGTGTCTCGAGAGAAGGTAGCAAGACTCGAGAGAGTGTCTCGAGAGAAGGTAGCAAGGCTCGAGAGAGTGTCTCGAGAGAAGGTAGCAAGACTCGAGAGAATGTCTCGAGAGAAGGTAGCAAGAGCTGCGAAATCATTAAAGGGCTCGCGAGAATATGAGCTGTATGTGAGTTTGTCATCCATTATGTAAACACCTATATAAAGAGGAGAGCGGGGAGAGAGAAAGGAGAGGAATAATTTTGGGAGGACACTTTTAGGAGAGAGAGATATTTTTAGAGAGATTTATTTTCTTTATCATCTTCTTCCCCAAATAACTAGATCTAGAGCTCTAGAAAATATCCATTAATGGAGATTCTCAATGTAATTCAAATGTAACCTCAACAATCATAGTGAAGAATCGTGGATGTAGATCACATTGATCGAACCACGTAAAAAATCTTATGTGTCTATTTAAATTTCTAGCACTTATATTTAAAATTTAGGTGATTAATATGGTTTAGATCTACAAAATATAGTGAGGGGTGTAGTGTGGGATTTCCCGCAACTACATATGCGCTAGAAACAGGGATGACAATTTTTGTTGTTGATTCAACGGAATTTCCGGGAGAAGTAAAGGATTCATACAACCACCAACCTTGTTCATAGGATACACAGCTTCATGGAAATTTGGTTCATAATTCTAGCGAAATTAGTTGTAGAAGCAGAAGAAAATTTTGGGGAAAGAGTTGAGTACCCAGAAATCAAACAAAGCTGCACCAGAAATCAGTTTAAAAGGACGAATCTATTCTCATCTCTCTAATTTTGCTTTAATTACCAGATCTGGATATTAAAAACACATGATTTTTCACCAAGAATACAATTTCCTTTTCAACACATGATTTAAAACGATTTTTGATTACAGATTTGGTTTCAATGAATTTTACTCTACAAACCCATATGGGAGATTTCAAAAGTATTGAGTAACAAAAATTTCAGTTGATCATGTAGCGAAGCTAGGTCTTACGTTCTGATTGCGTAACGAATTGATTGGTTGCTGTGTGATATATATTGGAAGGAGAAGAGATCAGCGAAGGACATTTTATATGATTCTTGCCGAGACAAGCTCGAGTGCGGTAGTCAAGCTCTTGTCACCTCACACGAAGAAAAGGAGCCAAAGACTAGCTCGCGGGCAATCCAATACCGTCAAGCCGTCGGGGAACACGAGTATAACAGAGCAATAGTTCACTTTGCAGAACTTCACAAGTAAGCTGAGAATCTCGTGAATCCACAGCCTTACAAGACACGATCAGAGATCATTGCCATCTGCGAAGAAGGAATGAATTTCTCGAGATAGTTCCAACGAGGGTTAGTTAAGGAAGAAGAGAGATGAAGTCTACTTACTCAACGGTTCAGCGAAGGCAAGCTACTATTGTTTCAGTAGTGACACAGATTCAAAGAAGAAAATGAAACCATGCTGAGCTACGACCCATACAAAAGATCGAACTTTCATTACTGACCCAGATCAAGACAAGGAAGCAATGAAGAAAATGAAACCATGCGAGATTTTTCTTTGTTATCAACTTCGGACGAACAAGGTTAATCTTCACATGAAGAGAAACAACATGAGCAAAGAGAAAGATATTGAACTATCTTCATCGGTAACCTTTATCTCGTCAACAAATCGGTGAATCCATTTTCTAGAAAAATAAGAAAGTGTATGATCAAAGGAACGCAATATGTCGAAGCAATTCCAATCAAAGACAGCAAAGAAAAATATCATCAACAAATCAGTGAATCTACCCAAGACTCAAAGTGAATAAGATCTACCAGTTTGAAGTTAACTACGTTGTATGTCTAATATTGGCTGCCAAAGAATTGAGAATAACACTTCGGTGAAGGCTACTTATCTCATCAACCCTAGCGAGATAACCCATTTCATCCATTCACTTCGCAGCTTGTTGCAACTATTACTTCGCAGGAGCATAAAAATTAGTCACTAGGAAAATGAAATAGTGACGGGGGAAGTACAAAGGATTATCAAAGGCAGGTGGAGATTGTAGAGAAGGCCAAACAGCGAAGGGATGTATGAAAAGGGATTCATCATAGGGGATAAAGCAAAGAATTATGGAGCTTTGGTTCAACAGGGAGTAAGTCTTGCGAAGTCCCAGAGAAGAACGATGACCAGAGAAGTCCCAAAGACCAGAAATGATGAGCTAGACCAAACATACAAAGAATTGTTTCAAGATCAAGTAACACACTAACGGGCAAGAGAGAAAGAAGTTTACTTCATCAAGGGTTCAATGAAGGTTAACTTTGTGGTCATTAGCGAAGTAAGGAAAGCAACGAGTTCTACGGGTGAAGAACTCTCAATCAAGTTGTTCAGCGAAGCCAAGGAAGGATGATAACTCGCAAATCCGGCGAAGCCAAGGAAGGATGATAACTCGCAAAGCCAGCGAGGGAAGAAGCACTTAACCACCTGTAAATAAAAAAAAAAAAAAAAAGTATACTTAGGCGAAGACAAACTGTTGGAGGTGGAGATGTAATAAGCAAATATAAAAGAATAAATGGTGCGAAGTTTACGCAGCAACAACGAAACACAAGTCGGCACAGATGATTCAGGGGTGGCAAATGCGCTTGAAAATGCAAGATCGAATCCCACCAAGCTTAGTTTTTCGCAAAATTTCGAAATCCTAGAGGCGAAGAAATGAAGTAAATTCACAGCACCATGTATTTCTTTCGCACACGGTGAGTGGCACACATGGTTGGAGAAGAGGCATGCAAACTAGAGGTCGCGGGTTCGAGTCTTCCCCTTCGCACAGAATTTTTTGTTTAGCTGATATTTATTTTATGCGACGTTCATACATTTCAAGGATGATAGCTTCGCAAGCAAATCATATACTTCGCAAGAGACAACTATGAATGAATGAAAGGAATGACAGAAATGAAAGAATTAGTGAAGGAAGTGACAGAAATGAAGAAATGAATGAAAGAATGAAGACATGCAATAATTTCGCAAAGATAACGAGAAGAGATAATCAGAAATGAATGAATGAATAAACATGATTGAATGAATGGGACGAACCTTTATGGCGTACACCCTAGTTCGCGAATAACATTTCGTAAGAGGCAAATGTAAGACCTAAAGTGCGTCATATAGGGGGTATCTCTCGACATGGCTCGGGGGAAGGTTACACCGCTCCTGAAGCCCGAGTCATGGAAATTTGGGGCCCATGAAAGCCTATCCGGAAAGAGGTACCTTGGATTCCCAACTATATATATAAGGTTATACCCTGGTTGGGCGGCCGAGGGTCTCTTCTTAGGAGTCGGTGTATGCTCAAGGCGCCGAGGTACGGTTGAGCCGAGTGCCAGGATGGATGAACCTACCCTGGCCATTCTTGGCAAGTCTTGGCATATGTTGCACTCGCTCGAAGAAAACTCCACTTAGGGTGCAGTCTCGTAACCATAAACCCTATAGGTATAAGGGATAAGAGGTCGCGAAAACAAGCAGTTGTTGTTAAGGCCAGGATGGGAGGAGCTAGTCTTGTATGGCCGATGTTTCGCCTCCTTGGAAGGGGCAACGGGGGAGATGATAAGGGCGACGCTCTCCATTAGGGGGAGTGTCAAAACAGACGCAAATGTCATGAGGCTTTGTTTTCGCAAGGAGACTTAGGCTTGTCATATTTGTGCATTGATCCTGAAGAGGCAATAATACTAACGCGAGGGTAAGACGAGATCAATGGGTCTTTACACGAAAGTGTACGGACGTCCTGCGATTTCGTCGCAAGACGGCAATGTCATGGGGCTTCATGTTCGCAAGGATATTTAGGCCTGTCATATTGTCATAACTAAAACATCACGAGAGGCAAAAATACTTGAAAAATGATAAGGCAAGATCAATGGGTCTTTACATGCAAGTGTAAAGACGTCCTGCGATTTTGTCGCGATGAAAAGGTGGCGGGGAGGACCTCTAATTAGGGAGGTCTAACTTGGAAGTCCACACAAAAATGATAAGGCAAGGTCAATGGGTCATTGCATGAAAATGTAAAGACGTCTGCGATCTTGTCGCAATGATAAAATTCAACATAAAGCAATGAAGAGATTATACTATCGCAGGAGCACAGCGCAGGAAATAGAGGAAAGATAAGAATGAAGAAATAACTCACTCATTCAACACTTTTTCAACGATTCTACCTTCGTAGATAAAAACGAGAGGCAACAATGGATTACCGAAAAAACATTTTATGTTCTTTATTTTCTCGACAATGTTCTTTATTTTCTCGGCAAGAATCATTTCAAAGAAGATGTTTACCAATGAACAACAAGAATCCTCACCAAAAATGGAATAATGACTTCGCATGAACAGAGGCAATACTTCTTATACTTCAAGGATTAATATTTCTTAAAGTTTCAGAACTTGCGAAAGAATAGAGCATAGCATGGGGAAAGAACATGGGCGAGAGTTTCGCATGATGGATTCACAATACTTCTTATATTTAGAGGATTAAGTACTTCTTATACTTCTCAAAGGATACTTCATACTTCTTATATATTTCGAGGATTGAGTACTTCTTATACTTCTTCAAGGATACTTCATACTTCGCATACTTCAAGAGATAATACTTCATATTCACTTCTCAAAGCTTCGGAACTTCGCAAAAGAATAGAGGCAAGTACGTACTTTTCAAGTCCAGTATTCTTTCGCTCATTCCTTCATCAACAAAGATCAAAGATTACTACGACAACGGATTTTTTCCTTAAAGATCGCTCTTCAAGCAATATTCAAGGAAAAAGAGGCAAGATGTAGGATTCAAATATCGCACACATATTCTCTTAGCGTGCGAGATTCAATTATTTTCTTAACTCGCGAGAGTGTCTCGAGAGAAGGTAGCAAGACTCGCGAGTGTCTCGAGAGAAGGTAGCAAGACTCGAGAGAGTGTCTCGAGAGAAGGTAGCAAGACTCGAGAGAGTGTCTCGAGAAAAGGTAGCAAGACTCGAGAAAGTGTCTCGAGAGAAGGTAGCAAGGCTCGAGAGAGTGTCTCGAGAGAAGGTAGCAAGACTCGAGAGAATGTCTCGAGAGAAGGTAGCAAGAGCCTGCGAAATCATTAAAGGGCTCGCGAGAATATGAGTCAGTATGTGGTGTCATCCATTATGTAAACACCTATATAAAGAGGAGAGCATGAGAGAGAAAGGAGAGGAATAATTTTGGGAGGACACTTTTAGGAGGAGAGATATTTTTAGAGAGATTTATTTTCTTTATCATCTTCTTCCCCAAATAACTAGATCTAGAGCTCTAGAAAATATCCATTAATGGAGATTCTCAATGTAATTCAAATGTAACCTCAACAATCATAGTGAAGAATCGTGGATGTAGATCACATTGATCGAACCACGTAAAAAATCTTATGTGTCTATTTAAATTTCTAGCACTTATATTTAAAATTTAGGTGATTAATATGGTTTAGATCTACAAAATATAGTGAGGGGTGTAGTGTGGGATTTCCCGCAACTACACACAGGTTGTGCGTTGAATCGATCAATTGGTAAATCCAACCTTTGGTTGTTGATTGAAATTGATTGATCCTTGAACATTGGTCTTTGGTACCGTTCAAGTTATTTCTCTTATATTCAACCAGGTTCGCAAATTCTTATTTGTTTGATTGCGGATTGAATTGAGATATTGAGATATAACTCTTTGATATACCTTTCTTAAGATTGAGTCTAACTGTCTAGTTGATTCTCTTGAAAGTATATTGGAGTTAGTCCATACAGATTGCTAAGAGAAATATTGGTTGTGGTTGTTATAACCCCGCTTTTTCAATTGGTATCAGAGCAGGCAAACACGTTTAAGACCTCATAAGTCTGTGTTTGTAGCGATCTAACTCTATGGGCGAAGTGTTATCTCAATAAATGCACCACAGATCCGGGATTCCAGAATTCTCTTCCATGACTGATTTAATTAAATCCGTGGTAGAAATTTTATTTAAACCTCCACCAGGTTTAAAATCCCTTGAAGTTTTCTCAGGGCTTGAAAAGAAACTTGAAAGCTTATCTTTTGATGTTGATTTATTTCTCCAAAAGGAACAAGAGTCTCTTGACAGGCTAAATCAAGTTATGATGAATAATATTTATGTTGAGGTTGATATTGATTTGCTAATCAGTGAGAGCAATACTCCTCCTCTGCGTAACTCAATTAGTTGTAACAAGATAACGAGTTACAAGAGGAGTTTAAATCTCAATCATCTGAGTATATCACCTCAAAGCATGAATCGATTCATTGCTCAATTCCTGATACTTCCTATCAAGATAGCGGTACTGTCTTCTTTTATGAAGAAGCTAGGACGTCTCCTTTCACCAAAATATTTTCCCTTCACAAGTACAAAAACTATCTATAAAGAACTTTGTCTCTTATAAGTTGGAAAACAAGAAATCGAAACGCATTTTTTTTTTGGGTTCTATTAAAGTTCTTTGAAAGTCTTATAAAACCAGTTTCTTGGGTGTTGTTCAACACTACAAGATGTAAAAGTTGTTGTAAAGAAACTCTCTCTTGGTGTCATGGTGTACTATGCTTCTCTGTCGCATGACTGATCTTATGGTGGCTACTTGTAAGTATATTTGTTGAGTTCTACTCCAAATATGGTGTTCATGATTGTTCACAAAAACAAACATGCCCTTGTCAGCTAACATGCGGTTCACGTACCCTAAGCCTAACTTGTCCGGTGTCGAACCTTTTTCCAAAACATATTTTTATGGTTTAGTTTCCACCGTTTGACACTTAAAAAGATAAAGTGTTCTCTTCGTTCACCACGTCTTCTTCTCCCTCTTCAGTTCGTGTACGAAAAAGAGAGCCAACAGTTCTTATTCCTTCGATCGCATCAACTTCATTTCTCAATTGTTTTGAGTGTTCGTGGGCTCTTTGGAATCACAACGAAAAACTACTTCACGGGTTGGTATAAATTTTATCTTCTCTGAAGTTCCGGAACTTCACCATTGTTATCAGTTCACGAACCAAGTAAGTTTCTCAACTTTCTCTTTGAGAATTTATATTCAACAATGGTACATAAGAGAACTAGTCATGTTGGGGGTTTAGGTGGTCAAGCAAGGATAATTCCTTTTCGACTTGGTATTCGTGTTAGGTTTGTTAACCCTGCTGCCCGTGTCCTCTATTTGGAGTACAAGAACAAACAACCAATTTTTGAAATATCCTATAGTGAGTCAGAAATTGAGGTACAAGGTTTATCTGATTTTTTTTCAAAAATCACTCATGGGGCATCATTCACAAACCATTAGGAACTGCTCGTATTGAGATGACTGCACAATTTTATGCTAATATTCATGATCCAGACCCAGCCAATTACATATGTTCAAAACTATGGTTGGAGGTACTACTTTTACTGTGGATCGTCATACTACCTATTGGATTTAACTCATGTTGGTGGTGCTCGATTTCCTCCTCCTGAGAATGAAAGATTGACTCCTCAAGTGATGTCAAACCGTTTCTTTAATAGAGATGTCTCTCGGAGAGATGGCAAGATTAATGCTTGTGATGCTGGATTGTTTCTCAAAGTTGCTGCAAAAGTTATTGTAGCCAACCTGATGCCAAGCACTATTGACAACAATTTATAGACCAGGTCTCTTGCAGAATTGATCTGTTATATTGTTGAAGAGAGAGACATTGATTTCTGTGGACTTATTGTTAACCAGATGATAAGTGTGAAACAGACTTCAAAGAAGACTCCATGCTTTCCTTGCCTCATCTCAAGGATTTGCAGTCACTTTAACATCACTCATTTTGGTTAAAGAGTGGTGGTCCAAAGGTTACGACTAAAGCAAGCATCAAAATGATGAAGCAATCTTCAACCGTTACCCGACAAGTACTTCTACATCTTCAAACTCTT